>CM028756.1:37364104-37879311 GCA_016801395.1 Leptodermis oblonga | reverse complement strand
CAAATCCGATTTCCATGATAGCTTGGAGTCCTTTACTTTTAGCCACTTTTTAACCTGTCCTCTGCTTTTAATAATTTCATCTGAAGTAACTGAACGCAGCCTATTCTTCTTCCTCTGTTTGTATTTTTATTTTTATAAGTGCCTCTCTGTTCATCCAAATGTGCATCATGTTCATTTCACTTTTATCTTTGCCGTTTCCTCGCTGCTAATATTTTCTTTAACTTTCTTGCCCATTCTGCAGGTTAATACAGACAAGTGAGGTAGCCTGCAGCTAATTCAAGAACTTGACAGCCATGTTCATTTTACATATTCGAGAGCGTTGGTTCCTCTTCTCGGAATAAAAGAAAAACAGGGACTCTTAGTCAAGGTATTTGTCGCCGTTGGATGAGTGTAATGTAGTGACTAAATATTTTTGTTGACTTGAAGAGGATGATATGATAAGTTATGCAGTTTCAAGGGATCTGTGTTCTATTTGTTTCCCCCTATGATTTTGAGTTACAATTTTGATGTTGGCCTCAGTTACCAGTTTTACACGGGTTTGTTACTTTGTACATTATTTACTTAGTCTGAACTATTACTAGTATTAGATGGTAAAACCAGTGGGTGAGAGTTGATTCTTCTTGTTTGTATGCGTCAGTACTCTTATAGAACTACGAGAATCTAATCTTGGCTGTACAAATTTTTGACACGAACACGATAGAAATGTGTTGGGATTGAGTTTTTGTGTATTTGCGGGTTAGACAAATCGACACTTATAATATAATGAGTAATGTTCGGGTTTAGAATGTTGACATAAACAGGAGACACCTGGTTTTTGTAGAATAGAGGTGAAAATTCTATTTCCTTTATTTTAATTTTTTTTACCCTATATAAATTTCTTCGTTACACAAGCTATTTGAAATGAAATCCTTGTTGCAACAACTAAACAATAACTAAATTTTGATTACGCGATGTCAGCTATGCACATTCATAGTTTGCTTTTTATTTATTTATTTGAATAATTTAATCAAATTAACGTATTTGTTTTAAAAGCTTCTACAAAGGAGCTATAAAGTTGGCCCAGAAAATCTCTACGCGAGGTCAGCTCGGCAGAGGTGGTGCCTTTTTGTTTTTCTTTTTAATAGAAGAAAAATTGAAAGTTAAAGACTTTTTATTTTTTGAGTGGGATGATATTTTTATATTTTTACTCTCCTTATTAAAATTGTTTCTCTAAATAAAACTTTCCTATCCAAATGGACCTCGTGGAAATAAACCAAACCACTTATGGTCTGAGCTGGTATTACAGTTGCTAATATTATAATGGCTGTCATGATTCATTGAATCCCACATTGTCAATGTATGTACCAAACCACTTATGGCCTGAGTTGGTATTGCAGCTGCTACTATTATAATGGCTGTCATGATTCATTGAATCCCACATTGTCAATGTATGTGAATTAGGTGTGGTTTATAATTATTTGGGCACTCACCCTCAAAAGCATGCTCAAGAAGAGGCCAAATCACATACTTTGGCAATATGGTCATCCCTTCCGCAACGTGGAAGAGGGATGGGGTTGGTGTAGCATGGGCAGGTAAAGAAAGGGAAGCTTGGTGGGTTACTATGGAAATATTTCTCTCTAATTTTCTTTCTGTTTCCTCCCCATATTCTTGTGTATTTCTTCCCTCAATTTAATTTTTCAGTCCTATCGTTACAACTTGGTATCAGAGCTTGAGGTCTTCGCAATGACGGAAGATTTGCGGTCCAAATAGTGGGGGAAGAACGAATCAAGAAATGTGAAACACGACTTCCAAGAAGTCTCGGGAGAAATTTTTAATCTCACTTTCAACAATTGGAAGCGAATATAGATGTCCAATTTATCGATTAGATGAAGGACTGAGAAATTCGCTGCGATGCTGAAAATCTGGAACAAGTCACCTACCCGAAGATAGAGTTAGCGGCGTTCACGGGAGAACAACAGCGAGAGTGGCTCAAACAATGCGATAAATTTCTTCAGCGTCAACCAAATTCAAGAAGACAAAAAAAGTTGGATATTATCAAACCTTATTTGAGTGGTTCAACAGAGCTTTGGTTTGATTTCCTACAAATAATAATAATAATAGATCGAATCTCATGAGTGCAATTCTCAAAACACCTAATTGATATGTTTGGTAGAAATGAAGGCAAGGAAGATTACAATGAAGTAATGGAGACAGAGGAAGACAGTCTTGAAGCAATTCAAGAAGTTGCAGACAACAATGTTGGTATTCGAATAATGGAAGAGTATATAGACGAACTGTTGAAAAACACAATTGAGTAACCACAAGCGATATCGTTGATGATAATTCCAGTCACAAACTCTTTGTCTGTTGATGAACCCATGAATCCAAATGAGGATGGTGATGGTGTTAAGTGTTTGAAATTGGATAAAAATATGGTGATTTGGAATTCGAGTATGACAGCAGAATTGAATACGATGGCTTCTGAGTTCATACTTGTGAAAGATACATGTATTTCTTATGGGATTGGAATTGTTGGAAAAGTAGAACTGAAGTTTTTTTGATATGATTATATTGTTTGTGGTGATTGGGAATTATCGACTCGTAATAAATATAATAGCAATCAAATTAAAAAAATAAAAAAATCCCTCAAACCATCTATTGTAATAAATATATTCAGAGGTGGTAGGTATTATTATTCTTCTTTAAAAAGCTGTCAAAATGTGAAAAATTGTTGATTATAATAGGGATCATGTGAAATATGCATTTCAGTTTTCACAATCAAGTAAGAAATCATGAACTAGAGGTTTGGAAAATAATGGTTGAAATGGTAACGGGTTTTAGAGGTGACACTCCTAGATGCGAAACTGTTTAAATATTTTTTTCAATGCTATAAAGAAAGAGTGGCTACTAGTTGTCTATGGTTTCAGTTTTTCTCCCAAAAGGATTAAAATAAACTAAAGATTTGGCAAATACGATCAATCTATTGACAAATAAACTGGCATCATGGTGGTCTAATTGGTAGAAACAGAATGGTTGTTAACATCTGTGAAAAAGAATTTATAAAATTACCGTCACTTTGTTGGAAGAAGCCTTTAATATCGACATGTGGACAGCTATAACATATCAAAATGGAAGAGATGCAAGATTAAGATTGGGACATCACTTATTTTCGAATGTGTTCAACAATTCTCAAGTAACACATCAGAATTATGCAAATTCTAGTTATACTACAACGGGAAGCAATTTTAGCCAAACTCTTTTAAGTTTTGGTTTTGATTTCAACAATAAATTTAATATATTATAATCAGTTTTTATTATTATTAATGTAATTTTTTACTATTTAACTATACTTTTTTATATTTTCAATACAGTTTTTACAATGTAAAACTATTTTTCAAAATAAAAACTGAAATCTTCCCAAAAGAACAGGTCTTAATACTCTATGATCATAATCATATGGGCCTTGACTCTGGAGGACAAGGCTATTCTTGATTTTAAGAGTTAAATAGTAATAATAAAGAATAATGGGAACTTTTATAATACGTAATTGTTGAGGGCATTGGTGGTATTAATGCTCCCCCCAATTTAATTCCTCAGCCCTAATATCGTTACAATTACATGCGTATATAAAGATATCCAACAGACTTAGATAGGGTTTTAACAAGTTCATTCTTCTTGTCCGTGAAAATACATAGCGGAAGGCAGTTGATTGTTGCTGCAATATTTAATCATGGTGGATTTGGATGTCGGCGGCGTTCCGTTTAATCCCGACGGTTGGGGTCCTCCTGATTCCTCCGGCAGCGTTACTCTCTCCGTTCCGAACCACCCTTCGAACGTCCCATTCGCTCCGTTTTCCCGGTCGGAAAAGCTCGGCAGGATTGCGGATTGGACCCGGGCGCTCTCAAACCCTAATCGATCCGGATCTCACGGCTCCAACAAGAACCCTGTCGATTCCGCATTCGATTTCTCCGGCGACGATTCCTTCGCCACTTTGGCGGCTGACGAGGATTCCTCTTTCCGGCTCGTGGATAATGCGGCCTCCAAATCCCACCACAGTAATCCTAACCGCCCCAAGTTCAACCCGAGGTGGCGCTTCAACCCTCACCACCACCGTTCGCAGCTCCCCCAGCGCCGGGACGAAGAAGTCGAAGCGAAAAAACGCGAAGCCGAGAAGGAACGCGCCCGCCGCGACCGTCTTTACAACCTCAACCGCTCAACTACGAATTTCGGAGGTCGCCGCGAGTCGTCCGTCTTCAAATCTTCAGTTGATATCCAACCCGAATGGAACATGCTTGACCAGATCCCCTTCTCGACATTCTCCAAGCTTTCCTTCTCCGTTCCCGAGCCAGAGGACCTCCTCATCTGCGGTGGCCTGGAGTTTTACGACCGCGCCTATGACCGAGTCACTCCTAGGAATGAGCGCCGTTTGGAACGCTTTAAGAACCGCAATTTCTTCAAAGTAACAACTACTGATGACCCCGTTATCCGTCGACTTGCCAATGAGGATAAAGCTACAGTCTTTGCGACGGATGCTATTTTATCAACGCTAATGTGTGCTCCCAGGTCAGTTTACTCGTGGGACATTGTAATTCAACGTGTCGGGAACAAACTATTTTTTGATAAGCGTGATGGGTCTCAGTTGGACTTCTTAACTGTACACGAAACTTCTCAAGAGCCATTGCCTGATGGTAAGGATGATATTAATTCCGCTTCTTCGTTGAGTGTTGAGGCTGCAGTCATCAACCAGAACTTCTCACAGCAGGTTCTGAGTAGGGATGGTAATAAGGTTACTTTCGAGGAGCCGAACCCCTTTGCAAACGAAGGGGAAGAAGTGGCCTCTGTGGCTTACAGGTATAGAAGGTGGAAGTTGGATGATGATATGTATTTGGTCGCTCGGTGTGAAGTGCAGAGTGTGGTAGACCTTAATAATCAGAGGTCATTTTTGACTTTAAATGCACTGAATGAGTTTGATCCTAAGTACTCTGGTGTGGATTGGAGGCAGAAATTGGAGACTCAGAGGGGTGCTGTTTTGGCTACTGAGCTGAAGAATAATGCCAATAAGTTGGCTAAGTGGACGGCTCAATCACTTTTGGCTAGCGCTGACATGATGAAATTGGGTTATGTTTCAAGAGTGCATCCCAGGGATCATTTTAACCATGTGATATTGGCTGTTGTTGGTTATAAGCCGAGGGATTTTGCTGGACAGATCAATTTGAACACTTCTAACATGTGGGGTATTGTTAAGAGTATTGTTGACTTGTGTATGAAGTTAAATGAAGGCAAGTATGTACTTGTTAAGGACCCAACCAAGCCACAAGTGAGGATTTATGAGGTACCAGCTGATGCTTTTGAGAATGATTATGAGGAGGAGCCTTTGCCGGAGGCCGAACAGGTTCAGCCACCTGCAGAGAATGCTGATGCCGTGGATGTTAATGCCACAACAAACGATGAGGAGGTCAAAGAACCTAGTGCTGAAACCGTAGCAGCAGCTTAATATTAATTTATTGGGGTAATATGTTAATTGGTTGGTTTGGTTTTTGCATTGCTCTTTTATTGGCGTATTATATGTTACAGAGTTTATTCATAGTAAATTGTCGCATGGGGCATGTTTTGACAGTAGGTTTGATTTTACATTAGGCGAATACATGCAATTCCAATGATGTTGATTTGTATGTTTGGGTGCATCTTCTGGTTTAGAGATAAGCCTGATAGAAGTATTCATATATTGCATTCGTAGTGAAGAATTGATCAAGGTTTCTCTTCTTTAATTTCGTAACTAAATACTCCCTCTGTCTCATTCAAAGAGTCCACTTTGTACTACTTTTTTTTTGTAATACGAAGTGGACTCTTTGAGTGGTACTGAGGGAGTATTACCTATTTAAGTGATAGGTTGCTCTTTTTGTTTCATACTAAACTTGTCATAAAGGGAGAAATAAGGAATTGGCAATACGTTTTTTATGCCTATCCTGCTTTCTGTTTTAAGCGGCACCGTTTCATTTGCTAAGTTCTCAAAATACACTAGGATATGAGGTCTTGTCAGTTGTCTGGTTTCAGTTAGTATGTACTCTATACTGCTCCATGCGAGGCCTTAAGATGAAGAACCTTTAAGGGAGTCCCCTATGCAGCTCAGTTGATAAGAATTTTATATCGTTGCGGAATATCTGTTTCAATCTTATCAAATACTTGTTTGTTTGGGAGCTGTATGTGATGTTTATGGCCTTAGTAATTTAGTTTAAAATCAAACATGTTAGACACTTGTTACAGTAGCAGAAATGGTCGTTTTATGTCTACTATGGATATTTTTTCTTGCATATCAGTAACACCAACCAAACACCTTGTGGTAAAAGAATGTAATTTTCCAATTAGTTTAATGATCTTCTATAAATCTTATTTCGATGAGTTAAATTTTGCCACGGCTCTTTGTTTCATTTCCTGGACCCACTTTTCTTTCTGTTGTAGCGCACTTGTGCCCGCTGCTTTGACCTCCAATAGTGCTAGCAAGGCTTTGTTTTCTTATTTTGCACTACAGGTGTAAAACTATGCCTGTTGCCTACCCCCATTGATTTCTCTGCGTTGTATGTTATTGGGGTAACAGTGTTAGAGAATGAATGTGGAGGTGTTCTTTGGCAACAAAATTGTTCTAGTAGCTATGTGTTTGGCCTATGACTGGCAACTTTTGTGCAAGTTCTTAAGTTAGCTAGATCACTTAGATTAGGTCTGTTAATAGTGCCAAAACCCGAAACAAAAGCGCATCAACAGATTGGACCAATTGGATTTCCATGATAGCTTGGAGTCCTCTACTTCAGCCACTTTTTAACTTGTCTCTGCTTTGAATAATTTCATCTGAAGTAACTGAACTCAACATCTTGTTCCTCATATTTTATTTTCATAATAGTGTATATGTTCATTCAAACGTGCATCATGTTTATTTGACTTCTATCTTTCCCGTTTCCTCGCTGCTAACATTTTTGTTAACATTCTTGCTCGTTCTGCAGGTTAATACAGCCATAGTGAGGTAGCCTGTAGCAAATTCAAGAACTTGACAGCCATGTTTGTTTTACATGTTCGCAGAGCGTTGTTTTAAGAAAAACTGGGACAGTTAGCTGAGGTATTTGTCGCCCTTGAGTGAGTGTAATGTAGTGACTGGAATTTTTTGTTGATTTGAGGATGATATGATAAATTAAGCATCAGTTTCAAGGGATCTGTGGTCTACTTTTTTTCCCCTCTGATTTTGAGATGTATTTGGATTTTGAGTTGCAATTTTGATGTTTGCCTCAGTTAGCAGTTTTACACGGGCTTGTTTGTACATTATTTACTTGTCCTACAAGTTTGAACTGTTACTAGTATTAGATGGTTAAAACCAATGGGTGAGAGTTGATTCTTCTTCTTTGTATGCGGTTCTTTGCATGCGTCAGTATTCTTATAGAACTAGGAGAATTTAATCTTGGCTGTACAAATTTTCAACACGAACACATGTTCGTATATGGTTAGGATTGAGTTTTTGTGTCTTTGCGGGTTTAGACAAATCGACACATATAATGAAATGTGTATGGTTAGGTGGGGTGGTAATTTGTATTCGGTTGGCAAGTTCCCGTGTCGACACACGTTACCCCGTTTAATTATTTGGGTTGAACTCATTTAATTGTTTGGGTTTGTGTGTTATCGTGTCGATATTTTCAATCCTGAACTTTCTCGTTTTAATATTTATGTTATTCGTGTCGACTTATTTAATCTGTAAATTTACTATGGTTCAACCTTAACCCATTTATATGATGTTGGGTTCGTGTCGTGTTAAAAATTGACAGTCCTAAGATTAGGGTTTATGATGTCGACACAGCATGATATCAGGGTCATAGGTATGATTATTGGGGATGCAAGGGTAAAAATAAAATTAAAGTGTTTCCCTTCTTTTTCCTCTATAAATTTTTTCACTACACACACGCTAATTGAAATTAATCCCTAGTTTACAACAACAATAATTAAGTTTTCATTATGTGAGTTCGACTATCCCCGTTCATAGTCTGATTTTTAATCATTTATTTTAATTATTTAATCGAATGACTGTATTTGTTTTTAAAGGCTTCTAGAAAGGAGCTATGAAGTTGTCTTAGAGGTTTGATAATGCGACTTGAAAGAGATATTTTCAATTAAGTTAACGGCAAATCACATTTATTTTTGTATGCCCCTAATTGACATATTTATTTTGAAAGTTCAACATTTTAACTCAAATTCGAATTAAAATATAACTCAAATAACACATTTAATTTGCAAAAATCATTATATTCACATTAAAAAGTACGTATATTGCCCATGCTAAATAATATCTTAGAATTAATAAAAATACATTTTAAAACTTTTATCTTTATGGAGCATGTTCGTAAAAGTTTACTAATTCGTTAAATAGGTTATAACAGATCATTTGGGTTGACCTACCCGCTAAATGCATGTTAGGTTCGTGTCGAGTTTTCGTGGTGGGTCACTGATCTAATAATTCTTTTACCTTGCAATTATGAAATCAAATTACTTATGAGAAGTAAATAATAGCGGCGTGCGGCAGAAAATATAATTAATTGGCCGATTTCGTGCATTAATTAAAGGCCTTTCTTTTCTTCTTCGATTGGCAATTAGGTAGGAAAACAAGGGAATGGAATTAAAGACCAATGGAATTAGTTGAGGTAAACACTCATCAACAAACATTTATGATTCTCATTTCTCACCTAATTCTTGCACATTAATTAATAAATTAGTTTGAATCTGAAAAATATATTTTCCTTTAAGTTGTACCTAAAAATTAACGTAATCTAAAGACACTTTTATGTGAATCCAACTCTCCAAGTTTAGTGACTGAGTATCTAAATTGTACAAGTTTCTCATGCGTTTATTATTATTATTATTATTATTATTATTATTTTGGAAATCTAGGGTCTTTAATGGGTCCCAACCCTAAAATTCCTTTTCTTTTGTCTTGAATAGCGTTCGAGCTCGCAACCTCTGCGATAAATTCGTTTGTAACTAACTATTGAATCAATGTTCGATTCCTCTCTTGTAATTAAGTAAAGTGAGTCTCACAAAATAAATATTGTATTGTCTCTATTAGCTTGAAAGTTTTATACAAAATAAATAAATATATATATATTATTGCAATAGAAAATTTATGTTATACTTTTTTGAAAAGTTTTATACTTTTACAAATCTACTATGTGCTTTATCCATTTTATTAGAATAGTTTACTTTTAAAAATATTTTCTGTTACAACAGAAGAGTTCACTTTCAAAAATTTTACTTCTTCTACATTTACTAATATAATCATGTGTGATCAACAATTAACACATACTTAAAAGTAAAGATATAAATGGAGCAAATGATGTCAAAAATTAACTATTTTAGGCATTTTGTACTTTGACGTTCATAATAAGTTATATCTATGTGAAAATGGACTCTTCTATTGGAACATATGGAGTATGGTTTAAAGTTAATTTACAGAGAGTAAGAAATTACTACCTTTCTCTCAAAATTAATAATGTAATAAAGAAATTGCCTCTCTTTGTCAATGCAAATGGCCCAAAACCAAAACCGGGACCAAATATAGTTAAATAATTTTGTTCCTATCTTAATTTAAGGCTGTTATTTGTTTTGGTTTTTCAGCTTAAAATGATCATTTGCATTCTTTAAGTTTAAATTAATTCTTAAATAGTTTAAAATTTGAACTATTTTTTACTACTCAATCAAAACAAAAGATTAGGTTTATGCACGAACAAAATGAATTTACGGGTTTTTTTAATATATATTTGTATCTTCTTATTCATGTGTGTGAATATTACATGCGATCTAAAAATTATTCAAATATTGTTTGAATTTGAGTTTGTAGTATCTTGAATTTGTAGGACAAAAATATGATACTTTCAAGTAAGACGTAAAAAACGAGACAACAGTAGAGTTAGAGTGCCGTTAGAATGATTTAATCGACAAAATATATACTCACTCTATTCTAAATGGGAGAGTCCTATATTGCATATATACAAACTTGAGTAATGATATACTCAGCAACAAATTATAGTAATTTTTTAATAGCAACTCATGTGGCATGCATTCATTGGCCAATTATTTGATATTAATAAAAATATAACCAATGAATGCATGCCACATGAGTTGCTATCAAAAAGTTGATATAATTTGTTGTTAAGACTATCATGACCCATACAACTTTTAATGAGATTTAATCTACAATTTCTAAAATAAGTAAGTGGTCGCATTTTTTTCAATCATGTTCTTTTTTTTAATATTGATTAATTATGAATTATATAATTATATTAATAATGGTATACAAAAATATTTGAAAAATCAAAAATAATTTTTTCTCATTGGAATTGACAAAATTTTAGAAATATTATTGGTATGTACGATCCGACATTCAGTTTGAGCTTGGCTAAGGAAGCTTAAGACCTAAGAAGGTCATAAAGTGGATGACAATATAATTATGTGGGTAACAATTTAAAACATTAGGTGTCGAGAAAGATGTTTGATGGAAAAGAGGAAATGATCTGCTTGTGGAAAGTGGATACAATACAAACTCGACACATTAAAGTGATCCGTCAACTCACATTCAATCTGAAATCGGCACCCTCAAAAGATAACTTTTGACACAACACAAAAATAAAATACGAACAAAACAAATTAAAAGTGATCCATTAACTCATATATGATCCCGAGAATTGCCACTCCAACCGGCCTAAAAATCTACGAGCCTCACTCACTGTTTTAGTTGCCCTTACCCCTGGTTTCGTGTTTCTCTCGTTGAAACGCTATCCAAGATGGAAAAAAAAACAACGAATAAATAAAGTAAAGTAAAAGGGCCAAATGGACACCAAAAAGTCCAACCAGCAAACACAATCCAGTGGGCTACTACTACATTTCCAGCATCCACCGCCTAATCGCCATTAATGAATGACCTCAGCAACTACTTTTTGTAGCGCATAAATTTCCCCTCTATATAAACCTCCTAAAACTCAGAGAAACTCCCAACCAAATTTTCTTTCTCCTCAGATTCTCTCATCGATCAATTTAATTTATATCAATGGCTTCCCTCGTTCTTCTTTTGTCTGAGCTTCTAAAACACGAAGATCCCGACCGTTTGATTTCGCTGCTGCCGAGTGCCGCCGCCGCCGCCGCCGCCGCTGCCGCCGGTGGTTCTGCATCCAAGAGGGATGCGATGATCACGAAGGCAGCTTCGAACAAGTCGAATTACAATTTTGAGTTGTTTCAAAGTCAAGATGATTTGCCGCGGGTTTCGGTGGAGCTGGTTTGGCCTTAGAATGCATCGATTGATTTTTTTTTTTTTTTTTTTTTTACTGTTTTCTTGTGATCTTGTGGGGTGAAAACTCCGAAGTTTTACCTCTCGTAGAAATAGTAAAAAAACAAAATAGAAGTTAATTTGTGATTATTATTATATATTATGTAATATAGTGACCTTTTTCTTTTTCCTGCTAACTTTGATCTTTCCTTGAGGTTATCAATTTGGATTTATCTACATTCTAACATTCTTTTGGTTAACAAGATAAGTATTTTTTTTTTAATTTAAGAGAAATAAAAACAAACATAGCCTATTAAAATTTTCTTAGAGGAAGTTTCTGTCTACTATATGATATTTTAACACTTAAAAGTCATACCCATATACTGTTATATTTCATTATTTAAATTCAGTAGTTGTGATTCTTGCTCAAAAAACAGGTTCAACGCTTTCGAGTTATTTGCTCGTCCAACCTGCCAGCATTCATGAGTCGCTCGCTCAACTGTCCCTCGGAGACAGGGTTGAGAAGGACCATGCATGGTTGCCCCTGTCCTTTCTTTCTATCAGTCACACCAGCAAGATACGATAGGATTCATCTAAAAACAATTATTTAAATTCAGTATTTCAAAACTTACAAACGATACATGTGTTTTAAAAAACACACGATACCTGTTTTAATATACATGTAATAATTTAGAAGTTAAACTTAATATTTTAGTCCCTAAAAGTTTAACACTTAAATTCAATATATGTGAGACTCGAGCGATATTTTAAGGCTAAAGTCAAGATTTCATCATATAAAAACAGTACACACGATATTTTAACACTTGATACATTCGATATTAGAAGGGTTGAACCTTATTTGCATTTTATAATGATTTTTTATTATTTCAAAAAAAAAAAAAAACATATTTATATGTTTAGTACAATTTTAAAAAATTACAATTCAAACATAGGTTTGAACAAAACCTTAATACCAAAGAGAGTCTAAAATTTGGCACCGGGTGAGGTAAGACTCGTTAATTTATAATATATTGACCTTTTTTAAGCTTATATATTGACTAGAATTGTATAACTTATGGAAAAGAGGTGAGTGAAAATAGTTATCACCAAGTTTATTTTAAGCTTAATCACATTTTACCCCTCCTGTATTATGTTACCTTTTTACTTTTTTTACTTTCTATATTTTAAAAAACTAACACTTTACTCGCTTTGTTTCAGAAAATGTAATTAAGCCTTTTGTTTTACTCCACAAAAGAACTCAAATTTGTAATCTTCAATTATTTCTTGAACTAGTTTATCTGCAGTATACAATCTTGAGTTCTTAATCGATTTATAGAGATAATTATAATTTTTTTCTCAAATCCAACTAGTTAAGAAGGAATACTAATAATTATCTGGCTAGGAAAAAAAAATGTTTTAAAAATATTATTAAAATAAATAAAGCTACATGATATGCGTAGGCTTATATTGGGCTGACGCGAAGGCCCAAAAAAATCCAGCCCAGGTAAACCTCTGTTTTCATGTCCGGGCCCTTTGTTTGAATTGTGCCCTAATGGGGGATTTTATTTCTAGAGAGGTAATTTTTGAAGAAATTGTTTTTTGGGGGAATTATGTAGATAAGAGAAAATATTATAATGATTTAATTGTTAGCTGAAATTTGAATTTTGTATTTGGTTAAAAATAAAATTAAAAAAAAAGCATTTAGATATATACTCCTATATTATTTTAAAACAAAGAGTGAGATTTTCATTTAAAAAATAGAAACAAAGATAGCTAAAGAATGAAAAATAAAATAAAAAAATCAACCAAAGTTATGACCGAAGAATTAGCACAATTTTATTTGAATTACCAAACGAACCCCATAGAAGCATTTCTGAAACAACGTTCTAATCCCAATTGGATATTGGCCACCTTCGTTAATTTTTCGTTGCTTATAGTTATAAATAATGCACGGTACAACTGTTTTTGTTTTTGTTTTTGTTTCGGTTTTGAAAACATGCTTTTGGAAAATAATTATTTAGTGTAAAAAGTGTATTGAGAATGTAAAAATGTATAGTTGAATAATAAAATAATGTAGTGAATATGATGAAAAAATATATTAAATTTATTGTTGAAACCAAAACAAAAACAATCAAAAGAGAACAGGCCCTAAGTTATAATCCCACCATTTAAGCTGGCATCTCTCATTCTTTTCCTGACCGCGGTTGTTAACGACGAGATTGGTATTTCCGACCACCTAATTTAATGGCTGGCTAGTTCTTGTTCGGATCATGCTACCGGTGCCGCTAGGGAGGCCGCCGCGGCTCCCGCATTATCATCATCGTCGGCCGCCAAGAGGGACGGGTCCTTAAGAACATTGTAATGTTTGAATGAGTACTGTAATTCAAACGATGAAGAGTTATTTCAAAGATGATCTGCCAAGGTTTTCTGAGGAGCTTGTTTGGCCGTAGGAATCGATGGACCGATGGAGTGTTACTTGTTTTCGTTTAGTTCTAGTCCCTTTTTGGGTTAAAAAAAACTCAAAATTTACCCATCATTCACTAGTATAGAAAAGGCTTTTAGAGACGCTTATGTGAGGCTGTTGGAGGCTGTTTTATGAAATTCCCTTGCGTCTTTGATGCCGCTATTGCGAATGGCCTTTTTATTGGTCGGGGTTGTAAAAAGCGTCTCCTTTCCTATTTGTTGGAGGCGTTTTTCCAAAAACTGGTCTCAACTTCCCCTTCTTTTGAGAACTATTGGTGACGCGTATTGGAGTAAAAGTGAACAATTTTCCTATTAAATGGGGGAGCTTTTATAAACAATCGCATCATTTTCCCTTTTTTAGGAGGACAATTAAAGTTATAGTTATTAAACTTAGTAATGGACTCATAGAACCAGGCGATTCTATGATAAACTCGGTCTGAATCGATAGAATCGTCCAAGTTTGCGAGTTCAAACCGAGTACAAAAAATTATTTATAACTGTATTATTGGCCACGAAATTAATTAAAGCAATCTCAAGCTTCCCTCTTCTACTACTTTTATAGGGAGAATTGGGAAACCTCGCATGCTCCTAACAAATGTGGGAATTCGGAAGCCCCGTTCATGTATTGGAAGTAGATATAAAAAAAAAGGTCTCTAACAACTGCGTATTGGAGACGCTTTATTTAGAAAGGTCTCCAATACTAATTTATTCGATGCGCTTGAGAAGAGTCATCGACAATCCGTTCTTATTAGAGCTAGTTGGAAATAAATCATCTTCAATACTCACTTATTTGATGTGGTTTTAAATTAAATGTCTCCAATACGAAGTTATTAGGCACGGTTGTTAAGTATCGCATCCTATAAGTGAGTAATGGAGACAGTTTCTTCACAACCTTTATCAATTAGGCGCTACCAATTGCTTTTTCTGTACTGGTGATTTGGTACATATGTTCTTCAATCTTGTATAAATTATTGTATCACTAAATTCTTACATTAGAACAAATGAACATATTCCCCTGTTCCATTAGAAGTTCCATTTTGTAATACTATTTTTAATACTACAAAATGGACTCTTCTAATAGAATGGATAAACTTCTTTATTTTTTTTGTTTTTTTTTTTTTTGCTTTTGGTTGACTAAACAAGTATATATTTTTAATAAATTATAAATAATAATTTTATTTTTTTATACATGTTTCGTCATTCATCTTAAGTTTACTTTCTCTATCACATTACTCTCTTTTTTTCGTATATAAATCACAAGCTAGAACCATCAACCATGTAAATTAAGGAAAAGCTGTATTTATAATGAATTTTCATAATAACTAATGTAATAATTATATAAAAAGAAAAAAAAAAAAAAGGTAACACCCTATCCATCTAAATAGAAAAGAAGTAGCACTCCACGTAATCTTTTATAAGAGACGAAATATTAATAATTCTTTAAAATGAAAATTTTACACTGAACTATTACTCCCACATGGACATCACACTAATTTATTGAGATTTTTTATGATATGTATCATTACACATTAATCAATCCAGATTAATTCCAATTGATCAACCCTCAAGGTCATTTCCAAAAAGTTAAAAATTAAAATGAATTCCATATTAATGTGAAGGTGCACAAAATACAATGAGGCCTAGGTGGTGATTCTTATGCAGCCTAGATGGAGTCCATCGACCAAAGAGAAAGGGGCATGATATTTGCAGCGACGAAATCGATATTTGCAGCGACATTTTTTTGTGAAAAGACCGAAATACCCTTAGTGTAAAAAAATTTGTAAAAAAAATTGTTGAAGAATTCCAATGTGTGTGGAAAAAAAAATTTTGGAAAAAAATTTTTTTTTGAACCTGGACCATCGCCGGAGACCGGCGATGGTTTTTGGGGAAACCATCGCCGGGCGACGGCGATGGTTCCGGAAATCCATCGCCGGGGACCGGCGATGGTTTTCGGCAAAACCATCGCTCGGAGATGGTTTTGCCGAAAACCATCGCCGGTCTCCGGCGATGGACTTCCGGAAAACCATCGCCGGAGACCGGCGATGGTCCCCCCCCCCCTTGAATGTAGGAAATTTTTGATATTTGCAGCGACCACCGGGCGTATCTTTCCCATTCCGATAAAAAATTTCGCAATTTCGGCAAAAATACTATCAAATTCGATATAATAGAAAAAAAAAAAAAAAGAAAGTAAACTTAGGTGGCAAATGGAAAATGTAAAAAAAAAATAAAAAATTAAAAGGCTGTAATTATTACATCTGCAGGAGAAAATGAGAAAAGAAAGAAAAAAAAAAAAAAAAAGAAAATGTGTCATAATGACAGGCTGCAGCCTTGTCATTATGACACATTTTCATGATTGTCATTATGGGGGTGCAGCCCGTGATTCACGGGCTGCCCCCTTTTTTTTTTTAAAAAAAAAAAGAATTATTTGTTTGCCTATAAAAGACGATGAAGATGAAGGAAGTTTTGAAATTCACAAAAACATTTGCATAACAGGTGCAAATTAGAGTCGGGTGTAAGCACAAAATCAGATAAAACTCGCAGCGATTGGCATCGAAAAAAAGGTTAGTGGTTAAAATTTAAATGTTTTGACGTATTGTTTTAGGTAGTTTTATTAATTATTTTAGTTCTATTATGGCCGAATTTATTTATAGTTTCGTCGAAATTGTGAAATTTTGTATCGGAATAGGGAAAATATGCCCGATGTTTACCGTAAATAAGAAAGGGGGTGTGTCCGAACGGCCTCAAGTCGCAGGCGACATTTAAAGGGAATGTCGAAGGATTCCGGCGACCGTTTCCGGCCATAAGGTGGCCGGAATCCGTGAGCAAATAGCGCCGGATTCCGGTGACCTCCTGGCCGGAAACCGTCGCCGGAATCCGGCGATGTTTTACGTGTTTAACATCGCCGGATTCCGGCGATGTTCAACACGACAAACATCGCCGGATTCCGGCGACGGTTTCCGGCCAGGAGGTCGCCGGAATCCGGCGCTATTTTCTCACAGTTAATAGCGCCGGAATCCGGCGACCTTCTGGCCGGAAACGGTCGCCGGATTCCGGCGAAGTTTTCGCCGGAAACTGTCGCCGGGATTCCGGCGATGTTCACCCACCGCAATCCGGCCAGGGGTGGTGGGGGGGGGGGGGAATGTCGGGGGAAAATCGTTTTCATAGTAGTTTTGTGAACATCGGGTAAATTTTATTATTTTATGTAGTTGTACTAATTATTTTAGTTGTATTATGTCTGACTTTATTAGTAGTTGTATTAATTATGTTAGTTATATTATGTCCGAATATATTAGTAGTTTTGTTAAACATGTGTAATTGTTTTTTCTTTACGTAGTTGTATTAATTATTGTAGTTCTATTATGGCATAATTTATTAGTAGTTTTGTCAAAATTGTGTAAATTATTTTTTTATTTACGTAGTTGTATTAATTATTGTAGTTGTATTATGTTCGAATTTATTAGTTGTTTTATGAACATTGGGTAAATTTTATTGTTTTATGTAGTGGTACTAATTATTTTATGCCTATTATGTCCGACTTCACTAGTAGTTGTATTAATTATGTTAGTTGTATTATGTCCGAATTTATTAGTAGTTTTGTTAAAATTGTGTAATTGTTTTTGCTTCAGGTAGTTGTATTAATTATTGTAGTTCTATTATGTCCGAGTTTGTTATTAGTATTGTCAAAATTGTGTAAATTTTTTTGTTTAAGGGCGTTGTATTAATTATTTTAGTTGCATAATGTCCGAATTTATTAGTATTGTTGTCAAAATTGTGCACTTTTTAACGTTTTTGTCGGCTATCCAAATACTTTTTACATGTTAGCAAATTAATTTTGTATTCATAAATTTGTGGTCATATTAATGCAGATGGCAGAAACAATTAAGAAAATCGCACTGAAATTAAGCAAGGGCAAAAGCAAGAAAGATGATAAGGGTCCTTCAGTGCAGACAGCCACTGCGGCGAGACATTCATCAGCAGGGGAAGGCGATGGCAGAATTCCCCCAACCGCATCCGAGAGGATTAGAAGGGTCGCCGGAAGAGCGCATGGGTCTGCGCGGTTTTCTTTTGCGGCGGGGGAACGTAACGTGGAACACAGCGATACACCTTTTGCCCCGCCGTACATTGGAAATCCGGAGGAGGACGAAGCTAGGGAAAATGCGGAACGATTGGAGCGGGACATGTCTCAGTCTTAGTCGCATGGGTTCGATCAAGGATATTCGGGCTGGAGGGGGGATGACAACGATAGGGAAAATGTCGAGTCCCAGCGAAGGACCGACAAAGGGAAAGAAATAATGGTGTCCTCGCGTAGCACAGCGTCAGGTGCCGGGTCCGGTTCAAGTTCCCGGACAGATGCCGGGTGGATGGAATACCGGGCCCTAGATGGTCCGATTGACGGTGGACCTACAGATCCCGAGCTGTTACGAAGTTTTAAGGGCCATACTGCATACTACGTATGGCACGGCCAGGTATCGTGTTATGCCGTTTTATAAATTTCGTATTTTAATTGATATTTACTTTGGCTATTTTCTTGTTACGTTCGTGTCGAACAAGTATGAATTAATACACTAATCGGCGCAGGAACGTGGTGTACTGTTGTGCCATAATGGTTACGAGCGAGTGCAAAGGTGGGAGTTACCCGTTGGGGAAGAAGGAGTCATAATTGAACAGTCCGGGTTGTCCCATTTGGTATGGAGCATGCATCCGGAGTTAGACTCCGCTCTACTTAGCGCCTTCCTTCGTTGAGAGATGGCAGCCGGAAACAAATTCATTCCACCTGCCATTCGGAGAGATGAGTATCACTCTCCACGACGTATACCACATACTGCGTGTCCCGATTGGTGGACAGGCAATCGGTTGGAAGATCAAACCGGCCGATTTGAAAGATATGCTATTAGAAGTGTTGGGGATTGAGCAAGCCGAGCTCGGGGATAAAGATTTTTCGCTCGTAAAAATGTCCCTCATTATGGAGCACTGTGGGAGCGGAAAGTTAGACGCCGCAAATGTTGCCGCAGGGTATTTGCTGTGGTTGGTAGGAAACACTCTGTTTGTGGACAAGAAAAAAACCCACGTTCCCGGGCACTTCCTGCCTTACCTTCGCGATGCAGAATGCGCAGCAGGACTTCCGTGGGGTGTTGCGTGTCTGGCCAACCTGTACCGCAATCTTGGAAGGGCCTCTAGAGCGGATGCAGCCCAGTTAGGCGGTTGTTTGACATTATTGCAGGTACGAAAGACGCGTTCATGAACAATTTCAATACTTTATACAGTTACATAACCATTTAAAACTTTATTTGGTTTTTTTTTTAAATAGAGCTGGATATACGAGTACTTCCCCGCGTTTAGTCCGCCCCAACTCAGTTCATGGGATGACAGGTACGCGGCTGCACTGAAGTGGAAGATCGAAACCGAAAGAAAGCGGGATCCTGAGGCAGATATGCTGACATACCGGCTCACAATAGACGCGATGACATCTGGACAGGTAATATTCCCTTATTGAAGTCGTGGAAACTTTGTAATTTTTATTATATCAAACAAACTTCTGGAACTGCGAAAATCCACTTACTTGGTTCACCGGTCCCTAGGTCAATTGGCTTCCTTTTGGGACAAATCCGGCGAGACTCCACCCAACAACCTTGTACAGGGGTCTCATACATTGCCCGGGTGTCGTCGAGCCATATATGCCAGATCGATTCCTGCGACAATTTGGATTCGTCCAGTCGATCCCTCGACCATCTATAATGCCAAAGAGTTGCTACAGGGGGCCTGAAATAAAAAAGTACTCTTGCGTGCACGAGTCGAATCTGAATATCCCCCACACGTACAAGAGAAATTTGTTGCGAGGGGAGCAGCGGGCTAAGTGGTCCGACCAGACTTGCTCTGAGTATCTCGAATACTACATACCGCGAACGCACGCACGTGTAAGTCCAGACCCAGTGGAAGTTGACGACAAACTGGACCCCAGGTCTATGTCCGATGCTGCGGTAAGTAATTCAATTTCGTTGAAACTTTCAACCTGTACAAATTGATAGCATTGCAATGTTTTTGATTTTATTTCCCCTTTTCTAACCGTTGCAGCGGTTGCAATATATAGCAAGTAAGCTATATTATTCTCATCCCCAAAATAGGGCCAACTTTCCCAGCTCTGTCAGAAGGAGCGCAATAGAGGATGCGGCTATCTTTTTGGAGGATTTGATGCCGGGACTGGATTTATAAATGTATGAAATGTAATACATTCGCGGTATACATTATAAAAGTTTGAAATGTACTATGTTCGCGGCATTATGACTTGTATAAATTACATATGAATGCAATGTATGCGTCCAATGTGAAACTAACACTCCGCAGTTGAGTTCGTCCTGTATTCGTCCAATTTCCTTTGCAAATGGGTTTGCCAAAGCTGCATTTCATGTGAGGCCCTATGTCTCCACGTCGGATATATTGGCGGTAGCAATACCTCCCCGGACGTTAACAGCGCAATGAAATGGTTTTGTCGTATGAAACCCTTATTTATGAAACTGGCCGGATCAGTCGACACGCCGGCACCCCGCCATTGAAGCGGGGGGAAAGTCCAACTCTGCTGGGCATATACCGTAAGAACCCTCTAGTATGTCGTTGCAACAAGTAATCCCATCAGGTGGGTTTCAAACCAGTGTTCATAGGGTGCCGAATCCTCGTAAAAATCGACCAATTTAAGTGCTGCGGCGTAATCTTCCGGCCCAAGGACGTAGGTCCACAAAGCATATTGATACAAGAGTTCTTGGTGCACAGCGCGACGGATCTGGGACCACTGCGACGCATCTCGTTCGTGTACGAAGTACGATACTACTCTGAACCCACAATGTCCATCGGGCTCTACATCACAGTGCCCTGTGATGTATTCGAACACAAATTGCTTAAGAAATACGGGGAGGTCGTAGGGCCAGGCAGAATTATGGGGACGCATAACCCTTCGTCTTCTCTGTCCGCCTGTGGATCGCCGACCTGCACGTTTAAATGAAATTGAATTAGGCATTAGTATATGTAGGTACCCAGAATAACATTTGCACCAAATGACATATATTCGCACCCATTTGTATCGCATTCCGTTCGGCATGCTCATAACCGGATGGATCGCGTCTGGTGGAATTGTTTTTCGGTCGTCCCCTGTGCGGCCTACTTACAGGCTCAGCTAGATCAACGGTTTCTGGATAAAGCGCCGAATGCACCACACCTAAAACCCTGTATATCTCAGCGCTTGGCCGCGACGCTACATCGTCAAACACTTCCTGCAGTCGGCCTTCAGCGGTTTGTCTCTGCTCAACGGTTTCCGGAATATCATCATCTCCCAAATGCAGCGTCTTCCAGAAGGCGTCTACGTCGAGAGGATCAATCGGCTGGTACGACCGCACCAACTGCGCCATCTCACATGCACAGGGGAGCCCGCAACTAGTTCGGAGTTCGCAACCACACCCCGCACCATCTTCCCCGATGAGTCCGACTCTGCCTGTATATTCTTGCTGCAGAAGTGTAATGGCAGCGAAAGATAATCTACCGTTGAGCCTACTATAGAGTAAGTAGTCGCTCTTCCGGTAAGTTCTACTGCGAGACGATTCCATTGCAGTGCGGATTTCAGCAAAGTGCATAACAATCATCCTGTTAATGTCGTTGAAGATAGTTGGAAATGCCTTTCGATCCGTATCAATTTCCCTTTTCAACTGTGCATGTGCACTCTCCACCCTGAAAAGAAAAGTAACATTACATTTCAACATGTCGCAATCATAAGTACATAGAAGAGCAGGGACTTATACAACAAACAGAATATAAATCAAAGTTACAAATTACTTACATGTTCGTGGTGTGCGAGCCGTAATGCTTTATACTTTTAGTCCAAACCGACACGAACTTGTTCCTGTGGGGGTCCAACCACGTGTTCTTCAAGTATGGAATAACATTTCTAAATCTAGATTTATTTCCATACTTTCGGTCAATAAAATCCACAGCTTCCGTGAACTGCTCATAGGTCTGAGCTTTAACAACGCAGCGCCAGCGATATAGAAACCCGTCCGTTGTTTCTGTGTCGTTGCCAGCAGACAGGACGTGTTTCTTCACGTCCATTTCAATGTGGCGACAGCACAGTAGTTGGGTAGCACATGGGAATATCATTTCCACTGCCTTCATTAAGGCAAGCTCCCGGTCAGTGACAACCACATGCGGGAATCTGTCTCGCTCGAATAGAATTCTTAAGTGCGACATGGCCCAATAATAACTCGGTGTTGTCTCGTCTCTCATAAAAACGAATGCGATATGGACATACTGGTCCGTCGGTAGGAGGGCCACTATTTGTAGCAGGGGCATGTTGTACCTGTTCGTCTTGTACGTCGTATCCATGAACAACACGTACGGAAACAAAACAAGCATCTGAGTCGCCTTCTTGTGCGCAAAGAAGATGTGCCCGACTGCATTACTGTCGACATCATGTTCGTGCGCATAGAAGTATTCGTTATCATACAGAAGTTTAAAGAAATACTGCATGTTAGTCAGACCTCCCCTAGCTTCCCTTTTACTTTTTGCGGCTTCATTGTACACTTGTTGTATGTGACTGACATTTTCCGGATCATCCGCGCTCAACTTGGCTAAGATATGCTTCGGCCTGATGTTAATACTAGACATGTCGGCAATCTTTTTCTTCTCAATTTCTGTTAACCTTGTATGGGCTGAATGCCAGTTTCGGACTTCTTGTAATTCATGATTGTGCTTGCCTTCTACGACATGTAGCTTCCAGATATCCCCAGGACTTAGTCGGCCCGTAAGGTGAAAAGGACAACCCGTCTTCTTGCTGCTTGTATTAGGCCTCCTGCTTTTCCCTTCTGGTAGGGTTGGCTTATCTTTACCTTTTCCCGATCTTTCGCACCGTATCTCAAGTCTAGCTTTTCTGCCTCTTGTAACGAACAGCCCCAAAATCTTCACAGATGAAGTAATTATTGCAGTCATATTGTTTTCGGCTGCTCTGGCATGTACCCATGCCATCATATGTTCCCTACTTATGAACTCTTCTTCCGTCTGAAATACTTCACTGTGGTCAGCATAAGAGGCATCACTTTCAACACGAAAATCCTGTTCATAATTCCGGGAAAAATGTTTAATCACACTTAAACGGAAAAATTTATAGGGTCCCAATTGCCGTTACCGCTGAGGCAAACATTTATGAGCAAATAACCGCAGATCCGGGAAACAAACCCCCCCAAACTGGGTTTCTTTCCCGGCAATGTATTTTCGTCTAATATAATTACGGAAAAAAAATATGTAAACGGTTTTACTTACAGTGTAATATGGATCGACCTCGGGTATATCAGCCATATTCCAGAATCAGACCAACTCTCCCAAATGAATAGCCGCCTCTTCTATGACGCTCCTTCTCACAATAATTTCGTTCGCCCTACTATGCAGTGCGGATTTCAGCAAAGTGCATAACAATCATCCTGTTAATGTCGTTCGCCCTACTATGAACCAGTATGAACCCGCATTTATTAATACGAAATATATTTCAGAACATATAGCATACAAAATATAAAATAACTTTTGACCAAAAATGCCCCGCCCTCCGCCGGAACAACCCCCCCCCCCCCCCCATTGGCCGGAATCCAGAATGTCGCCGGATTCCGGCGACATTTTCAGGCAGGAAAGTCGCCGGAATCCGGCGACTTTGTTCCGTTGAAAATGTCGCCGGAAACCGGCGACATTTTCAACGTAAAATAGCGCCGGATTCCGGCGCTATTTTACACGTCCAGCACCGCCGGTCACAAGCGGTGCTGTTTCCGGGAAATACCGCATGCGGTATTTTCCAAAAAAATGTCGTCGGTCTCTGGCGACATTTCCGGCCCGAAATGTCGCCGGAGACCGACGATATTCTGGACAACTATCGCCCTTTCCGGGCATATCTTCCACATTCCAGTTAAAAATTAAACAATGTTGGCAAAACTACTAATAACTTCGGATATAAAACACCTAAAATAAATAATACAACTACGTAAAACAATAAAAATTACACAATTTTGATATAACTACTAATAAATTCGGACGTAATACATCTAAAATAATTAATACAACTACCTAAAGCAATACATAAAAAAATTTAAACTTTAGCCACTAACCTTTTTTCGATCCCAATCGTCTCGATTTCTATCTGATTCTGTAATTCCACTCGGATCAGCTCAGCAACAATTATGGATTACAATTTTCCTTCTGTGAAAAACTCCTTCGCTCCGCTTCATTTATAAAGCAAGTTTTCTAACTTTTCCTTTTTTTTTTTCCATTATTCTTCTCCTGCATGCCTAAGCCCCTAGGCATGCAGCTTTGTAATTTTCAAAGGGAAATCATGCAGCTTTTGAATGTGTAAAATTTTTTTTTTTTTTCTTCTCCTTTCTGCAGCCTGCAGCCTGCAGCCTACAGCCTAGGCATGCAGATGTACACAACTTTCAATTTTTTTTCCTTCTCAAATTTTGCATCAGCCGGGTGCGTCGAATGTTTTTAATTTTTTGGTTCTATTATATCGGAATGTGTTAATTTTTTTTGTCGAAATTGCGAAATTTTTTATCGAAATGGGAAAGATCCGCCCGGTGGTCGCTGCAAATATCAAAATTCTGCAGGGACGGGGGCCGGGTTCACCATCGCCGGTCGCCGGCGACGGCGATGCGGGCGATGGTTTTTTCCAACACCATCGCCGTCGTCCGGCGATGGTGATGAACCATCGCCGTCGCCGGGCGATGGTTCATGACCGTCGCCGGAACCCGGCGATGGTGCTGGAAAAAACCATCGCCCAACGATGGTGTTCTCCAACACCATCGCCGTCGCCCGGCGACGGTGATGCCCATTACCATCGCCGGTGACCGGCGATGGTAATGGGATTTTTTTTTTTTTTTTTCCCTCCAGCACATTTTAAAAATATTTTCACAAATTTTTTACCCCAAGGGTATTACGGTCTTTTCACGCAAAAATGTCGCTGCAAATATCGAAACCGTCGCTGCAAATATCGATTCCGAAGAGAAAAGGTTAAAAGAGTTTGAAAAGAGTTCGGTTGTTTAGCGCACGAGATTGAGAACGAGAACAAGGGCATCTCATATTTAATTGGACCATTCAATCAAACCTTGCAAAAACTTCCATCCGATATTATTGATGGTTTGTTTGTGTGTTTTCAAAACATGCATACTGTTTTTAGATAGTAAAATATTGTGTTTTACCTTTAAAGTATCGTTTGTTATGTCAAACAGTAAATATTAGATACTTTCAAATTAGTTTTAACAAGTTTAGTATCAAATATAATTATCAAAATATATGTACCGTTTTAGATGTTAAAATATAAAATTTAACTGCTGAAATATCAAATTCAGACGTTATCAATCTGTGAGCCAGTTGAATAAAAGACTATCTCCTCAAATATTAGCCATGAACAAATTAGCAATTCACTGTAACTAAAACCAAGAGTACCATTGGCATTTGGGAGAGAGAGGGTGCACATTAATTGGATAGTGGACACTCTAGTTGATCATGGATAATTACACTTAACAATAAATTTGCCCTGACTTTTATCACAAATAATTCACCACCTAGTTAATACCCCATTATTACTCACTGTGGCATAATGCAATATGCATTCATTCAGAGAGGTTATTGAGTACATTAGTTGTACTATGTAAGATTGTGCAACCAGATACATTTAGTGAAAGTCTTATTTTTAAAGGAAGATGATATACATATAGAGGACCAATGAATTAATATAAATATAAATAACTAGTTTTTTATAGGCTTACTGCACTATTTTTAAAGATATAACGAATGCGTACAATAATTTCTCATTCAAGATATGAAAGGAATCATGAAAATGGATGGATATGAATTGGCCTATAAACATCAAATTTAAAATGCCAAAACCATGAAAATTGTCAGATTGGAATTCAAATTTCCTTAAAAGGATACATTAAAAATGTAATAATAATAATAATAATAATAATAAAAAAAGAAAAAGAGAAAAAATGTTGAAATTTGCAGAGGAAGAAGAGGTCCTTGCAAGAATAGGCCGAATTTGAGAATCCCAATAGTAATTTTCCAACCTCTGCATGTGAAGCAGCAAGCCACATCTGTCTCACCGTTTGGTCCATCTCCCTTACCCTTGCCTCCTTGTTTTACTATGAAGAAAAAGATGATTCTGTCACTTTTCTTTTCTGCCTTAAATAATTATAAATGCAACTCTTTTATTGGGATGGTAAATAAGGATTACTACTTGGATAAAGTAAAAGATAAATTACATTCAATCAATTTTCGAAGTTTTTGATAATTACAAATACTAGACAAAAGATTTTTGAGTAGTAAAGAATCCTATGAGGTATGTGTTCACTTTTTTTTTTTCCATTTTTTTTAATATAAATGAAAGTGGTCTGTTTAAGATACACGATATTTTACAGTTTGGTAGTGTTGGATAACAAAATATGAATATGAACAAAAAAATAAGTGTAACAGAAATGAGAATGTTGAGATGACTATATGGGCATACTATATTAGATAAAAATAAGAAATTCAAGCGTTAAAAATAAAGTAGGAGTAACTTCAATAGATGAAAAAAAAATAAAGAAACACTCATAAGATGGTTTTGACATGTAAATAGGAGACCTTTATATGTCTCGATAAGATAGGTAGAAAACATAAAAGTATTAATTAATATTTCAAAGGGTAGAGTAAAACCTACAAAGAATTGGAAAACAACTTTAAAATATGACATGTCATATTTCAATATAAATGAATCGATGTGTTATGACCATACACGATGACGAGATATGATCCATATCACTGACCTTTCGTAGTGAAACAAAGTCTTTGTTGTTATTGTTTTTGGAAAGTGGTGCATTGTAAACCAGAGAGAGACATTGATAATTGTCAAAAGAATCATATAGACCAATTGATAATTTAACCAAATTTTATGGAAGATAAATGTAGCTCGCCCTAAATTAAAATTAATAAAAGGGCTAGACATTAATTATGTTTGTTGATTCCAATAATTTCAATCTACTTATACGGATTTGGGGCTAATTAAGCAGAGACTATTAAGATAGTACCGTCTTTATGATTTTAAGGGCATGTTCATTGCCAAGTTTTGCAAGCTGGTATTGAGTATTTTTAAATTTTAAAAATTATTTAAAAATTCAAACCTTATTTGGCACTAACTTAAAAATTATTTTTTAAGACCGGGTTTTCAAAATAAGTTTTTCACATTTGGTTTTGGAAAATACTGACACGCAAACTTTAGATGAAAAAAATAGTTGGCGCTTTGCCGCTCAAACTTGAGATAAAAAAAATCTCTTATTGCTTTGTCCCCACAAACTTTATAATAATAAAATTCTCATCGTTTTTTATAACTAATTTTTAACTCTTGTTTGTTTGTATGTTTTTGAAAATTTGTTTTTAAAATCTTATTTTTTAAAATTTTCCTTAAAATCTGGTAATGAACAAGCCCTACAGAAATTAAAGAGGGATTAACTAAGGCAGATGTACTTACTGTTACTGGATAAACCTGTACATATACAAATAGTCAAATAAACTAATTATATATATACATAATTTAAAAGAAAAAAAAAACTTGGGTGGACTGGATAAGCCCTTCCTTGGCATTTTGATTTTTACGTAAGTTGTTATAGATTAAGTAAAAGAACGAACAAAGTGATTTAACACTATTTCCTTTTCATTCGCCATTTTTATTAATATACACGAATTTCATATATTAATCAAAAATAGCTTTAATCTTGTTAAAATTTGAATTTGACACTTCAAAATTATTATTTAAATTAAAACAAAATCAAAACACAAAAAATATATATATAATGGAACCATAGTTAGCTATCATTGTTGTCACTTTTGCTGGCTCCTAATCCAGAGTGTACCATCCAAAGACTCCAACTAAACCCCTATAAATTCAATCCCAAATTAGCCACTCTTGCCCACAACTAAACAAAGCCTCCTTTGAGACAAGAGCATTCATTCATTCATCCATGGCTTCATTTCCAGCCAAACCTCTTCTTCTCTTCCTCCTCTTCCTATGCTGCTCAGTCGCCCAGGCCTCTTACGAGGAGCTCCAACTTTTCTTCACCGGCGCCGCCCATTCCCCCCGTACCATCGTTGCCACAACCCCTGCCCCTGCCCCGGCCCCCAAGCACCACAAGCACAAAGGTGGCGGCCACCACCACCAACCCAGCCTGGCGCCGGTTCACCCGCCGGCTCACGCTCCGGTTCATCCTCCGGTCAAGCCTCCGACCCTCCCTCCTCGCGCGCCTCTTCCCCCGAGGAAACTCGTGGCCGTTCAGGGCGTCGTGTACTGCAAACACTGCATGTTTGTTGGGGTTGAAACCTTGTGGAAAGCTAAACCTCTTGCAGGTTTTTTTCTTCACTTTAAATATTCATTTCTTTGAAATTTAAAGAGATATTTGTGGGAAAAAACCTCCAATTTTAGTGCACATTCTTTAAAACCTAGTTAATTTAATCATTTTAAAATTTTTTTTGACAATAATTGGCTTCTACGATTTCATTATTTTTGTTTTAAGAGTAAATTTAATACATTATAATATGTTTTTACTATTTTTCCACTTTATTTTATTTTAAAAAAGCATGGTATAAAAAACAACTCATAACGTTATGCTGCAACTAAATTAATCATTTTTTATAAAAATAATATGAATTATTTGTGACTTTTTTTTTTTTTCAATGCTATTTTTTGTAGGGGCCGTTGTGAAGCTAACGTGCAACAACACGAAGTACAAGCCAGTGGAGGAAGAAGCGAGCACAGACAAGAACGGCTACTTCGTGATCATGGCTAAAAAAGTGACCAATATGGCTTTCCACAAGTGCAGGGTTACTTTAGTAAAATCACCTTCTGATCAATGCAGCGTGCCCACAAATTTCAAGGGCGGGTTGAAAGGCGCGGCGTTGATTCCGGACTTCAAGCCGCCGGCGAAGACATGGCCGGCGATTTACGAGCTCTTCAATGTCGGACCTTTTGCCTATGAACCCTCCAAGAATATCAAATGTGCCCCTTTATCTTTGTTTTATTAGATTTTTCAGCATTTTATCTTTGTACTAGTGTTTTTGAATTTCTTTTTTATTTACTTGAGTTGTAAGAGAATTATGGCATGAGTGTAATGGAGGAAAAAAAAAATGAAAATCTGTTCCATTTTCTTGGACTTCTGGTGTTATTTTGCTGCCTAGGGGTTTGGTTTTGGTCATAGATTTCATCATAAAAATAAATAAAATATAAAACTAAAATTTTCAAACTTTGAATTTTGGTGTGTTTTCATTTTAATAGTAGTAAACATGATAAATTGCAAAAATATCCCTTAACTTTGTATAAATTGGAGTTAATTGCAAAAATACCTCAAGCTCTACCTTGTTTGTAAATTATCTTTGAACTTTTAGTTTTTAACTATAAATTTGTTGTAATATAGAAAAATATTACTCTTAAATGTTTAAACAGTTCATAAAAATATCTAATTATCAACTTACTAATAATACTAGTATAGAAGTTTTGTAATTTTGTTGAAAGATTAGGTGAGTAACTAAATATTTTTTATGAAATAAATTTTCAATTAAGACTAGTATTTTCCGAATCTAATAGTTTAGGAGGCACGATCGACTTGAGGTGAATTCTTACCATTAATTCTCTAAATCATCTAGTAGACATTGATGTTTTAAAACTTATTAATTAAAACCTTGCATGGTGGAATTTCATAGTTGTGTGTTTGTAATTTTTTTTGAAACTTCACAGTTCACACTTGATTAGGTAAATTTATAAAATAAAATAAAAAATTAGGGTGTACTTGATAACTTAGATAAACTTTAAGGCTCATAAAATAATTTAAACAAATTATAAGGGGAGTTCTGTAATTTATCCACATAAACACCAAACTTTTTCAAATTTCGAAATTTGGAGTTTTCCACTTTTCAATCCTCGATTAAGGGACTGATTTGCCATTAGGGTTTTCGGATTTAAACCCATTGATATAATGCTTTTTTTTTTATTTTAAGAAAATCTTAATTCTCATTAAAAGTCCTAATCTATTACAACGAAAGACAGGGGTTATGGGGAGAGAAAGAACAAAGTGGAGAGTCCTGCAAAATTTTGTCAGCGAATCAAATCTCCTTACATTTGGATAACTCGTCCTGCGCACTAAGGCTCTATTCTCTTGTGGCAATTTCCCAAGAATCATCACTTTTTTTTTTCAAAACTTTACACAAAGAAACAACTTCACTTTTTCAATAATTCAAAATTAAAATTTTAAAATTACCTCTAAATACCTACTCACATAAATTCAAAAAATAACACAATCATTACACTTTTTTAATCTCTCACCTACACAATTTCCCAAAAAAAACTTATCTTTAAAAAATTTACAACAAAAAACTTCCCTTCAACAAAACTTTCCCTACACAAGCCACAAAAGAACAGAACCTAATTGTCCGGGATACTAGTTCGTTGATGATATAATGTTGATAATATCGAAAAGTGAGTGAGAGAGTCAGTCAATACTATTTGAATTTGAAGGGAACCATTGTGCATGAAATGTGGCAGACATGGCATGAGTGATTGCAAAAAGCTGCATCAATGGCAGCACAAATTTAACAGTTATATTTTAGGATATGACCAAAAGTTAAAGCAATTGGGCATCATCATCCATCGTCTCCGCTACGGATTTCAATTATTACAATGACCATTTCGAGTTGGTTTATTACCGTGACTATACGGGAGGGTGCAGGACCAATTCTAAGAATGGCCAATTCATCATCCAGCTGTACGTTTTCCTCTTCTTCTTTTTTTTCACTCTTTGTTATTTTGGGTAACGTACTAGTTTGGCTTTTACTCTTTTTTTTTTGGGTACGTTGCGCTTTTCTAGGGAACAGTAATTATTTTGAATTTTGTGGAGAGCGAGGAGGAATCCAAAGCTTCAATTATTGGGGATGTTATCCCAAAGAAACCAAAGTTGATCGGATGTTTTCGGTAAATTTATGATGGGATAATTTCTCATGTATTGTGATTATGTTATTAAAATAGGTGTATCGATTTTTATATTTGATGTAGTAAGTGTAGTAATTGATGTACCATGGTCTATGGTTATGAGTTTAGCTATTGATATATCACATATTATTTAATAGTGTCTTGTGTATCACGTACCGAATTTAGATCTAATGTATCGAGTTTAACTGTTAATGTATTGCAGTTATGTTAAAACAACAAGTATCACTTGTAAAGAATAAAACACGTGCATCGAATTTAGGGGCAAAAGTATCATTTGTAAAGAATTAATTGTGAGTATCAAGTTTAACAATTAATGTATATTGATAAAAATACGTGTATATAATTTAGTAGCTAAAGTATTGCCATTAAACGATGACTAAACGGTTAGACGATCGTAGAGTAAATTCCCTCCCTAAAACTTCGACTTTTTTAATGGAATTACATAGTTTCATATGTACCCTAAATAGTTAAAAGTTTTGAAATTGTCTAACTATACTTGGGATTTTTATTTTTTTTGTAAGGCCAAAGGCCTTTGTATATTATAATGAGGCATTGGGGTGAAATGGAATGGAACAGTCAGAAGCATTCTACCAAAGATAAAAGGCGAGGGCATACAATTTGCCGTAAACTATTAGGTTGTGAGCTAGATGGTTGCGTTCATGCCAGATCCATCCGAAGTTTGCCTTCTAGATGATGGCATGGGTGTCGCCAATCAGTGTCAGAACTAGAAATTTTTTCTAGTGGGGGTTTAGTTATAAATGTATTTAACATTTAAATTTTAAAATTCATAATTATAAAAGCAAGAAAAATTAATAAATCTGCACAGCTATTGGTTGAAACATTATTAAATATTAGTATTGTTCATTCTTTTGTGATGAAGATGATGGAACTATATTATACGAGTTCATACCCATACTAATATAATCATCTATGGTTCACAATTAGTTATTACTTAATAAAAAAAGATATAGATGGAATAAAATATGTAAAATTAACTATTTAGGTGTTGTACCTTGATTTTAATGATAAATTATACATTAGTTAAAGTGAAATTTTTAATAAAACAAGGAGTAATAAAAACTAATTTGCTAATGAATCTTCAAAGAGAACAAATGAGCAGAAAATTATAAGTGGTGGGGGCTATTATAAATGAACCTTACAGATATTCCAAAAAAAAAAAAAAATTCTAAAGGATATTCAAAAGACCAATTGGACTTGATGGGGGCTGGAGCCCACACCAACCCACACCTAAGTCCGCCACTGTCGCCAACCATACTTGATGGCGTGAGTTGGAGGCGACGAGCCTGTACCAGGGTTTCTCTAACCATGATTGCCTCTGCTAGTGGGGTCGAGTTAATGCCCGAGAGCCTTGTGAATTTTGAATTGGTGATACTTGACGGTTATTATTTTGTATCTTTTATGAAATTATTATTATAATAGTTTTTCATCTCAATTTCCCTATTGTCGCATTCCTTTCCATCAATTTTTCCCCTTCCAATTTGTCTCTTTTCATTCTCTTTCATCCCCTTTATTCCCTTCTCCCATTTCATCTTACCTTTCCTTTATTCTATTTATTAGTCATTACTTCTTGGGTTAGATACATTTATCCTCTATGCTGTTTGAAAATTCACCAATGCCCCATAAAGCTTTTAAATTATATATGCACCCCTGAGATTTATAATTATTTTCTATATTACACGTTTTTTTCCATTAAAAACAAAAGGTTTATAATTATTTTTTCAAATGATAGGATCAATTATGATATAACCAAATTAGCGGTTGTATTGGTAATATTAACCGAACCAAGGAAGAAATACCTGTAGATTTGTATCCAAAATGCACCATTGGCATGGATATGTCTCTAAATTATTCATGCTTTATACTTATTCTGGCGTCGGAGTATAATTGGGGATGGATCCCCTTAAGTGAAGGTACATTTTAGAAGCTAGCACGAGGCAATCATCCAATATTAGGAGCACATCCGCCAAAATGTGTTTCATTAGTTAATATTTAGAAAACTTAACTTAGTATTGGTAATTTTCTCATACATAGAGAGCGATTAAGGTTATGAGTGAAAAATTTTATAAAACATTACTTATCCAAAAACATAATCCTGCTCTAAAGACAAAAGGAGTTTGGAATAATCTTACACGAAAACAATAATTTTGTCTATATTCCAACTCTGAAAAGAGTAAAAAAGCGTCGTCGTATTGAGAAAACAATAGCTTCTGTTATAACTGTTGCATTTTCGATGTTTCTGCTGTTAGCTTCATTTTTAGTACTGTAGGAGGGGCCATATCATGCATTTATTGACCTTGTAAAAGTTTTTATATAGTGTGCATAATGAGTGAAATCCCTTTTTCTTTTTTAAAGCAAAAATGAGAATTGTTACACGTGATATTAAAATGACATCAAATTTAGCCCAAAAGTGGGTTTACAATCAAACATATTTCGTGTAATCTACTTTCTTTTGGTGCCTAAGCTGGTAATCCAAATATGTGTGTGTCGGTTGATCTTCGGCCAAGAATATAATGGTCTTTCTCATCGGATTCCTCCACGTCCTCTCCATTGTTTGTTTCCCATTCTCCATAACCATCGTCCTCCTTCGTGTTGATATTGTGGTATTCGTTCATATTGAGCAGGGCAGCCTCTTAGGGTCCTTGGCGACGGGGGCAACGAGTCAATTGTTGGAATGAAATCCCATCTTTATTTTTTTGCTCATTCTCTCTTCCCTCTCTCCTCTTTATATCTTTTCTCATTCTTCTTATTATTTCTTCCTGAATTATGTTTTCATTATCGATCCTTCAAGTTGAAGAAAAAGTATAAATACTTCCCTATGATTTTTCCAAAATTACGTATACCTTCACACGAGGCGAACAAATAAATTTGAGGTTAGTGGACCTATTTGTTATACCACAAATCTTACACAAATCATAAGTACATTTGTAATTGTCTGAAAAATCGGGAAGTATGAATTACATTTATCTTCCCTGAGATTTGATCAAATTTCAAATAAGTCTCTTTGTTCATAAAATTATAATACCTTCCTGGGGTTTGGTCATAATTACAAAATCAATCTTTGTTAGTTATGACTAAGAATGAACATAGACCTTCACGAACAAGTTCGGGATCGACTCGATAAAAAAGTTCATCACAAACTCATTTTTTATTCAACAAATAAACGATCATGAAAATTTTAGACTCGGTTAATTAATAAACAATCACAGTTCGAGTGCTCCAAATCTCGGTGCGGCTCACTTTGACATCACCCTTACTCTTAATAAAAAAAATAAACACAACAAAAAATTTTGAAAACCTCACCAAGGTATTTATAATTTTCAGAATCATGACTTATTTTTAATTTGACCAAATCTCGGTAGTAAATGTAATTCGCCCCATGTAATTTTACCGAGAGAGTGATAAATGTGATTATCTCAAATAGTATTAATTTGTGAGTTAACTCTTGGACGGGCTGGCAAATTCCTATTACCAAACAGGCCCTACAAAATTGCAAATTATATTACTTGGGCCAGGGAGAAAAACAAATAGAAGCTTTTTGGGTAGTTCAAAGCTTCAAATTGGGCCATTGGACTCTATCGTGGTTGCTGGGTCATATAATTTGTATCTTTTTAGTCAGGAAATTATCTTCAACTGGTTTACCAGCTTCGAGCCCAGAACATCTAGAAATAGAATAAGAATAAATCAAGAGTAAATATTGTAATAATAGAAATGTAAATTAGTCCCTGCGGGACATTCGATAAAATTGAAACGATACAAAGGATTGTAAATGGTGTCAAAGGGAAAATTGGGTGGAACGAATGGTTATGGAAATTAATGAATGAAAATCTGAATCTTTTCTCTCTAGAATTCCTTTCTTCTATCTCATTCTTCTCTCAATCTCTCCCCAATTCTTTCTTTTCTTTAAAAATGATACATTATTTTATCTAAAATGTAGCTTTAGTCTTCATATTTTATATTTTACTCTATTAGTTCCATTAAAAGAGTCTAGTTCCAAAATAAATTATTGTTTCATTAGAAGAGTTGAGTTTCAATTTCATTACTTCTCGTATCATTACTAATATAAGTACGAGTAGTTCACAATTAATTCACTTTTAGAAAAAGTAGAGGCATTAATGGAAAACTTGTGACCAATTATTATTTTAACTGTTGTACTTACAACCCATAAAATATTGTATATTATCTAAACTATAATATTCTAATGGAGCCGAGGGAGTAGTTTTAATTTACTAATTACCAAGCTTAACTTATCTAAGAAAATACAAAAAAAGAAAAAAGGGAGAGAGTAAGTCAAAGAGATTTTTTTAATACTTAATCAGGATATCATTAGTAATTCTTAAATCTTGATGACGTTTCTGTTCAATCCACAGCAGATTCTTTTTTGTTTTTGTATTCATATCCGATATCGTTTGAGAAGTTTTGACCAAATAAAAGCATTGGTTACTTGAAATAAATAATTAAGGTGGAAATTTTCAAATCTGCATTTGTGTTCCAATTGTTTCAAAACTAAAGTCCAATCTATTAAAGTTTATTATGCAAGACATGCTCAAATTAGTAAAGTAATCACATATTCCCGTTATCCAGAGAGTCTAATTTGGTCTCTAGAGTTACCACAGCGGCCAATACGACCACTAAGGATCTCTCGTTCTTTGGCTTGATCATCTAGGACTTAAGCCTGACCATCCATGTATCTGACCATCCATGACTTGGATACAGCGAACCCAAAACACCCTAGTCATGAATTTGTCCACCATAGAAAATATCATGATATTAATTTTAATTTGTGGAGCCCACATCTATCCTTTGTAGCCAACCTTTTACGCAATCTCAATACATAAAATTACCTCGTTTCTCAAAAAGAAAAACTGAAAAAGTCTAATTTAAAAATGTACAATTTTTAAATTTTTTTTATTTGAAGGTTTAGTACCTAATTAATTAATTTGATATAATATTTTTCACTTATAATCTTATTTTTCAAATATAAAGTAATTGTAAATCATAGATAATTATATTGGTCGAGGTACAAACAGTAACAAAAATATGACTATTTTAATAAGATAAGAAAATTTTAAAAACTAAACTATTCCATTAGGACGAGGGAACTATTCCATGATATTTGTTTCACTCATTAGTTATTTATATTAGTTATGGAGAAATGCTACAGTTCCATTGTCAAACAATTCAATTATTGAGTAGTGGTATATAATGTATGATTTATGTAATTGTAAAGGATATTGCATAAGTTCATTACTTAATGATTAAATGGTATCATGATGGAACTGTAATTTTACCCTTAATTATGTAAATACTTGCTATTGTTTAGATAAATTATTACAAGAATCTTAGTTGAGAAATTAAACAACAAAATTTGGAAATATGAATATATATATATATATATAAAACCAAAGGCGTTTTACATAATAAACATAATAAATTTTTAAATATTTGCTATTTCTTCAGTCCCATATGAAAAGTAGTGTTTCTAATATTGAAAATAAGAATTTTATATGGGTACAAAAAAAGCACAATTAAGTCAAAAAGTTAACAAGTTTACAGTATATCATGGATAGGGGTGTCAAACGGGCGGGTATTAAATGGGTGTTAAGTTTAAGGCTTATTTAATAATTTATTAATAAATTTTTAAATTTTTTTTTAATTTCATTTTAATTTTTTTAACGCGAATTTTAATTTTTTGAATCTATTCTAAAATTTGAAATATTAAATTTTGTATACTTTTATATTTAATCATATGTAAATTTTTTTTCCAAACACAATTTTTAATTTTTTTATATTTATATAAACCCGTGCATGCCCCGATCCGAGGCCCGAAATTGGGCCCGGGCCGAAACTGGACCCGAGTCCGAAACTGGGCCCGGGCCGAAACTAGACCCGAGGCCTGAAATTGGGCCCGGGCCGAAACTGGACCCTAGGCCCGAAACTGGGCCCAGGCCGAAACTGGACCCGAGGCCCGAAACTGGGCCCGGCCAGAAATCGGTCTAGAACTAGGCCAGAACTGAACCGGCCCAACCCAAACCTAGCCCTAAACCCGAGCCTAAACCCGAACGAATTTTGAATTAGTATTTAAGTGGGTAATTTAAAAATATTATAAAAGAATAAATGGGAGAAAAAAACGTAAAGTAATTGTAGGACACGAAAAATAAATAAGAAAATAAAAATAAGTTTGAAGAAAAAAATAAAATGGACCCACTAAAATAAGTGAGTTGTTGGGTTTTTGTTTATACTTTTAAGGGTAGTTTTGAATGGGTATTTTTGGTACCCATGATAGGCGAGTTTTAGGGTACCCAATGGGCTACCTTAAACCCGCCAATTACATATTTAGCCCAAGCCCACCCAATCCATTATTATTTTAAGTGAGTTTTATTTGGTTAATACCCAATGAATTTGGGCGATTTTTGGGTTAGTGGGTTTTTTTGCCACCATTAATCATGGATTATGCAATTCACCATGATAATTCTCAGGATAATGATAGCATTTTATGTTATCAAGATATGGTCATGGTTCCAGTTCCGTTTTCGATTCTGGTACCACCATGCAGTTCAAGAAACTGGATTTGTAATGGGCCTAGGCGGGCTAATTAAGCTTCTACCATTTAAGTAACCAGAACCGTCGGTTACAATCCCAAACCAACGTTTCTTGAATTTTTTTTCTTCAAATATATACATAATGTTATTTTATTTTAAGTATTTATTAAATGTAATATCATACAAGTTGTAAACCATCAAAAGGGGACCACGAACCCACAAGTAATTTGCATTTAACAAAAAAAACAAAAGTGTAGTAATGATATTGAGTCAAATAGAATCCTTCTTCAACGTTTACAATTTGCAAGCTGTAGCCATCATGAAGAAAACTGGCATGCCCAAGCTGTATATTACTATTGATGACTATAGACAAGACGTTTGGAAAGACATTTTCTTCTTGTTTTTTCAAAGCCCTATTTTTATCCTTATGCTAATTTGTCAAATTTATAGGCTTAATTGTCTTTTGTCACTACCTATTAATATGGTAGTTAGGATATTATTCTTATAAGTTTTTCAAAACATATAGTTTGGCCCTTGATCGACGTGGTTAACAGCCACCGACATCAACAAAAGTAAGAGCAATACTGTCAATTTATAGGTAAATAGTGACAATTCAAAAAGCAAAATAAGTCAGACAACACAAGTCTCGCGGGAAAAAAAAAAAAAAAAGAAGACTATTTTGTTTATAGTCATAAACTATAATTTTATAAATTAAAAATGAAGCACATTGTAAAGAAGACACTATGGTAGAGTAAACATATATCAATTATCAATAAAAGTTAAAAATAAAACAGGAATTGAAACAAAATTACAAAGTTGTAAATTTTGCATAATTAAAACAAACTTCATTAGATCCCTTTAAAAAAATAAAAAACTTCATTAGTTCAAAACTTATTATTCTCTCCGCGTCTTAATGTTAAAATCTGTTTCTAATTTTTTTTTTCTTTTACCCACTCAATAGCTTCGTTTTTATATTGATGTGACGCAAAAATTACAATGAAGGAACGATGCTTCTTCGCGGCCCAATGAACTCTTGAAGACAGAAATTGCCCAATTCAAATGAAGCTTTGAGGAACCCAATGGCCCAACTGGAGATGAACAATTTTGAGGGAAGATCTAAGTAAGGTTCTTGAGCTTGGCAAAGAAGATGAAACTTGATGATTTTGCACTGCTCCGTTCACCAATTGAAGATCAATTCAGAAAAGGAGCGGGGCTTTCCCCCCTGTATAGGCTCCGACGATCAAGTCAGTAAGATGAAAGAGATAAACAATATAGAACAAGAATGCTTAGAGAAAGTGTAAATGAGAGAATAGTTTAAGAAATGCTAGTGAGAATTGCAGAAATTGCTTGTAGGAACTTACCCGAATGGGAGGCTTGTACCTGGGTATTTATAGATTTTATTCTTGATAATTCCGTTGGATCATGATGTCATACGCTCCCACTTATTCTTTTTTAATGATACTTTAGCCGCTCCGGGAAAACTGGCTTTAGTTTTGGCTCCTGGTCATTATTATCCTGCATTTACTAACATGATGGTCCTACCATGATGTAACTGTTTTGAATATATTATCTTATCTCGGACCGGTTTACTTTTTACCGACCTAAGCTCTCATGTGTTTTAGTTACTTACCGACCTGAGCCATAACACTTTTGACCGATCTAACTTCTTTTAAGCTTACACCGACCTAGGCTTATTGAGTAGAATAGTACTTTTCCTGGGCCAATCTTACCGAGCTGGGTTATAAAGTTTACCGATCTAAGATTCACAACTTGGTTTAGAATACTTTCCGACTTAAACCTTCGTGAGTTATTTAAATCTATATTGCCGATCTGAGCCTTTTATAGCCGACCTAAATTGGTGATAGAGACTTGGTTTGTATGATTTTTCTGACCTAAACATGTATCTGGGCTTCTTTATCCTTTACTGTTTCTTAGTTCTAATTCATTGGGCTAGGCCCAATGGGGATTTCAATTTTATGCACATCAACAAGCCCCCCCAGTATTAGTTTTTACCGATCTAAAACTTAATACTCTTTGAGTTTTCAAGCTAAGACCCAGCATAAAGGACATGATTTTCTAGATTAATTCGAGCCAATTTTCCGAACTAAGCAACATACCGTGTTTTTACTGAGTCGTATGTGACTAAGGCGTTTTTTCAGTATTTATCTGACCTATGAAGAATAATATTATCCAGCTGTATAGTAATAATTGTAATTCCGATCTAAGGAATTTGAACGGTTTTCGAACAAATAAATGTAATCATAAATACGTACCTTTGCGTTACCCTAGATCGGGATTTCGAAGAGGCGGATTAATCTGGACACGCCTTTACGTTTATTGTAGCAACCGATACAACTTCCAAGGTCTTTGATGTTCCCGAAGTGCCATTAATGAACACAGCTTTTGGTCTGCCCATGTTCCTTTGATTTCCCCAAGGCTTCCATTATAAAAATCGTAAGAACGACAACCAATTGCCACCATTCGCTAAACCGCTTTCCTGAAAGAACAAAAGAGAAATAAATTCTTTACTCTTCTTCCGACGGCCGGAGTCTTCGAATTTTGCCGGAATCCGAAAGTGTTCTCTTTCCGATCCTTCGATCTCGTTCGTATTACAACTTTGTCGTTACCATCGTTCCGTCGGCGTCTTTTCGTCCCTGTTGTCTGTCTGCCATGGCTTCAGAAATGAGTTCCGGCACCGGAGCGTCACATCGAGTTCCGGCTGCAGGTGAGTGCGTTTTTCCCTGATTGTTTCTTTAGAGTTTTTGCCAGTTTATACATAAAATTTTATTTGTTATTTGTGCATGATTTTGGTACTGCTTTATGTAGATTCGGCCGTCACCCATGAGTTTAAACCTCAAGATATAGCTTCGGAAATAACTAGGTCAGATTTAGAGAAAATTAGGTCAGACAATCATATAACCCCAAATATCCAAATTCGCTTACCGACCTCCGTAGAAAGGATAAATAGCATTTCTGATGAGAACTGGGTCGGTGTTTATGAATATCACTTGAAGTTCGGGCTGAGATTCCCTGTTCCCGATTTTCTAAATGAGATGATGGATTTTTTGCATATCGGACTGAGCCAGTTAGTTCCTAATGCTTTTAGGTTTTTGATAGGATTTGTGTGTGTATGTGCTGGGGCCGGAATCCGACCCTCGATAGATCTGTTTTTTCAATTTTACACTGCCCGCTCGTATCCTTATGGCCAGGGGTGGGTAACCTTTCAAAAACGTAGGAATAGCCCTATCCTTCTGACTGACTCCCCGGATACTAACAAAAATTGGAGGGCTAGATATATTATGGTAAAGGCCAATGAAGCAAACTTACCTTGTCGTTGGTCTCAAGTGATACTCCCGGCTGATCAAACCCGAGATATATCTAACCCTGTAGTGCAGTCAGATTATAAAATTTTAAGAAATTATACCTGTACGGTTAAATACTCGGCTAGGTCCCCTTCAGAGGGTCTTCTGGTTTGGGCCGGGCTGAGCCAAGCCCCCGGTGTGAAAGGAGAATGTAAATACCTGTCCCTTGAACTTTTTATTTATGATATCTTCTTCCTTCATAGCTCGATAATTTTGATTTTTGTATGTTGCTTGTTTTCAGGTAGTCTTGGTGGGTTCGGAAGGAAGAAAAAAACCAATAAACCTGCCGCAGCTTCTGGATCTTCAAAAAGATCGGCTGAGATCGATCTTACAGATGAGGTAGAGGTTGCCGATCCACCCAGCTCGGCATTGACGACCCGGGTCACAAAAAAGAACAGGCCGACCCCTGAAGAAATCCAGGCAGCCAAGGCTGCCAAGGCTCCACAAATTCTGTCGGGCCCCCCCGCTGGAGCCGAGCTGCCTAATCCTGATGATTTGTTGGGTCCCACAGACCCAGTGACCAAAGAGAGGGTCATCGTGCTAAGAGATCAAAAGGTGAGACCGATCTCCCTAGCTCGGCCTATTCACCAGGTCGATTTGCCGGAACCACCACCAGAGGATCTTATGCCATTTCAGGAATTGGCGGCCGAGTCTTCTCAATCTTTCGAGGAGATTATCCGAGCCAACGAGAAGCTCCGGGATCATTTGAATGAAGTGGTGGAACAGGAGGCTCGTATAGCCTCGCATATAAAAAAGGTGATTTTCCGAACATGGTTAAATAAAAGGTTACCTGGGACATTACTTTCATACTATCCTCTTATCGGATTTTTGCAGGTCTTGTTTAATTATGCGGCCACAAACAGACGAACAACAGCTTTGGATATATTAGCCCAAAGCTATGAGCTGGAGAGGTCGAAGAATCCGAACAAGGCCGTGGAGGAACTGGAGTTGCAGCTGGGGCTCGAGAAAAGCAAGATCTCAGGGCTTGAAGCTGAAAAAACCGGGCTAATGCAGCAAAACCAAGACCTGAGCACTAAGTCCAGCCAACTGGTGACCAAGGTCCAAGGCCTGGAAGCAGAAATAAAGGCCCTGAAAGAAGAAAAGTCTTCCTGGCTGAAGGAGAAAACTGCCCTGGAGAAAGTTGCCGAAGAGGCTACAAAGAAGGCTGCAGCGATGGTCAGTTCGGAAGAGGCTGAAGCATCTCGTCAGGCCGAGCTGAGACTTTTTAAGGAAGGGACCCTTCTGGAGTTGATGAACCGGCGTTTTTTCGAGCTAATCCAGTGTGGGTACACTATATGCTGGGACGAGCTAAAAGGCTCCAGGTCGGCAGAAGGTGCTCCAGAAGACTCCATAGCCCAGTCTTCTTTGCTTCCGGAGGGACGTGATCCTTTCGACTTAGTAGAAGAAATCAAGCAAGAATGCCGAGACATCGGTGTTCCCATTCCTTCTTGAGATCGGCCTTCCTTTAGATCGGGCTTGCCCTTCCTTACAGCTGTGTGAGGAATGTAGGTAGCATGCCTAGATGCAGTTGCAGTGATGTAATCGGCTTTACACTTTGTAGAATTTTTTCTGATTCTGGTCCCTTACGAAGAACTCTTGTACTTTTCAGATCGTTCTTGTAACCGAGCTTGATTTATCGAAAAAATGATCTTTTCTGTTTTCTTCAAATTTTTACTTCTTTAACTCGAACTGCTTTACTGATAATATTTCCTCAAGTGTGCTGTATTCCAAGTTCGTGGAATCAATCGTCCTTGCAAATCTTCCAAAATATAACTTCCGGTAGGTCGAGCTTCGATTACTCGATAAGGCCCTTCCCAATTAGAAAATAGCTTGCCTTGTTCTTGTGGTTTGCTGATAGATCGGTTTCGTAAGACTAAATCTCCAGGTACAAAGGCTCGATGTTTGACCCGAGCATCATAGTGTTGCCGAACTAAATTTTTGTAATTTAGTTGATGTACATAGGCCGAATCCCGAACTTCTTCTATCAGATCCAGGCCAAGCTCCAAGTTTTTCTGATTTTGATTTCTTTCAAAGTGCATAACTCGTGGGGCTCCACTTTGTATTTCTGGGGGGATGACTGCATTGACCCCGAAGGCCAACTCGAAAGGGGTTTTTCCTGTGGCTGATTTAGGCGTGGTTCGGTGGCACCAAAGCACATGGGGCAATGTTCTACCCAATTTTTTCCTTTATCTTCTAGTCTGGATTTCAGCCCGTGCAACAAAGTTCGGTTTGTGAGTTCTACTTGTCCATTTGCTGGAGGATGGGCTACCGATGCGAAACGCTGGGTAATGCCAAGTTTTGAACACAAGGCTGTGAATTCTTTAGATTCGAACTGAGTTCCATTGTCCGAAATAACCGATCTGGGCACACCGAAACGACAAATGACTTGCCTCCAAAGAAACCGAGCTACGGTTCGCCCCGTAATATTTGTAAGTGCCTCGGCTTCTACCCACTTTGTGAAATAATCTATGGCCACAACAAGGTAATGGCATGAACCGACCTTAGGAAACGGGCCCATAAGATCTATCCCCCACTCTGCGAAAGGCCATGGGGCAATTATCCCCGTAAAGCTGGAGGCCGGCAATTTGTGAATTGTCGCGTTGTGTTGGCAACTGGAACACCGTTGAACATACTCTACTGCTTCTTGGAATAACCGAGGCCAATAAAACCCAGCCCCGATTATTTTTTTAGCCAAATTCCGAGCCCCAATGTGAGACCCGCAATCTCCTTCGTGTACTTCCTTCAGCATGGCCTTTGCTTCTCCCGATCCCAAGCATTTCAGCAAAGGCATCAAGAAACCCTTTTTATACAAGTCTTCTCCAATTATTTGATAGTATTCAGCCTTCTTTTGTATCCGTTGTGCTTCCTTCCGGGATTCTGGTAAAGTGCCATCTTGTAGGTATTGCCATATAGGAAATCTCCAATCCTGTCCTTCACTTATAGACAATATTATTGGTTCAGCTGTACTCCTGTTATGTATTTCTTCTACTAGGACGGTTTTAGTCAGGTGAGAAAAAACCGAAGAAGCTAATTTGGACAAGGCATCAGCATTTGTATTTTTGCTTCGCGGGACCCGCTCTATAGCCCATTTTTGAAAGAATTTTAGTTGCTGTTGCACCAATGTTAAATACTCCTCCATTTGTCGATCCTTAGCCTTATACTCCCCCAAAATTTGTTTAACCACGAGCTGAGAGTCTGAACAAATTTTTAGATTTTCGACTCCAAATTTCCGAGCTAGCTTCAGGCCGGCTATCATAGCTTCGTATTCTGCTTCATTATTTGTGGCTGTGAAGCAGAATCGTAAAGCATACGTGTGAATTTCTCCTCCCGGGCTGGTGAGTACGATCCCTGCACCCGATCCGGACTGGCTTGAGGCCCCATCTACATAGAGGATCCACGCATCGTCACCCTCGGCTATAGCTAAAAGCAGATCGGTTTTTTCTGACGGGCTAGATATGCTCTCTTGGCTGTCTGGTACTCCTTCAGCTATGAAATCCGCCAACACCTGTCCTTTGACTGCTGTGCGTGGGGCAAAGGTGATGTCATAATCTCCTAATTCAATGGCCCATTTGGTGAGTCGACCTGAAACTCCTGCTTTTTGTAAGATGGCTTTGAGGGGTGCGTCAGTATAAACGGTGACTCCATGCGAGTTGAAATAAGGTCTAAGACGCCGTGTGGAGTGAACTAGAGCCAGGACTAGCTTTTCTAGGCTAGAATAATTTTTCTCTGCGGCCTGCAAAACTTTACTAACAAAATAGATGGGTCTCTGGACCCGGTTATCTTCTCGGAGCAAAACCGAGCTAATGACAGATTTGGTAGTAGCTATATACATGTACAATTGTTCTCCATGAATAGGCATAGTCAAAGATGGCAAAGAGGCTAAGTATTTTTTTAATTGTTCAAAAGCATTTTGACATTCCGGGGTCCACAAAAACTTATCAGTTTTCTTTAAAATGTTAAAAAATGGTAATGCTCGTTCTGCTGATCGGGCTAAAAACCTATTCAAAGCTGCTAATCTACCCGTTAATTGTTGTACTTCCCGAATTGTCCTAGGAGGGTGCATTTTCAATACAGCTTCTACTTTCTTAGGATTAACCGAGATACCCCCCTCAGAAACCATGTATCCTAAGAACTTTCCTGAAGTGGCTCCAAAAACACATTTTTTTGGATTTAACCTTAATTTATATTGGGCTAGTGTTTCAAGGGTTTCACGTAAATCAGATAAGTAAGCAAGTTCATTTTTACTTTTTACAAGTAAATCATCAATATATGCTTCCATATTTCGACCTAACTGTTTTTTGAAAATTTTATTCACTAAACGTTGAAAAGTAGCTCCAGCATTCTTTAAACCGAAAGGCATGGTTATGAAGCAATATGTACCTTTGTCTGTAATAAAAGATGTTTTTTCTTCATCTTCCTTGGCCATGAAGATTTGATGATATCCCTTATATGCATCCAAGAAATTAAGGAATCGAAATCCAGCTATAGCGTCAACCAACACGTCGATCAAAGGCAATGGGAACCAATCTTTGGGGCATGCTTTATTTAAGTCGGTGAAGTCTATGCACATGCGCCATGAACCATCTGGTTTGGAAACTAACACGGGGTTAGCCAACCATTCCGGATAATCTACTTCTCGGATGATACGTACTTCCAACAGGGCGTTGACTTCGATCTCCACATATCTGTTACGTTCTCCCCCGAGGTTACGCTTTCGTTGTCGGATCGGCCTATGATTGGGATCAATGGATAACCTGTGTTCAATGATATTTCGAGAAATGCCAGGCATATCCTCCGGTCCCCAAGCAAAAACTTCCGCAAATTCACGCAAAAGGTTAAGCAAATCATATTGCAATTGAGGGGGCAAATCAGCCCCAATTTTTATTACCTTGTTTGGATCGGCCGCGAGGGGAATAATTCTTACCTCGGCCCCTGCTTCAATGGACAGGTCCGAGCCACCTGTTAGATCGGTAATGTTAACGGAGGTCGGCCTGACGGTAGAAGTAATTTTTGATTTCAGATCTATGGGGGTCGGTTCCTTCAAGGAAGCCATGTAGCACTGCTTTGCCTGCAAGACATCACAACGAATAGAAGCTACCCCACCTATAGTGGGGAACTTTAAAAGCATGTGTACAGTAGATGCTATGGCCTGGAACTGATTTAGTCCAGGCCGTCCCAAATATACATTGTATGGTGATGGCTCATCAATGACCACGAAGTCTATGGTTTCCGTACGTTTTAGCTGTCCAGCCAGTAACGTGACGGGAATACTCAAGTGTCCCACAGGTATAACATGGTGATTGCCGAAGCCAATCAATGGTGTCCGAACTGGACTTAACTGTGCCTTGTGTAATTGACAACCAGCCAGTGCCTTGGTTGTAATTATATTGCTAGAACTACCCGTGTCTAACAATGTCCTACGTACTTGGTAATTTGAAATGTAGCAATCGATCACTAGTGGATCGTCACAATTGAAAGACAGAAATGTATCTGTGTCATCGAAAGTAATGCCTGGTGTCATGGTATCTGATTTACGCTTACCTAGAATAGAGTTCCTTTGCCGGTATACCTGTTTCCTTTGGCGGTTAGAGTCGCCTTGGGTTGGTCCTCCTGCTATGGTGTTTACAATCCCTGCTATATTCAGGTCGGTGTTACCCCCAGCATTTGGGGCTCGGGAGTCGGATTGGGGACATTCGCGGGCAAAATGACCGGTCTCTCCACATCGGTAGCATCCGTTAGGTCGTTCACGGATTGCTGAAGTCACCGGTTTAGGTAGAGGTGCTACTTGTGTATATTGTGGTAGTTTCCCAGCTTGAATTAATTTAGCTATTTCTGCAGCTAAATCACGACAGTCATTAGTATTGTGACCAATGTTTTTATGGTAATTACAATACCTGCCCGGATTGAGCCGATCTGTGGGACCCGTCATGGGTCGAGCTGGGGGCAGCAGCCCTTGACTCTGAATGGCAGCATATATATCAGCTCGAGGGACTGAGAAGGGCTCGGATACCTGCACAGTGTTTACACTTACCCCGGCCTTTGGAATGGAATTAGTGGTATTGGCAAAGTTTAATTTCTTATTTCCTCCCGGTGTAAGAATTGGGGAAGGAGTTTTCCTCTTACCATATAAATCGGAAAAACTTCTTTTCCTTTCCTGTTTTATAGCCGTAGCATCTTCAACAACAGCAAAGTTAACAGCAGTAACCATCATTTCAAAATAAGAATGTGGGGGTCGGATGGCCAATTCAGTAGCTAAAGGTCCTGACCGTAACCCATTAATAAATGATCCCATCATTATTCTATCATCTTTTTCATGACATTGCCTAGACTCTATATTGAACCGATCTATGTATGCCTGTAATCCCTCTCCCATTTTTTGTGTTATGTTCATTAAATGTGAAATCGGTTTAGACAATATCTTATTACCCATGAAATTGGCTAAAAACAGGTCACCAAACTGATCTAAAGAATGAATAGAATTTCGAGGCAAAGTACAATACCAATTTATGGCCTGACCTTTAAGTGTCAGATGGAATGTCATGCATCGGTTAGCGTCGGACAGGTTGGCAGCATCCATGACGCTCATGCACTGCATCCAGTGAGCCGTGGGGTCGGTGGTACCGTCATACTTGTCAACCTTACCTAGGCCTCTGTATCCAGGGGGAAATTGTGCCATTTGAATCTCCCATCCAAAAGGATGAGACACGCGAGACGTGGGGGCAGTTCGTCCGATCTGAGTATATCCAGACCCGGGTAGGCCGAGCTGGGGATATCCAGACTGACCTAAGGGGTGTCCCCCCAGGCCGAGGTAATAGTTTCCTAAGCCGGGCCCGGGATGATAATTTGGATTAAGTAAAGGAATATTTTCTAAGGGCGGCTGCATGGCTCGGTTATTGCCTAAACCATAATGCTGAAACATTGCAGGGTTGGCTGTAGTGGTGTATCCGGGGTAATAACAGGGTTGATTCATTTGGCCGATTTGTATGCCATGGCCAGGTTGATTCAATTGGCTTACTTGTTGTCCTAAAGTGGGAAAGGGCAGGCCTGTCATAAGAGAACCGTTATTGAACTGAGCATTGGGGGCCATAAAGGGATCCGGAAAAGTAAGATTAGCCTGAGTATGAGCTACAGTGGTATAAACAGGTGGTGCCACAGAAGGGTTAGGAGGACCAGCAATATGACTGATTGAAGAAAAATTAACTCTCCCAGGTTGGGGAGGACATATAGTAGTAGATGGTGGGGGGAGACTAGACATTAAAGCAGCAGAGGGGTTGGACACAGGGTTGATGATAGCCCTGGGTGGGGGAACGGTTGGGGACCAGTGTAAACCATAGGGGTGTTCTGTGTTAACTGCTTCTGTGGTGGTGGTTGTAAGGGGAGGTTCTGTATTAAGAGTAGAGATGATAGGAGCAACATGGTTTATTAAGTGAAATAGTTCTGGAAATAAACGGAAGAACCTATCTTTTTCTGCCTGTTCCTGTTCCGGGGTGAGAGTTTCAACAAGGGTGGTAGTAGTTGGTGGATCAGATGGAGGATTAGAACTGGTGGCAGAAACGGTAGGGACCAAAGCGGTTGTAACGGTGAGCCCATTGTGGTTGTCAGAAGAAGAAGCACCCTTTCCTGAACGAGTTTGCGTCATAGTTTCAACAAATTTATTTAAATGAGGAAAATTTGATGAAATAATCTGATCAAACGTTCCCCACAGACGGCGCCAGTTGATGCGACGCAAAAATTACAATGAAGGAACGATGCTTCTTCGCGGCCCAATGAACTCTTGAAGACAGAAATTGCCCAATTCAAATGAAGCTTTGAGGAACCCAATGGCCCAACTGGAGATGAACAATTTTGAGGGAAGATCTAAGTAAGGTTCTTGAGCTTGGCAAAGAAGATGAAACTTGATGATTTTGCACTGCTCCGTTCACCAATTGAAGATCAATTCAGAAAAGGAGCGGGGCTTTCCCCCCTGTATAGGCTCCGACGATCAAGTCAGTAAGATGAAAGAGATAAACAATATAGAACAAGAATGCTTAGAGAAAGTGTAAATGAGAGAATAGTTTAAGAAATGCTAGTGAGAATTGCAGAAATTGCTTGTAGGAACTTACCCGAATGGGAGGCTTGTACCTGGGTATTTATAGATTTTATTCTTGATAACTCCGTTGGATCATGATGTCATACGCTCCCACTTATTCTTTTTTAATGATACTTTAGCCGCTCCGGGAAAACTGGCTTTAGTTTTGGCTCCTGGTCATTATTATCCTGCATTTACTAACATGATGGTCCTACCATGATGTAACTGTTTTGAATATATTATCTTATCTCGGACCGGTTTACTTTTTACCGACCTAAGCTCTCATGTGTTTTAGTTACTTACCGACCTGAGCCATAACACTTTTGACCGATCTAACTTCTTTTAAGCTTACACCGACCTAGGCTTATTGAGTAGAATAGTACTTTTCCTGGGCCAATCTTACCGAGCTGGGTTATAAAGTTTACCGATCTAAGATTCACAACTTGGTTTAGAATACTTTCCGACTTAAACCTTCGTGAGTTATTTAAATCTATATTGCCGATCTGAGCCTTTTATAGCCGACCTAAATTGGTGATAGAGACTTGGTTTGTATGATTTTTCTGACCTAAACATGTATCTGGGCTTCTTTATCCTTTACTGTTTCTTAGTTCTAATTCATTGGGCTAGGCCCAATGGGGATTTCAATTTTATGTACATCATATATGTTTATATTTTATTTTTCATACCCTTACGAATATAATTATTTGTCGTCAGCAATCAGTTCACGCTTAAAACTAAAACATAAATGAAGAAAATATTATTCTATTGTATCATTATAATAGTCATGTTTCAAAAATTATTTTTATTCCAATAGAAGAGTCATGTTTTCAATTTTTATTTACTTTTAGTACCCTTACTAATATAATTACGTATATTACACAATTAAACCACATTTAAAATGCAAGGGCGTCAAAAGAATAATGACAAATTACTGATGATTTTATGTATTATACTTTAAAATTTATAAAAATTCATTCATTTTCAAAACATAAATATTCTAACGGAACGAAGAGATTAACATATTACTTATTTTAATTATTGCACATTCAATTCATAATTAAAAAAAAAATTTCTTTTGTATTTTTCTAAAATAACACCTGAATTAAGATGGATGGATGGAGTTGAGTTTTGAAAATGCATAACCTTTTAGAATTGCAAGGTAATACATTTAAAATAAGTAATTTATCACTGTTTTTCATTAATGTCTTTATTTTTTAAAGATATTTTAATAATTAAAATCACACATAATTACATTAGTAAAATTATATGATAACTAAAAAGTGAAAATAAAAATTAACACGCTTATCAAAATAATTATTTTTTATTTAAAAAAAACTAATTTTTTCTGATGAAACGAAAAGAGTAACAAAAAGTCTCCATCTTGATTGATCCATCATGCGTGGAGCTACTGAAGCAGTACAATTCTCGTGGGTTTGCTTATTTTATTTGAGTTGAAAATTGAAAGATGTATAGTGGGCGTAATGAGAATCCTGAAACTGTTTGCAGCTGCAAAACTAAATGCAAATTTGAAGACTGCGCAATAAATATGGTCAAGTTGGTTGTTATAAGTCAGCACCCTCATTCATTTCTAACCTTCCATCTTTGAAATTTGAAACCACCTCCAACGCTCTCACGCTCTATTTTCTTTTATGGCGGCCATGCTCATTCGTTTCGTTGTTGTCAATTCATGTCGTATATCAATTTTTACACTACTTTTAAATTGGGTTCAAATATTTAATTGAGTGATAACATCCGTAAGTAGGTATTCCCCAGAGAGTGGAAACTAAACCCCAATGGTGATGGGTTTCACAAGAGAATGGGTCCACTAAAGGTCTCATGCTTAAATTTTTTAATTCTTTTTTAACCTGTGAAATTCATGTTAACAGGGTCGGATCTGGGCACATACAAGGTGTGTACGAGCTCAGGGCCTCCAATTTTATGGGGCCCTTAATTTTTTTTAAACTGATATTTTTTTTTAAGAAATAATATTTAAAATTGATACTTTTGAAGAGACAATAATTATACTCTTAAAATAAGCACGTAAAAATATTGCCTATTTTAAAAAATAGCACATATAATATATAAAGTAGTACCCATTTTTCTAAAATTAATAATAAAATTTTGATGTGTAAAATAAAAAGTACGGATTGTGTGCACACAATGAGTCTCATGTCGGACAGTCAGACCGTTTGACATGAATAAGTCTTAATATGATAATTTTATTTTATATTTATGATAATAAAAAGGGTCCAAATTAGTGAGTAGGGCCCTTATTTATGTAGGAACGACCCTACATGTTACGGTTCCATGTCGAGTTAAAAGTTATCAAATTTTGTTTTTTAAAGGTGGCAGTTTCAAGTTTTATATAAATTGATGAGTCAATTTTAACATGTCGAATTTAAATCACGGGCAAAAATTACCAACCAATTAGAATTATAAAGAAGATAATGAAGTTTTTATAACGCTTAAACTGAAATTTACTTGAGAATTTTAAATTGAGTGATGTGATGTGATACTCTCACATTGACTAAAACATTCACAAAACGTATATTATTATCGTATTAATAGCCAATGAATAGATATAATTTACATTATTGATTTTGCAATCATCACCACAATTTTATTGTTATAAGTCTCATATCTCATTACTTTGTTGAAAGAAAATTCCAATTTCATTTTACTTGTAACATCATATAACTTATAAAAATTATGTATTTTAAAAATAAAATTCTTTTTATAAAACATAGGAGTATTTCACATGTTAGTTAAATAAACAAAGTTTATATTGAAATGAAGCTCCTATAACTTTTCTTGAACCTGCATACAATATCTTTAGTAAAACAATGACTGTGTATTATGAAACAGTGGTTTGTCAATATTAGGCATCGAATTATAAATTATGCAACATTAGCTAATATCCCTATTTTTCAATATTTAATCTTTAAATAATTACATTATTTAAGGGCCGTTTGGTTTGAGTCGGGGAATATGAATGATTATGGGTTTGATAGTAGGGGGAATGGTAATGAGAATGAGAATGAAACCCACTTCTCTAGTAGGTTTGACTGATTGCTGATTATTTGGGTTTCATTCCCAATTTGTCATTCTCAAATCAATCAACCAAATAATCATATTTTATATCATTTCAATTTTTCATTCCCAAACCCACAAACCAAACACCCCCTAAGTACATATACCATTACGTCTTCATCTCCCCACTGTCGTCGACAATTGTCCAACAACAAAAGTAATACTTTTTTAATTAATATTTTGTAATTTAGAAATAATTGTGTCGATAGTTATCACGATCTCTATCTGTATAGTAAAATCTTATGATTTTATGATCTTAATATATGAAATCGATTTTGGCTCTAATCCTATTCGACCCTAGTTTTTTAAATTTATTAATAGCTCAAATTATAAGAGTGATTTTAAAAATTTATCATTAACTTGATACATATGCATGTATAGCGGTCAATTACAATTTTACAAACAAATTCTATGAATCTCAATCTTACACTCAAATCACTGAACTCTTTCAATAGGCAAGAGAAAATAGTGATAAATGTGACCCCATGGCAAGAAGAAATGAATGGCAAGAAGAAATGAAAGGAGGACATAATCATGAGGGAATAGTAGTCATATGTGACAAGATACATCAAAATTATTGTAAAATCTTAGAGAATAATTATTTGGCAAGTGTTTGATATTGGAATTATTATTTGTCTTAAAGTATACACATTTTTTTTTTTTTGTAATCTCTATTATCATGTTTATTATAAGAAATATGATTATTTTATTAATAATAAATTGAGTTTAATATTGAAACAAAGAAAGTACAAATTTCATTTCTTTTAAAAGTAAAATATTCTTATTTTTGAGATAAAATTTATCTTATAAACTTAAAAACATTTCGGGTGCACTTGGCACGGGGAAATAGAATGAGAATGAGAGGCATTTCATATCTAGAAATTGATGAATTCCTCAATAAAATAATCTTAGATCGTCTTTTAAAAAATATAATAGATAAAATTATCAGATTCCTATATGTACCAAATATATAAATTTCAATTATAGGAATCAGATGTCCATTTCTTCTATTTCCATTCCCGTGCGCCAAACGCACCCTTGATGAAATAGTGCCTGTAAGGCTATGAATATTTCATTGAGTGCCAAGTGCCAAACTTCTACTAATGTACTCCGTATTAGTTAAGGTCCCAAAGGGCCAACCAAACCAAACCAAACTGCCGATAAAAGATTCCATCGTTCATGCTAGTAACTAAGGATTTGTTTTCTTAATAACTTGGTTAAGAAATTTTTTAATTAGATAAAAAATTTATTTTGGAGAGAATTTTTTTTTAGGAATTTGTGTAAGGAAAGAAGAAAAAATGTAATGATTATGTTTTTTTTGAATTTATGTGAGTGAAAATTTAGAGGGAATTTTAAAATTTAAATTGTGAATTTAATAAAAATAATATTGTTTCTTTATATAATATTTTTGAGAAAAAATGATATTTTTCCTAAAATTAGATGGAAAAGAACAGAGCCTAAGTACTCCCACTCTTATACTAATCAAAGTACTTAATTAATTATTTAAAAAATGTACCAAGTCTAATCTTGCATTTGGACAAAAGATCAACAGATAAATAAGTCACGTGGCATACTGTATGACGATTCAAGGATGGTGTTTTAACAACCAAAATTGATACGCGTGCTTTGATTAATAAATGATACTTTAGAATTTAAAGTGGATACGCATGTTTTATTCATAATAGGCTATACTTTTGCCTTTATAATTGATTAGAACACTACATGTGATACTTGTTATTTTAACATAATTACGACATATCATATGATAAATTAAATGCACGCTACATCAGCGTCTAAATTCAATACGCGTGCTAGATCAGAGTTTAAACTCAGAACTCTCGATACATCAATAATTAAACTCAATATATCAGATGTTAAACCTAATATGTGATATGTTAGTGGCCAAATTAATAAGCGTGTTTATATGACATAGACACAGGGCTTGTTCTTTTTGGGCGTTTTGAAAATAATTTTAAAAACAAATTTTGGAAAATAGTTTTATAATGTAAAAAGTGTATTAAAAATGTAAAAAGTAGATGCTGAATAGTAAAAAGTTATATTGAAAATGATAAAATATGATTAAAATATATTAAATTTACTGTTAAAACCAAAACCGTTTTCAAAACGAAACAAAAAGAACATGCCCTGTACAATAGTTTTCCATCAAATACTAATTTTTCTAAAAGAAAAAGAAAAAAAGAAGAATTAAGAAATTAGATTGGATTAGTGCATTTCATATCACCATCCAAACTCCAAAGTCTAAAGTCATCAAAATGTGGGGCCCATCTCACATATTGAAATCATCCATCAAAGGGACCCTTCAAGTCAATGGCACAAATTGAAACTTGTTTGACAAATTCCTCTCTCCTCCCCGTCCCCGGGCCCCCCACCTCTATACCTGGTCTGAAATTCCAAACATTACCAATAACCCGGTACCCATTGGACTCATAATTCCTATCATCCCCCACCACTCCCTCACCCCCCGTTTCAGCTCCAATGTTCCCACGTGTCGACACGCAATTGGCGCGTCTCCAAAACGCGCAGGTCGAGAAAGTGGAGTTTTCGTCTCATAATGAGCTCTCCCACCAAGACATTTCTTACCAAACTAAAGAAAGTAAACAAAGCCCCACACATTTTAAGTACTTCTCTCTCTCTCCTTTATCTTTTTTTTTCAACTCTTTCTCTTTCTTTAACCTCTTCACTTCTTCACCTTCGCCCCTTTTATTTGAACCTTTTTTCCTCCGAACTCCCGGTATCTCACAGAGCTCCGACAATGGTAAACTCGCCGAGGATGCAAGAAAACCACATCCCAGGTTTAGTTCCGTCTCCGAAGAGCTACAGTCCTAATAGTTCGACCAGTAGTAGCAGCACCAGCACTAGCAGTAATGGCCTCCACCACCATCACCACCGTCTGCCGCCCACCCCGCCGCCGCAATCGCCGGTGCCCATCACCAGATCAGAACCGAACAACCCGTACCCGACTACCTTCGTGCAGGCGGATTCCTCCTCGTTCAAGCAAGTCGTTCAAATGCTGACCGGATCCTCCGACACGGCTAAGCTTGCATCCGGATCTGCCCGACCCGAACCAGCATTTTCACCGGCGAAGAACCATTCAATCCCGCCGATCAAGAGCGCGACGAAGAAGGATAAATCGGCGTCTCGGCTCTACGAGAGGAGGAACAGTCTCAAGAACTTCAAACTCAGTCCGTTAGCTCCCGGATTTGGGACCCGACCCGTTTTTTCCTCGAATTCTCCTAGACCCGGAACGCCGGAGCTCCTGTCGCCCAGCCTCCTCGATTTTCCTTCTTTGGCACTCAGCCCGGTCACTCCGCTCATACCCGACCCATTTAACAGATCTCCTCATAGCGGGTCGAGTAGTAATAGCAATTTGGACGCGGAGGCCGAGGATAAAGCAATCGCCAAAAAGGGATTTTATTTCCACCCATCGCCGTCGACTACCCCGAGGGAGGCGGAGCCCCGGCTGTTACCGCTTTTTCCGGTGACTTCACCTAGAGTCTCAGGTTCTGTAAGTTCCGATTCTTGAACGAGTGAATTTTTTTTACCCTTATTTAATTTAAAGTTTTTTTTTTTTTTTACCCCTTTTTCTTTTTGATGTGTAATGAATTTATATAATGTAAAACCACATAGATATGATTTGGATTTGACGAGAGCGAAGCAAGCGGAAAATGTATTGTACTAAACGCATTATGGATTGTACAATTTCTGGGCAAATTTGGTTAGAATGGAAATCGGATAAGGGCCTTTGAAGGGTCGGTTTAATTCCTCAAATGTATAAATTCCATTTCAATTCAGTTTTTTTATTCACAATTTTTGGAGGGTTGAGTCTGCATGATTGATTATTGTAAATTTATCAAGAGTGGGATTAAAAGTAAAAAAGAGGGCAGTGAATGGGGGTGGGGGGGAGGGGGGGGGGGGGGTTGGTGGAGTTTGAGTGGAAGAATTAGGAAGGAATCTTTAGTGTCTTGTTTGGGAAATGCAGGAAAGTGCCAAAGGAAAGGGGCCATAGTATGTACTTGTTTTGTAAGCGTCCATACACGGCGTTATCGTAATCGAAATCATCATCTCGAGTCTTGGTCGTAGTTTGATGCAAATCAACTGACTACCGCCTGCTATATATATATATATATATATTTTTCAATCTTGCTTACGTTACTGTTTTTTCCTTGTTTGTGTTGGCTGTTTGTATCCAGTTGCCAATGTTCTACCACGATTTTTTTAAAAATTCTTTTAATTAAACATAAATTATGATCCCCCAGTTGGTGTATATTTTTGATAAAAAAGTTACACTTTTTTACCATATAATTCTATTTTACGCGGTGGTATAGTTGTTGTATGAAATAATCCTGGGATAGTCTCGGTGGTGGGTCTTGTTGGACCTTGAAGTTTAGCCCAACATCAAACTGGGCACCCACACCATGTGCATTATCATTATTTTACTATTTATGACGACATAAATTAGAGGCCAAACTAAATATCTTAAGTGTATTATCGTTATTTTCCTATTTAAGATGATCTTTGACCAATGATTAAAAAAAAAAAAAAAGTTAACGTGTTAATTTTAAAATTTTAATTAAATAAATTGTAAAATAACGATAATGCAAAAGAGGATAAATGTTGTAATTAAGCCAAAAATAAATGGTCATAATCGTCTACTATCATAGAATGTCGTGTGAAATTTAGTAAAATATTTACTGAATAATTTCTTTTAATCTATCGGCGTTGAAGTTTCAAAACATGGCTAAAAACGTACCCCCGGTCCAATTTATCAACGTTATTTTATGGTGACATTACTGCACCGTCCAATAAATATAAATAAATAAGCTAAGTCAACAATTGTTTAAAGAATAGGGTGTTCGGTTCAAGTTTGACTAAAAATACCAGCAGCAAGTACTCATCCCCTACGTTTTGGTACACATTTTTGTACTTTCAGAAGATATGTGTATCTAACAATGAATGATGGAGTTAGTAATAACTTATGTCATCTTTCCTTAAGAGAATCCAGTTTTACAAATATATAACGTTATATGGATGTCAAGATACATATATAAAATATGTAATTTGAAACCATTTATTTTATTTACGTTTTTACTTTTTAAATGTAAGTTAATCGTGGGTTACGCATAATTATATTAGTAAGAGTTTAAAGAGTAAAACGTTCTAAAACTAAACTATTCTTTTAGAACAATAAATATTTTTTTGAAGGGAGGGAGGGAATAGAATATTATTTTGGTACGATTGGTAAATGTATTTGTGATTTGAATCTTATAACGTTGGCATTCTTATAATAGAATTGTGTGTGCGCCTTAGGTATTAGTAGTTGGAAGTTGGAACCTTATTATAAATACTTGCATGAAATTTGATATAAATACCCATGCTCTTTTAATTTATTTGAAAATGTGGAACAACTCTCAAAGACATTTTTTTTTAATAGGGAGAAATAAATGTGTAATTTTTTTTTTTATATATATAAAAATTTCAGAGTATTGGCATTTTTACCAAATCTCAGAGGTGTTACATTAGTTTGTATTTTTTTTTTATTATATAAAAACTTTGTTTGGGGTTGGGGGGTGGTTGTGGGGTTGGGGAGGATTAGAATTTTTCCCAAGTAATAATGAGGTTTAGTTATTATTACTTTTTGAAGTTTGTTTTTTATGTTTTAAATATATACAAGCTACACCCCACAATTCATGGATTTTTTCCCTTAATATTCATTTTGGGGGAAAAAATTACCAAAATAAGCAAAAAAAATTTGAAATTCCCAAACTATTGAAAACGAATTTGGGAGATTCGTTTTCAGTTGAAAACGAATTTCCCAAATTCGTTTTCAACCGAACAAACCAAAAAAAAAAAGAAAAATTCGGGAATTCGTTTTCAAAAGAAAACGAATTCCAGGAATTCGTTTTCAATTGAAAACGAATTCCATGAATTCGTTTTCAATTGTTTTTTTTTTTTGCTTTAATAAACGAATTCCATAATTAAATTTTTCTTTTTTTTGTTTTTTATTAATTTCATTAAGAAACTAATTCCACTACAATGGTTTTTAAAATGAATAAAAATAATTATATGTAAACGAATTTTTTAAAAATTAAATAATTATTTTAATTGAATCGAACCGCCGTAAATAGTTTTTGAGTTGTTATAAAAAATAAAAAAAGGCAAAACATAATTATATAATTGAAATTTTAATTTGTAATTCAATAAAATTTTAGAAGAAGTAATTTACGGCATTTTTTGAAATACATAAAATCTTCGTATAAATGAATTTGGGGAATTTATTTATTTGTAAAAATTTAGTCACACATTTATGTTTTAAAAATAATGAATTCCATTAAAAACAAAACTCATAAATTCCTTTCGCTTAAAAAGAAATAACATTAGACCGATGTCGCGTAAAAACGACTTTGGCGCATTCGTGTCTCAGGAAAACCGACATAAGTATCTTTTTAAGCGAAAGGAATTTATGAGTTTTGTTTTTAATGGAATTCATTATTTTTAAAACATAAATGTGTCACTAAATTTTTACAAATAAATAAATTCCCCAAATTCATTTATACGAAGATTTTATGTATTTCAAAAAATGCCGTAAATTACTTCTTCTAAAATTTTATTGAATTACAAATTAAAATTTCAATTATATAATTATGTTTTGCCTTTTTTTTATTTTTTATAACAACTCAAAAACTATTTACGGCGGTTCGATTCAATTAAAATAATTATTTAATTTTTAAAAAATTCGTTTACATATAATTATTTTTATTAATTTTAAAAACCATTGTAGTGGAATTAGTTTTTTAATGAAATTAATAAAAAACAAAAAAAAGAAAAATTTAATTATGGAATTCGTTTATTAAAGCAAAAAAAAAAAACCAATTGAAAACGAATTCATTGAATTCGTTTTCAATTGAAAACGAATTCCTGGAATTCGTTTTCTTTTGAAAACGAATTCCTGGAATTCGTTTTCAAAAGAATTTTGCTTTTTTTTTTTTTGGTTTGTTTGGTTGAAAACGAATTTGGGAGATTCGTTTTCAGTTGAAAACGAATCTCCCAAATTCGTTTTCAATAGTTTGGGAATTTCAATTTTTTTTTTGCTTATTTTGGTAATTTTTTCCCCCAAAATGAATATTTAGGTAAAAAAATCCACAATTCATTCTATGGTTGCCCATAAACAAGTGACTTTCAGGGATTTTTAATACCTCACACTTACACTAAATGAGTTTCGCCTCTCACCGAATATAATACTACATCATCGTGATCAAATAAGGGACTAGAACAACCTCATTATTATGCAAGAGAGATTATTGGGTGAATTCGCTGCCCTAAGAATCAATTTAAATATAAATGGCTGGTTTATGATAAATTTGCTACATTATTTTTAAGAATGCAGCCCGTATTTTTAAACTACACATTTTATATTTTCAAAACGATTTTTCACATTGAAATAACTGTTTTTTCAAAAACTTGTTTTCAAAATCATATTTTAAAACATGATAACGAAGGAGGACGTGCCTTTAGTCAATGGATACAACAAATTGCGATGCTCAGTTGAAGGAAAGAAAACTGTGCCACTGTGAGCCACACAGAGATTCTGAGAAATGGGATCCAAGAAATTTTGGGGTTGAGTTCATCAAGAAATACAACAGTGACACTTGGGAGGGCAAACCCTGAAAAAAAAAAAAAAAACGACGGCTCAAATTGTGAGAGAGTTTCCAGTTTCCCTGAGTCAGAGGGAGAGTTTGTATTACTTATAAATGCAGCTTTGAAAATTTGAAAGTGAGAAAAAATGATAAGGCTATTAAAGGTACCCCTTTATTATCTGAATGAATCTAACACACTCAAGTCCCTTTATTGACTTTGAAATAAAAGGGGAAAGAAACCTAATGAATGGAGACGTGAAAAAAAGAGAAGTAAAGGAAGGTGGGAGAGGAGGGGATTGGGGGGGGGGGGGGGGGGGGTGGGGACTCCTGTGATGATGAAGAAATGGGCAACTATTGTCTAACAACAATTTATTAATATTTGTTTCAACAAGATGGGGGAAGAAGAGGAAGAAAGATAAGGCAGAAAACATGGTGGTGGGCCGTTGCATGTTTTGTTTTTTGGCTTCTTATGTGTGTATGAGGTGAGGGGGGGAATTTGGGTTATCTTTTGGGCATGATATTTGTAGTAACCGTTTTGATATTTACAATAATATTTTCTTGTGAAAAGTCTAAAATATTCCTAACACTTAAAAAAAAAAAAAAAAAAACCCGCCGGGCGCCGGCGGTATTTTGGGCCAAAAATATCGCCGGCGGTATTTTTGCCCAAAATAACGCCGGCGCCCGGCGATATTTTGGGCCAAAAATATCGCCGGGCGATATTTTGGTATTTCACCCCCCCTTCAGTTTGATATTTGCAGTAACCACCGGGTGGATCTTCGCCAATCCGGTAAAAAATTCACATTTTCGACAAAAATACTAACAAATCCAGACATAATACAACTAAAATAATCAAACCAACTATCTAAAACAATACCGCAAAACATTTTAACTTTAGCCACTAACCTTTTTCCGAGCAGAGTCGTCTCGATTTTTATCCGATTTTGTGATTCCACCCTGCTCTGCTTTGCAGGAATTATTAAACGGAACAGAGTCGGTGAGTTGCTTTTTCATTTTTTTTTAATTTTATGTCTGGATTTTTAAATTTTTTTTGCCCAGGGACATTTTTGTCTTTTTACAAGAGAATGTTACTACAAATATCGAAACGGTTACTGCGAATATATCTTTTTAGGTAGGTTGATCGTTTTTAACATGATATGTGTTTTTTTATAATAAATTTTTGTCAAAGTTTTTAACAAGTAATTTGGTCAAAGTTTGGATCGAGTTTGCGTTTACTTCTTATTGGCTTGATAACTCGTTGGGCTAGTCGATCCCGCATATACATATATAATTTTATACTATATTGTACAGATGTATAATATTAAAAAGAATTTGGTTCACGTTCGAGCCTATTATCAATTTGTCGAGTCAGACTATTCTTTTCCGAGGCTAACTCAGGGTATGGTCTACTTGAACTTAGTTCAATTCGACTTGTTTATGAACCAGTCCGGCTCGCTTACACCTAGGTGTATAAATTTGGATTGTGTCAATGTATATTAGTAGATTTATTTATAAGATATTAACTTCGTATGAAATTTTTGTATCGTGTTAAAGATTGACAGGCTCAGTGAAGAAGATCGTGGTTTGTGCATTAATTGTGATTGTGGGTATAAGCTGTAGTCTTGGTAGCTATCATGGTTTGGTGAGTCATAAATTGCTTGTTTGAAACTTTTGGCCTCTTTGCTCTGCCTTTCTTTCAGTCGCTCAAATTATTGAAGAACAGGAATGATATTTATTGATGTATTGCGGTCAATTCTTGACCAATTGACAATCATAGAACAGCACTTTGTTTTCTAATTTCTCTATTGAGTGTCTTTCTTTTGCCTTTCGTGTTTCATCATTTGTCTTTTTTATTTTTTATTTTTTTTATTCCAATCTCAAATGTTCATGTTAAAAACAAACCATTCCACACAGTGGGAGTTTTATTTTTTATTATTAAGATATGATTAATAAAATTTTATTTTTTAAGACTTCCTCCTATCCAAAATAAGTGTCATTTTAGAGATTTTCAGACAAATTAAGAATCATTACAAATTTATTTAAATGACAAATAACCCCCTAGTTGTTGTAATATGATACTACAAGTAGTCTAGAAGTTGTAATCTAATTGTACTAATATTTAGTATTTAAGATAATCACAAACTCTAAAAAGATAAGGGCAAATTAGGAAAAATTTTATGTTTTTTCTAAAACCTCACTTATTTTGAAGATTTCTACTCCCTCTAAAATGACACTTATTTTGGATCAAAGGGAGTATTTAAAAATAACTTGTGTCTATGCATTTATGAATTAATTTTGGAAGAATTTCAGAAATCTCATTTGAATTTGAATTTTTTAAAAGTATCATACCCATAAAGTTTGACAAAACTATCTATACCTTTGAATTTGAATTTAAAAGAAAGAGTAAAATTCTTTCAAAATTCATTAATTGAAAAGTATTTTTACATTTTCATACAAGTTTAGAAGTTTTGATGGAAATATTTGTAGATTATTAATTAAAATTTGCCCAATAAATTGTTTTATCCTTTAGCTCTACAATATTTGTATTAATTTGTGACGTGAAATATGTCACACACGATTCACTACCAATGGGAACAAAAAAAAAAAAAAAAATCAAAATAAATTAACCATCTTCATAACAGGGTGAATAGAATTAAAAATACATAATCCTTTCTTAATTGAATAAACTTTTAGTCAAAAAATTTGTATACAATGCGTGTGACAGTCTTAAGTATCACGATTATGTTATGAGAACACGTGTACCAAGTTTAACTTATGATGTATCACATTTTTAGTTAACATTTAGTATATCGGATTGAGATGTTGTTATATCACAGTTATGAATTTAATTAGTTGCTGAAATCTCACGTATCGAATTTAACTTTTGATGTATTTCATATTAACCAAATAGCCTCTGGTGTATGTAATTTAGTCTTTGTTGTATCGTGGTTATGAGTTAGTTGTTTAAGTATCGATTTTAACTTTTGAAATATTAAGTGTAGTCTATGATGTATTGGGGTTACGAATTCAACTGCAAAAATATCGCGTATCAAGTTAATTTTTAATATATCGCGTATTGAGTTTAGACTATTAATTGTATATCAATTTAGCCTCCATTGTATCAGTTTATGTTAAAATACAAGAATTAAAGAAATATGCCTATCAAATTTCGCTTCTAAAATATTGCGCGTTGAATCGTCAAACATAAGGCTGCTTAATCTTTAAGCGGTTCGCAATCAACTTGACCAATTTCCTTTCTCTCGTAGAAATACCCTAAACCTAAAGTTTCCTTATGTCATTTCTAGAGTTGCCCGATCATATATGTTTAAAACCAATTAATATGGCTAATGCAACTACCATTATTGTATGATCCATAATTCCATTATTTTACCCTTAAACAATAGCTCAAATATTTTGTTCAACTAAAATGGATATTATTTTTCAATTTCTTAATGATAGAAAACACATATGACACTCTTAGACAAATTTTGTGACAAACTAATCAAGAAAGTAATAAATTAGTTTATAAACACACGCTAGTAAAGAAAAAGTTATTTTAAAATGTAAGAGACTAAAATAATAATAATAAATTTTGTACGAGTATTATTTAAGAGATAAAAGTGAAAGTGAGAAAGTTGGAGGAAGGTGGAGTTTTTGTACAACTGAATCGAGTAAACCAAAACATTAATTAATGCTCGATTAAGGCTCGTTTATGGCAGTGACTCTTTGTTGCTAACTGAGCTCTGCTCGTGGGAAGTTTCCCAATGCAAAAGACAAGGCTCATACGAATTCGTTTTGCTAAAATATTGCTTGCTTAATTTTGAAAGTTTAATTATTGAAGTGATGGCATTGTGTGAAAAATTAATTATTTCATATACATTCAGTGTGTATTCATGGTTTCGGTGCAGTAGAGGAATATGAATAAATAATTGGGCAAATTATATGAATGACCACTAAACTATTGTCCGTGCCCACTTTTGGCCATTAAACTATTTTTTGCATACTTTTGGCCATAAACTATTGCATGCGTCTACTTTTGGCCATTAAACTATTTTTTGCCTACTTTTAACCACTAAACTATGATCCGTGCCCAATTTTGGCCACTAAACTGTTAGAAGTTGTCACTATGGCCACTCCGTTAAGAATTTTCATCAAATCTTTATTTACTTTCATTTTTAAAATTTGTTATTTAAAAATTGCATTTCTTTTTTCACATCTTTATTTTAATTTCGACGGCCAACTTTATTCATTAATATTATATTATTTTGTACTGACATTTAGAATTCTCATATCATTTTATAAATTTTCAAGATCTAACATAATTCCAAAAATAAAATAATAAATAAATAATAAATGAGATCGATGTCTATATCCTACGTTAGAAAACGAATACTAAAAATTAAAGTTAAAGACAATAACGTTCAATGAGTCAAAGAATAATTTATCATATGTTTATAAATACAAATAAAGATATCGAGAAAACAAAAAAAATACAAATAATTATTGTTTGTGAGTGATTGATGTTAAAAAACATTGATGCATATATATAGGCAGTTTAAATATTATTAGGATTTTGGGAACATTAAAGATTAAGGAGAATAAAGATTTGATGGTAACTTCTAACGGAGTGGTCATTAATGGCAACTTCTAATAGTTTAGTGGCCATAAGTGAGCCAAAAATTATTTAGTGGGCAAAAGCAATAGTTTAGTGGTCAAGTATGGTCAGATGTAATAGTTTAGTGGCCAAAAGTAGGCAAAAAATAGTTTAGTGACCAAAAGTGAGCATGAACAATAGTTTAGTGGTCATTCATATAATTTGCCCTAAATAATTTACGCGGGCCATGATGACGTGAATTTGGCGGATTTAAAAATGTTGGATCGATATAAATAGATTGAACCACGACCGGTGGGGGCGGCGATGATAGATTTTTAGAATTTCGTGAGCCTAGTTTGATGGAAAACAAGCCAACTTGCTTTTCGACCGAAGTTGTTTGCCTTAAAAAGGCAGTTTTGCCGTTTTTGGTATTTTTATATTAGGTAGGATTTTTTTTTTTTATAGCAATATCCTTTTCAGATGTCGTTTTTGTATTAATCTTATTTCCCTTAATATTTTGATTCCATGATTTTTTGGATTTTTGTCATTTTTGGCAAATTTTCCTTGTTTGCCTTCTCTATTTTTGGGTTTTATTTTCTATTTTTGAGTTTGAGCACTTTTTCTTCTATTATAATGGACATTTTTGATGTTGAATAAAATTCCAGTATGATATTTCAATAACTTTTGACTATCCTTGTGTGAGATCAACAAATAAATATTGGATGCCTGTTTAACTAGAAATCATGAGTAATTCAACCGTCTTTTGATCAATAACAAATAACTTTTCTTAGCCTAATAATCATAACCTAAAACTAAGGCAAATATTGTTAGCAAAATAAAAATTTGTCAAATAATTTATTGTCATAGTATATTTATATAATTCTAAGTAAAAATTTACTTTGATTGGTGAATTATTGTTATGATAATAATATCACTCTGAGACTAATTGATAACATTTCTTAACATTTGAAAGGACATCGAGAACACTAAATGGATTATTAATGTTTAATTCGAATGTTGTAGAATTTAGAGGTCGGAGATTCGATATATATATATACCTTTGTTAGTTCTGTCTGTTTAGAGTGCAAAGATAACAGAACCCTGCAGGAGGCTCCTCACTTTGTTCTTCCTCTCCCCACAGTCCCTGACTTCGATGTAATAGATAATAGAAATGGAATATAAGGTTGAACACAAAAGAAAAAAAAAAAAAACGATATAGAAATTCACTCGGTCGTGATTTCACTTTTTTTGCCTACATTCCCCAGAAGCTCAAGCATTTCCACTCATTTAAGATAATCTATTTGGTGGTTTTGCTACCCAACAAAATCGTATGCCAAATTTGTACTGAGATCTAACCTAATCAAAACAACAAGAGCACTGGTTTATGGTGGTCATAGATTCATCATCGATCATAATAATTTTCATCCCATTTATAATGCTACTCTAGAAAATATGGTTTTCAGGAACTTAATCATTTGCTTCCCTGATAGAGAATGTATTGGAGTTATCTTGATTAGCGTAATTCCATGGAGCTTATCCACATTAATTTCAATCTTCATGTATTAGCCAAAAAATTTGTAATTGACGAGTCTGACGATTAGACAATTATGTTATTAAAAGATGCCTATCGAGTTAACTTTTGATATATTGCGTATTGAATTTAGTTTATGATAAATTGAGTTTAGTTTTTAGTGTATTAAGTTTAGTATTTGATATATTATTGTTATATAATAGAACCATTTTGATCTGTAATTCAAGAAAGAACGCATATGAAATTTAGTGACTAAAGATCTAGATTGAAGACAATTAGGCGGTCGAACAGGAAACTCATATTATAATTATTAATTAGATAAACCTCTGGAAATAAGTTTACTTTAATACTTATTAACTCATTTACATGTGCTGTTACATTAGCTACTCAAGTTACAAGACAAAGAAACAACAGTAGTTTTACACAGCTCTAGATCAGTTGTGGACCAATTTTAAGGTACAAAGTCATCCTATGTGATCATAACCAATGTCAGTGGAGGGTACTGTAACTCCGAAGGGGAGATTCCCTGTGACTGTGCCCTCCCACACAAGGGGTGAGGCCCATGCGGGACTTACTTGTGGGGGCTCACTCCCTGTGTGAGAGGGCACTCGACACAGGAAAGCTCTTGTAACTCCGAAGTCAAGTTCGATTTTTGAGGATGCAAGTTTTGAAACAAAAAAAAAAAAAAATCCAATGTCAAGGCTGCTAATAATATAATGTTGCAGTTTACTGCCATGAGGGTATTTTACAAAGGCTTAGGGCCTGTTCTTTTTGATTGGTTTAAAAATAATTTTGAAAATATGTTTTGAAAAATAATTTTATAATGTAAAAAGTGTATTGAAAATGTAAAAAGTAAATGCTGAATAGTAAAAAATTGTATTAGAAATGATGAAAAATGATTAAAATATATTAAATTTACTGTTGAAACTAAAACCGTTTTCAAAACCAAAACCAAAAGAACAGCTTAATCACATTTTACCCACAGAATAAGAAAATTAATTCCTAGGGAAGCCAATTTATAATTTAATTTTTTAGAAATTTAAATACATATATTTAATATTGATATGATTCATAGTATATACTTAGGGATTAGTGAAATTATTCATAATATTTACTGATAATCAAAGTCATAACCTACTAGTCCATGAATGAATGAATGAAACTTTTATTTTCATAAAAAAAAAAAAACAAAAACTTAGGCTCTGTTTGGATAAGTACTTCAAAAACATTTTTATAAAAGTGTTTTTCAAAAACATTTTACAAAATATGTTTTTGAAGTTTTTTTTTTTTTAATGAAATATGTGTTTGGACAAGTATTTTTTTGAGTTAAAAATAGTTTAAAAGATGTTTGGACAACTATTTGAAAAATATATTTTTTAAAATTATATTTGATGCTAGAAATTATATAAAAATTATGTTTACGGTATATAAACCATTTTTATTTTCTATTGGGTGGGCAGGGATTGGGGTCCGGGATTGAGTCGAGCTGGGGCTGGGGAAAGGTCGGGTCTGGGGATGGGGCTGGGGTGAGGGAATGATCGGGGTTGGGGCGAGGGCATGATCGGGGTCGGGTCCTGGGTGGGGGCTGGGGTCGGGTCCGGGGAGTGGTTGGGTCGGGGTCGGTTCGAGGTCGGGGTCTGGGGCGGGGCCGTGGTCAGGGTCAGGAACCAGGGTTTGGGTCGGGGTCGAGGTTCGGGCCCGGGGTAGGGGTCGAGGTCTGGGTCGGGGTCGGGTCCCGGTCCCAGGACGGGGCGTGGTCGGGCTCGGGGTCAAGGTATAGGCCATGGTCGTGTCCAAGGTAGGGGTCGGGGCTAGGGCATGGTCGGGCCCGGGGCCAGGGTGGGGTTTGGGTTCTGGATCGGGTGCAAGGTCGGAACGGGGTTGGGGTCGGGGCCGGGGTGAGGTCAAGGTGGGGCCGAGGTTAAAGCGTGGGCGGGGCTGCCAGGCTGGGGTCTGGGGTGTCGGAACTGGGGTGGGACCGATATTGGGTCAGGATGGGGCCGAGGTCGCAGAGGGTGGGACTGGGGTCGAGGCAAGGTTGGGTTGGGTCCAGGGTTTGGGGCGGATTGGGGGCAGGACAGGCCGACCTGCGAGTTTAACTTAAAATGACTTTAAAATTTTTTTTAAGTATTTTATAAAACATGTTTAAAGTGTACTTTAAAAATATTTTATTTAAAATTATTTTTCAAAAATATTTTGCAATTTGTTGTCCATACATCATTTTAAAGTTTTTTATACTCTTAAAACACTAAAAATGTTTTTGAAGTACTTGTCCAAACAGAGCCTTATTTATGATAAACTCTTGAAAAAGATTCTATTGGGCTAAAATTTTGTAATCAATATATGTAGAATTAACAATTGGTGAATCTACTATTGAAATTTGACCCGCGTGGATCTCCTTACAACCTTTTTTCTTCCTCCCAATGAAATTTAACTCCGTGTTTGAGAGAAAACTCCTTTGCGTCCTTTCGATGAGCTTTTAATCATTTTCAAGGTGAATCAACTAATGAATCATTACATTACAATCCTGTGGCCTTTTGTGTGTACATCGTTTTATTTAATAAACAACATTATTTGGTTACAATTTGATTTTGTGACACCGTTTTAAATTATTCATAACATATGATCAATATTGTAACACAAAAGTATAACAAAAAAAAAAATTGACAGTTTTTTTTCTCCTTTTTTCTTCTTCCCACCATTATAAGTGCGACAGCCAACAAGTGCATTTTGCTAGGTTTCCATATTTAATTGACATGTACGATTTTTTTTTTTTTTTTTTTTTTGGATTACAGACATGTACGATTTAAAGCCTTGTTTGTGGCAACTGAGGTATGTGGGTATTGACCAAGAACTTTATGCTATCCTTTTCTATTCCTTCTTTTACCAATAAATTCACCTAATGTATCTTCCTTTTCTTCTCCATCTTCCATTAATGGAGGATTGGGGAGACCAAGTAATGACGACAGTGGCGGAGCTAGGCCCCAAGCTCAGGTGGGGCAAAACTTTTTTTTAAAAAATGTTATACTACATTAACATTTTCTTTTGAAAAAAATAAAAAATAACTACATTTGAATATTGTTAGGTGAATTTTTAAGCTCATGTTATTCTCCCAAACTTAAAATTCATTAAGAATACGTGTATATATTCTAACAACAAACACACTTATATTTAATTAAATACTAAATTAAACTTTGTTTGTAGTTTACCCCTATTTTTCTTAATTTTTGGTGGGGCAAAATCAACTATTTTATCTATTTTTTAAAATTTTTTTATATAATAATTGGGGTTTTTGAAAAAAATGAGGTGGGGCAAGCTACGAAGTAGCTCCGCCCCTGAAAGATGATCTTCCTCTAGAAAAAGTGTTGGTCTCTATTTTACGAGAGTGTTTTGTCTCTCTTTGTAATTGGTCTTCATCTTTAGAGAGTTTTATTTACTTTCGAAGATACGTTGTGGGAAGAGGCTGATGATAAAGATGAATGTGAAGAAAAGGAAAATATATAGTGGAAGATAGACTCACACCGATTAAAAGACGAATTTCATTACTGGCAAGATATTCGACAGGAGTGTAAGGTGTAATTCGTACCCAATGAACTTAATTGCGATAACCTCGATTTTGAAAAAGAAGAAAAAGAAAGAAGGTAAGATCGATGGAGTACCGAAAGTGTGATGTTGCTACAATGATGAAGTTGTATATGAATTAACAAAAATACACCGTAAAGGAATTGACAAAAAAAAAAAATTATCTTATGAGGTTCAATTTTTTTTTGTTATTAATTTTTTATTTTGTATTATCGGGAAAACAATATACAATTAAAAAAGACGGTAGTATATTATAGTGGGTCGAGTACTCATGGAACATGGGCTGACATGGCTCAGACCAGCCGGCCCACCAGGCCCAAGATCGATTGTCTTATGATAAGAGATGACATACACAAGGACATGATTTAAGGAATTGGGGTAATTAACCTTAATTCTTGAGGAGTTAACAAGAATTGAATTAAAGAAAGATAGATTTAGGCTCTGTTATTTTAGTGACCTGAATGGAAATTTTTTTTGTTTAGGAAAGAAATTTGTTTTGGAGGGACTTTCTTTTGGAGATTTGTGTAGGAAAGAGAAGAAAAGTGTAATGATTATATTATTTTTTGAATTTATGTAAATTGGGATTTAGAAGAATTTTTTTGTGAATTTAGTAAAAAATGATGTTATTTCTTTATGTAAAATTTTTGAAAAAAAAATAATGATTTTCCTAAAAATGGAATGGAAAATAACAGAGCCTTAGACACAAGAATAGGGGAGAGGGAAGAATTATTGAGAGAAAATAGAAGATTACAGGGGAGGGTGAAGTCACATCACACACAACATTATTAAAAAATTACCCATCGTTCCCGTCTTTCTCCTATATATTTAACAACCGCTCACGCTATCTACTTCTTTATTTACCCTTTTATCCCTCTTCTTTATCTTTTTTTATAATTAAACCATCATGATACATGACAAACTACTACAATTGGGCTGATTCCTAAAGCCATGTTCGTTGGTTAAAACATGTTTGTGAAGTTTTTTTTTATCTAAATATTTTTATATTTTCAATACACTTTCATATTTAAATATTATTTTCAAAATCATATTTTGAAAATATGTCTACTCCAAAACAAATATGCCCTAAATAAGGTATCTAATCTAAGTAGAAAACACGTAAATCCTAAATAAATTGGAAAGAGACTATTTTGCATAATCATCATAAAGTACTCTCTCTGTTCCATTAGAAGAGTTTACTTTTGTATTTTGTAATGGAACAGAGGAAATATATTTTTATTGGAATTCAGATGACTAGGGTTGAAAAGGGTACATGCATGTATGCCATCAATGCCCAGAATTACTCTTCCATACCCTATGGTTAAATCTTACTAACTTAAGTATCAGAGCTTTTTCGGAAATCAATTCTCGCCTTTTTAGGTGTGCAACGCAACTCATCCGAGAATCTAGCCGCACCTCGACACGGCGGATCACCACTCGTCTGTTTGAATATACTCACCGTTCGCATCAAGCGGCCAATCCTTACCCTAGAGGATGTCACAAAGTGCACTAGGAATACCGATAAACTAGCTACAAAATGGGAAGAAAGCAAAGGATTCATAATTTGTTTGATGAAAATATATAAAATGGCTGGGGCATTTTCCATATTTATAATAGTTGATCAAGAAGAGGCTCGGCGGTGGCCACCAGATAAAAGGGATCACGCAAAAGTGTTTGACCTTTCAGATGGTCTGACATGTGTGTTCGACCTCTCAAACGGTCTGATGTGTATGTTCTAAAGTATCACGTATCGCATATCGCATGTAATCTCTGATTTATTACATATCGCATGTAATCTCTGATGTATTACATATCGCTTATAGCATTTAATTAATCAATCAAATTTAATTGATGATGTATTGTTTGTTATTATTATTATTGTTTTTTTAAAAGAAGTATTGTGTATATCGTTTACAGTTTAAAATGTATTATGTTTAGTTTGTGATATATCGCTTGTTTCGATAAAAAGAAGAAGTATTTTCTGTAGTGAAAAAAATATCGATTTTAAAAGTTAAAATATCACTTGTAAATAAAATATCAGATGTTAAAAACTTTAAAAAAACGTACGTCAGACCATCTGAAAGGAAACCCTTCAAAGGATCACAAAAGAATGGACTTTTGGTTTGGTCATTGGTTAGTAAGAAAGAAAAGAAAAAAAAAAAGAAAAGCTGATATGAGTCCTAATCAATGACCCAACTAATCTAACTTCTTAGTAACCGAAAAAGATGATGATCTATGAAGCTAAATTCACTTTCAGTTTCGAAAGGTTACTGAAAGATTATCCATTTTAGATTTATTCAGTTTCAGGTCTATTTCCCAATGATTTATTTATTTTTATGTAAGGTTTTATTCAAGAGATTGTGTTAGGGTTCGTCGATGCAGAACGAATCGTTTGTCCGTTTTTTTTTTTTTTTGAAAATTAAAATTTTTATCAGTGGCGTTAGAAATCGTCCAACAACGATCGATTGACAGAAGACCAAACTGTCAGTACAATTAATTTGAAATGATTTAATCTGATAATTATCAGTTCTGAACTATAACATTGTACTAAACTGCAAATCTATATCTAACATAGATATAAATATAATAGAGTTATAAAACTTGCAAAACAAATCTCATACCAACGATCACAAATTTGCTACAAATTACCAATGAAAGTTTCAAGACTGAATCTTCAACTGGGTTTTCATACGCCATGCCATGAATAGAATCAACATAGCCAGAGAGAAAATCTATAGACATGGTAAAAAAACCATAAACAGAGAGAAAAAAAATCAGAAAAACACCATAAAGAGGGGAAAAAACCCTCATAAACCTCCAACTAGAGAATCTAAAATCTAAAACTAAAGAAAATTAAATAAATGATAACAGAAAGAAAACTAGAACAGTTTTCCTCATCCTCCTGAGAGGTGGATGGGGGAAGAAGATAATGAATTTGTTAGGGGTGGAGAGGGGGAGGGGGCGGCTAGAGTAGAGAGAAAAGTGTTCAAATCGTATTGTATCTAACTTAACCGTTTGTCCAATTTACTTAGTCTTATCATGCTCGAATAATTAGATAAAATAATATAGTGTCACTTAATATTTTTTCAATAAAACGTTTCATAAAATCTGTCTCGAAAACATAACTTTTCTAATAGAAAGTACGTAGGATATAAAAACAATATATATCCAAAATAATATTAAGAGTGATTAACGCACAGCGGAATAAAACTCCTTTGTAATAACGAACAATAAAGAAACTCGCACGCACACAATCTGTACGGCGCACCTAAGCCGAAGCTTGGTCGAGAAACAACCCGAAGGCTATTCAGTTTCTCCCTAACAATCTCTGTAAATCTCTGTGATCTCTTTGTTTTTCTTTTTGATTACAATGATCACCCGATGCCTCTATTTATAGGCTTAACTATCCCTGAATCCTATCATAAATCTGATTCAGAACTATTTCCTAAAACAACTAGGTTTTCCAAAACAAACACTAAACCAAATAGGAAATAGACAAATAACAAATCCTACTACAATTATAATTACCTAATTAATACAAGTTTGGTTTAAATTATTATTTTCCAACATAGCCTCCCTTAAACCAAACTTGGACCAAAACAGCTCCAATGCCATCACGAGCTTCAATCTCCATCGATATTTCTTTTGCAGTATAGACAACATGCAGCATCACCTTGTAGTAGTTTTTCAGCTCTATTTCCAGTCTCATCGTAGAGACACTTTTGTATGTTCCATGAATCTTCTGTGGAAACCCCTCTTTAGCGAAGAATTTATTCATATCCAGCCATTCTTCTTCTAAACAAGTCTTCTCATCAACCTTGTAATCATCCTTGCAAATTTCAATAACAACCTCGCAAATTCGAGGTGTTTCCTTCAAATTTGTTTTGGATATAAACTTGTATTTTGAGCACATCTTGTCAAATTTCTCAGCTTGATCAAAGAATTCACTGATATCTACCCATTTATCTTTTAAACAGAGCTTTCCGTCGACATTATTAATCTCATCAATGCCGTCAAACCTAACAATGTCCTTGCAAATCCAAGGCTCCACTGTCACATTTTTAACCTGGTCGGACTCTCCACCAAATAAAGAGTTGACTTCACTGCAGTTGATATGCTCCAATTCAATAGAGCTTTCAACAATCCCATGATCACTTTCATCTATGTGATCATCAATTTCAATATCTCGCTCTTGTTCAGTGAGACAAACGATATCTTCTTCTTTGACCAAATCAACACCTCTAGTGCCTTCATCTACATTATTGACACAATCTTGTTCAATGATACTTTCACTTTCTTTATTCATAATTCTTGAAGCAATTTTTCCGAAGACATGCTCTTGTAACTCCTTGAAGCTCTTCTTCCGAAGACATGCTTCACAAGAATTTCATAGTTGAGATAATACCCGTTTGATTCCATCTCATCTTGGATATTCTCCAATGTATTAATATAATCCTTAATTGTTTCACATTTTCTCATCTTGCTATCTCTAAATTTCTTTTCCAATCTCAAAACGTTATTTTTTTGAACTTTATTCATGCTTCTATAACTTTTCACCAAAATATCCCATGCTTGTTTGGCAGTTTTCGCATGACAAATTTTTTTAGAAATCGAACTATCAATAGATTGACGAATTAGAGATAAAGTCGAGCATACCTTCTCCTTTGTTTCATCGTCTGCATCATTTTCGATCTCCTTTTCAATGAATCGTCGTAAACCAAATACTCTGAGAAAAGTCTCCATCTGCCTTATCCACATAGGATAATTTTGTCTTCCAATTAACTTTGGAATATTGCTAATATAAGCACTCCAATCCATAGTTAAGACTTCTTCCTTAATTTTGCTGCAACTTGATCGAATGAACTCGAAGTCGCAAACGAAAAGAAATTGCCGAACAAATATGAAGTCAAATAATCAATCACCTTGTCAAGCAATTTATATAGAGTTAAGCAACTGCACGCAATTCGATGAAGACCACAAACAAATCAATCCAATTGATTTGTTGCTGCACCGAATCAAACTTGCATAAATTGATATTGAGCTAATCGAATAACCTCGGCGTCGGAAATCGCCGTAAAAAGCTTTAATTGATCTCTGTATTTTCGAACCCAACGTCCGGCCTTCACCAAAACAAATATGTTCTTTTAACTTGGCTCTGATACCACTTGTAGGATATAAAAACAATATATATATCCAAAATAATATTAAGAGAGATTAACGCACAGCGGAATAAAACTTTTTGTAATAACGAACAATAAAGAAAACCGCACGCACACAATCTGTACGGCGCACCTAAGCCGAAATTTGGTCGAGAAACAACCCGAAGGCTATTCAGTTTCTCCCTAACAATCTCTGTAAATCTCTGTGATCTCTTTGTTTTTCTTTTTGATTACAATGATCAACCAATGCCTCTATTTATAGGTTTAACTATCCCTGAATCCTATCATAAATCTGATCCAGAACTATTTCCTAAAACAACTAGGTTTTTCAAAACAAACACTAAACCAAATAGGAAATAGACAAATAACAAATCCTACTACAATTATAATTACCTAATTAATACAAGTTTGGTTTAAATTATTATTTTCCAACAAAGTATAATTAAAAAGAATGTCATATCAAACACAAACAGGTAAAATATATTAATGAAATGCATACACGCAAATCCCTTTCATCAAGAACATCAATTCAAGAACAACATTGGTGTTTATCAAAAAAAAAAAAAAAAAACATTGGTGATAAAATTTTCATAATCCATCTCCTAAATCCCAATCTATAACTACTAATGCAAAGCAAAACATACCTAGCTAGCTAAGCTAAAACAAAATTGAGCTACCAAAACACCTAACTTTTCAACCACTAGAACGTAAAAATTCGCCAAAAAAAAATAAAATAAAACATTAATAAAAAAAATCAATTCACCACATTAGATTAATTGTTCTTATTCCATGCTTTGAATTAATTAAAAACTATTATTTTATAAATTAATTGGCTAAACTAGATATATAATTATAACCTATCGAGTATTTCTAGCACACTTGGTAATCATAGTGCATCCCCTAGTATAAGGATTGGCCTGTATATGCTCGGCGCAGTTATAGTAAGAGCTGCCGCGCTGGCCGCAAGGAATACTGTCCTTTTTGAGAGCGTCGTAGCTAATGTAACGACGAGTTTGAGCCAACGCCCGCCGGTTCGCCTCGGAATCCATCGACATCTCTTCCGATGCGTCTATGCAGTCGCCCACTTTGCCGTTAGGGCACGTGGTGGCCGCCGGGGAGGCGCCGTTGCCGAGAGAAGAAGATTGTGCCTCCGCAATGGCAATTACGGCGAAGAAGAAGAGGATTAAATGCCTCACAATGCCCATGATGGTTTAGTTTATATGATTAATTGTTTATGAATTGATTTTATAAAAATATATGAAAAGTTGGAAAGGGTTTCATATAGAATTGTAGCCTATTTTTGCTCCTTGATGATCTCTAGGATGTATGGTTTTTGCCTTTTGTTATCGTTATTGCTTTTATTTGTGGCACAAAATGGATCATGAAGCTGATTTTCCTGCTTTGAGTGCCATTTGTCCGTAGTAAGATTAACTACTGATAAATAATTAATCCAGTGAAAATTATATTAGAAATTTTTTTGAGTCTCCTGGCTGCCAGACGTGTCGGATGATCTGACGTGTGCGATACTTTAGCCCTTAAAATTAATAGACTTGTTTTTTTTTTTTCCATATAGACGTACAATAATTCATCAACCCTAAAATTAATTTTTTTTTCTTCACTACAAGCGATGATTTTTCCTTACATTTTATGTTTTTTCTTCACTACAAGCGATGATTTTTTATTACATTTTAAGAGACTAATTGATATGCAGTCCGCAAGATGTTATACGCGATGCATAATACTTCAATCATTAAAATCAATATTTTGTTCTTTTTTCATTACATATCATGCTTTCTTTTTCTCACTACATATTATGCTTTCTTTTTCTCACTACTGGCGACGCATCAGAGCCTACACATATTACATTAAAAGTTATATATATGGATGCTTTCATATAACATACATGTGTATTTTTGAAATAAAATTCAATACACATATTTAAAAAAAAAAGAAAAGAAAAAAGAACCATCATTGTCAAACGGTCTGAGCTGCGGCAGCTTCGCCGAGTCCAATAACTAAAGTGGTCCGGGGTCGACAACATCTAACCTTTCAATTAAATAATCTTAACTGATCCGATTAATTCGGGATCAGCACCATGTAACCAGATAAATACTATCTTTGGATAAATACCAATCAAGGGTAAATCTATTTTAAAATGACTCTAACTTATTATTAACTTAAGTTTCGTAGTGATGACGGATGTCACTTTCCTCCTCGCAATACTTTTCTATTAAAACAATGGTATTACGATTCAATTTACAATTATACTTGAAATTTTACTATAATTTAATTAAAATTTTTGAAAGTGCTTGGTTTAAATAGTATTAGAGAGTGGGGTCAATTGGTAACTAACATAAACTTTATAGAAATAATTGTACATAAAAGTGGTGTTTAAAGTGTATTTTTCTATTTGTGAATATTTAACCTTAGCTAATGATAGTTGAATAAATGTTACTTCTTCTATCTCACATAAAAGGCTAGTGAATCACCTTCGTTGTGCCGTTGCCGACTGTCTCAATCCTTCACGGTCTCTTGCTTTTTTTTGTCCCCCAAAGATTCCAATAAACGGAGAGACCAATCTCATATGGGTCTTCTTTTTTTTGCTTTTTAGTTGGCCGTTAAACCTTGGAAGAATTGGACATATTTGAGATTGAAGGTAAAGACTCAAGAAACAAAGGTAATCAAAAAGGGAAAAAAAAAAAAAAAAAGGAGGCAATTCGGATCCGATCCAATCCGACCCAATTCGAAAAGAACCTGGTCCGAACAGATCGGGACCGTTCGGATCAGATCGGGTAGCAGAAGTAATACTCATTGTGACAGTAATTTTGTATTTATTAAGTAAACTATCATATGAATAAAACAGAGGCCAGAAGTAATGATATTAAATATTAAAAATGTGTGAAATACAAAAAATAACATAATCCGTGAAGCCATTAATTTGTTTTTCTGTTATTTGGAAGTTAAATATCGAAATTAACTCTACTAAATGAATGCTACCATTTTTTTTTTTGCCCTCAAAAAATTAAATAAAATGCTGTCAAAAAAAAAAAAACCCAAATAACATAAAATGAAATGTCTCTTTTCCTCATAACTAATGTAACGACAGTTTGAGCCAAAAGTAGCAGGTTCGCCAAACGCCGGCCATTCCATGCCGGAAAAGCAAAGTCGAAACCGGCTGTACCGCCACCGCTACCGAAAGAAGAAGATTCTGCCTAGCTCCATCATGAGAAATCAAATTGCCAAGTTCCTTCATTCATTCCACTTTTTTTTTCTTTTTCTGAACATGATCTTATTATTATTTGGATCATCAGTGCCATGCATTTTTTACTTAAAAGACTTTGGGCACTTTGTGATCTTAGTGCATCCCCTGGTATAAGGATTCACCGCTTTGTCGGCGCTGCCGCAGTTGTAATAAGACGCGCCGCGTGTGTCGCAAGGCACCCTATCTTTGCGAATCACCGCACGGCTAATGTAACGAGGTGTATCCACTCCCCAACTCTTCTCCGGATCCGAGTCATTGCTGCCATCCCCGCTACTGGTTGAGGGCGACATGGCCATCGACCCGGATGGTCCTCCGGCTGATGGACCCCAGGCTGATGGACCGCCTGCTGATGGGCTGCCTGCTGATGGAGCGCCGGCTGATGGACCGCCTGCTGATGGACCTCCAGCTGGACTGCTGGCGGGCGAGCTGGCTGGGCCGGAAGATACGGCAACCGCCATGAGCAGTAAGGCGAAGAAGAGGATGAAATGCCTAGGTACAAAAGTAACAAAGGCCATGGCCAGTGAGTGAATGTTATTGGTTGTGTAACACTTTTGGGTGAAAAATATATACTTTTGATGGCAGGGGTTGTGTTGGATGTATATATACTACACTTGTGGCCTATTTTAGGATGATCTATTGGGGTGTGAGGTTTTTTCTCAACTTCTTGTTATTTTTGTTGCTTTATTTATGGCACAAAAATGGATCATGGAACTGCCTACTTTTTTTAGGCATTGACTGAGGTACTTTGGCTAGTTTACCGTTTCTTATTTTAACAGCGTGGTAATAATATTTTGTTATATTTTATAATTGTTACGCCAAATCAAATTAATTAGGCAAACCTACTTTTTAAAGTAAACATTATACTTTCGAATTAAGAGTTTTATTTGCAATATTAATAGTGTTTTAGGATGAATAAAAATAGGACGACGGGTGGGGCAAATCCTAATTGAATAATCAAAGGAAATATTTACATATGCTTGAATTTCTCCGCTGGCCAGATATATATTGTGAACAAGAAATTGATAAAGATTAATTTTAGTGTACAATTAGCACTTATATATGATATTTGTTAAGTCTGAAAGTGTTATTTTGGAATCGAAAATGAAGACTTTATTATAGAGAGTGAGACTTATGATCTAGGATTAATTATGAGAACGTTTCTTTTAGACTGAAATTTGATATTTTAAAATAAAAGTTTTATGATACAAAGTATCACATTTGATACTTTTGAATCAAAAAGTGATACAAAAAATAACACTTAAATACACAAAGTAATACTTGTGAACTTGTCAAGTTTAAAACTGTTAACATTTCAAACTAAAATTGGATATATACTTCAAAATAATGATTTTGTTATACACAAAAATAACATTTACGGTACTTGTTAAATTTGAAACTATATGTTTGTTTTGAAATTCGATATGCACCTGATCTCATACATAAACTAGGTGTATGTACAGGAATGGCCTCATGATATTGATATTTCTCTTGTGCTACAAAAATATCTCCTTTTTGCGGGAGTTGTTTTCTTCTCTTTGTGAAAATTTTCTTCCTTGTTTAATGGGGCTTTGGATCGTCTTGTCCAATTTATCCCAAAATTTTTTAAGGCACAAATACGGGGGGGGGGGGGGGGGGGGGGGGGGGGGGGGGGGGGGGGGGTAGATGTTGTTGTTGTTGTTGGTACAAAAATTGGGATCCGCTCCCGTTTAATGGAAGGAATTTGTTAGTCTATTTTAGGTCCTTTAGTGTAAATTTACACTTCTCTTTAAAGTATAAATTGATATGGTACTAATGTGCATAAAAGTGGATTTTCTTTGGACCTGGCCCAATCGACAAAGAAAATGATAAACATTAAGGGGAAAAAGATGCATAAAAGGTCCAAAACCAACCTTAGGTCGCCGAGCCAAAGGAGCCAGCTTAGATCGGATTAAGCGGCGTAGGTCGGGTTTTCTAGTTCCCCTCACTTATATCATAACGATCGCCCTAACCAGGCCAGGGGAGTTAGGTCGGAATGAGTCATAACCCTGACACAGTAGGTAGAAATGATTATAGGATTAGGTATATATTTTGAATACATACATGGATTGCCCATAACTTTGATGGGAAAGAAGCCATAAAATCAGGCCATGATGACAGAAAACGTGCACGTTACGGTAAAAAGAGAGGAGCAGGTAAAAGTGCAAATCATGACAATTCAACAGGCAAAATCAAGTCTTTATATAAATACTAAGTCATCTGACTTAGTGAGGTACGCAATCTTTTACATTTGAGCTCTTTGTGAATACTGTTCATCTTCTTCAACCTCATTAACTTGACTGTAGGAGCCTATACAGGGGGGAAAGCCCCGCTTTTCTCCAACCCTTTAACTGTATCTGCCGGAATACTTCCCAGTCGGAGTCTCTCATCGATTTCGTTGGACAGAGCCATCCAGCCCGGTTTCCTCCTTTGTTTCCTTTCATTTGGACGTAATAACAACAAATTGGGCCTTGCTATTTCAGACATCCATTGGGCCTTCTGAAGTATCCATTAACGCACAATTTGCGTCACATCAGTTACTATTCTGATTACACTAAGTAGGATTTATTTATGTATTTATTCTTCTAACTTGTATATTTTCTTTTATAGAAGTATTGTCATTTAAGGTCAACAACGGAGTAATTTTACCAAAAATTCTGAACTCATTCAAGTATGCTGAACTAGTTAGGGATGATTTGATCAACGGTCATACGTATTTGTATTGTGATGTTATTTATTATTATTATTATTATTATTATTATTTCGTTATATATATATATATATATATAGACACATAAAAAAAAAATTGCACACAAGTTACACTAATTAATTAATTTCTGCAAAAATTTGCATTCAACCTGTTGGATGGTTCGATGCGCGTTTTATTTCGTGACGCGGATGTTAAGTAGGCTCAAAAGTCTCGCATGTATGTTCTGATATGTCAAGTTCTGCTGCTCATGTATCCTATGTTTTTATTTTATTTTTTAGAAAAATTTTCTGATCTGAAACAAAAGGTATTGATTTTAAGAGTTGTATTATCGTGTTTCGCTTATAATTTTCGATGTATTGCATGTTTCTAAACAAGAAAACAATATCGCATGTGGTGAAAAAATAATATTAATTTTAAGGGTTGAAATATCGCACGTTTTAAAAAGAAAAAAAAAAAAGTTTCGCATGTTAGAAAAAAGAAGAAAAAACAAAGAAGTATCACCTATTGTGATGATGAAAATGCGTATATCGATTCTAAGAGCTAAAATACCGCGTATAATATAACCTTTGATGTATTACCTATTTTATATAAAGAAATATATCGCTTGTATTGAGAAAAGTGCCTATATCAATTTTAAAAAACGCAAATATTGTGCTTTTCGAATTATTAAATTGTTTGACAAGACACAACCTCAGTAATATTTGAAGTTAGAGATTGATAAATTAACAATCTTCTGAATGATAAATAATACTAATTAGGAATAATTCCATCATAAGATAGAAACATGTGGCAGCAGTCAAATTAACATTCATCAGCCATGAAAAGTCTTCAACAATTTGAAAAATGTACTCTCTCTTGGATCGTTTTTGAGAAATTAGATTATTGAATTTTTAAAGTTTCTGTTTTAATTATTGTAATCCAGTTTAATTTATTTCATTCTCCTTTCTTTACAATTAATCTCCATAAAATTATTCTTAACATAGACTTTTAGAAAAGGAAACCACAACAGAAAATACCTCACAAGCTAGGTTTAATTTCGCACCAATTAATAAAATTACAAATATAGCATTCTGTTGATTTGACTCATAATAAATACACAAAATTTCAAAATATTATAATTACAACTAATAATAGTATTGAAAAATGTAATAGAAAATTTATACAATAAAAAAAGGCACGTAATTGTGGAATATTATGCACATACACTTATTTTAATCCAAAATTTGGATGATAAATAATTACATTTATAAGATAAAACTCATTATATATATATATATATACGCATAAATATTAACCTAAGGGTCAAATATTTATACACATATATATACTTTTTTTTTTACTTAGATATATATGCAGTTAAAAGAAAAATAAAAAAATTGTAGGAGCCATGCCATTCTTGTCACGCCGGAGCCCCGCCGTTGCCGGTAGTGATCAAACTACTTATTCTTAAAAGACAAATTAGGGCAGCTTGCGATTTTAGTGCATCCCCTAATGTAAGGATTGATAGCTTGGTCGGAACTGCAGTTATAATACGACGCCCCGCGTTGGTCGCAGGGCACCCTATCCTTGCGAAGGACGGCACGGCTAATGTAACGAGGCTGATCCACTCCGGAATCCCTCTTCAAATCAGAGTCATCGGCGTCACCCAAGCCGCCATTGCTTGAGGGCGACATGGCGGGCGAGAAGGCGAAGTCCATGGACCCGGCTGGACCGCCTGCAGGAGCGCTGGCGCCGCTGCCGGAAGCTGAAGCTACGGCCTTCGCCATGAGGAGTACGGCAAAAAGGAGGATTAAATGGCTACGTACGAAAATAACAAAGGCCATGATGACCAGTTGATATTATTGCTTGTGGATTAATTTTGGGTGAAAAAATATATATTTGGATTTTAGGGGTTGTATTAATTGTATATATACATGCACTTTGTAGCCTATTTTTGCTCCTACAAGTTCTCTTGGATGTGTGGTTTTTGCTGAACTTCTTGTTATTATTGTTGCTTTATTTATGGTACAAAATGGATCATGAAACTTCCTTCTTTTTTCTTCTTTTTTATTTTATTTTACTTTTTTTTAAGCTTTGAGTGCCATTTGTGAGTATTAATTAGTTGCTAATAATAATCCACTGAAAATTATCTAGAAATGAATTTTGTTTCTTTGGTGGTGTACATGTTGGGAAAAAAATTATTAGGAATCGTATTATGTTGGCCATTGACTCAGATAGTTTTGTCCAATTTAACCTCCTCTTATTTTAGGTGCGCCCATAATATTTTGTTACATTTTGTAATTGCGGTCACGCCAAAAGTAAAAAGGTTTTACGTGAACTTCTGCGTTACAATGTGATAGCAATTAGGAAGTCATCCCTCAAGTGCATAAACAGAGCAGAAGGGGACCTCATATATCGATCTGACCTAAGAACCCAACAGTTTGATCGTGTCCTATTCATAAAAAATTTAAAGGCTAAATTCAATATGTAACACATGTATATAATTTTAAATTTAGATATGGACTTTTTTTATACTCCCATTTTTTCACTCGTGTGCATACAAAATATTTGAGTAAATTACAACTACATCTTCTGGTTTATTATCAGTCAACCTAGCTACGTGGTTGACGTAAGACCATCCAAACAAATGATCAAAATATTTATATCATAAATTACATTTACCACATATTTGAGGTTCAAATTTATCACGAAAACACAAGTTGTTTTTCTCTTAAATTTCTTTCCATGATCAAAAACTCTGGTGGTAATTATCAAGAAAACACTTGAGCGCACGCAAAAATTTGTATCTGAAGCGTCAGCTCTCGTATTGAGTTTAATTTCTGATGTATCGTATAATTGAATTTAGCTTTCGGTGTATTGAGTTTAGCCGTTGATGTATATAGTTTAGTCTTTAGTGTATCGTAGTTATTAATTTAACCGCTAAAATCTCACATATTGAGTTTGTCATATTATGTATCCCCTATTGAATTTAGCATCTCATGGTCATCCCCCTATATCGCGTTTCAGCTGTTTAACGGTCAAGTACTTTATTTTAATATTTTAAAATTACATATTTCCCCTAATACTAATGACTACAAATGACATAACAACATCACAGGAAAAATTATAATTTTGGTCACTTTGGTTTATGTCGTTGCACTTTTTGTCTCTTGTATTTCACGTGTTGCATAAACTCTCCTTATGCTTAAACAATGTGACACTTTTGGCCCATCTATACTCTACTAATATAATTATGTGTAAGGCTCTGTTCTCTTGTCAACTTGGTTAGGAAATTTTTTAGTTAGGGAAGAAATTTGTTTTGGAAATTTGTGTAGAAAAGAGAACAAAAAGTGTAATGATTATGTTTTTTTTTGAATTTATATGAGTGAGTATTTAGAGGGAATTTTAAAATTTGAATTGTGAATTTAGTAAAAATGATATTGTTTATTTGTGTAATATTTTTGAAAAAAAAGTGATATTTTTTCTGATTATGTTACTAAGAGAACAGAGCCTAAGAGTACATGTGGCAAAAATGGCAAGGGTTACATGTGGCAAAAATGGTATGAAATTACCAATTTTAAACGTTATATCTTATTACCTACCTCTCATAAACCAAACTCTTTATTCAGGATAGAGAGAATATATTGTTTCATTCTGTTTCTTTTTAAACTTGCGGGTAAGAATACACACTTAAAAATGTTAAAAGAGATCAAAACTATATCAAATTAAAATTATAACAAATGCCCCAAATTTCTTCGTTTTCTTACAAAAATTCGTACGCAAACAAAAACAAATTGGCAAAAACTTGAACCGGAACCAAAACCGAAACCGAAACCGAAACCAATTCACAAACCAGGGTCATGTCCAGCCAGCAGCCCCCATAAATTACGATATCTATTTTGTACCAAACACTTCGCAGCTTATCTGATTTATCAGGACCTCAGGCTAAGCCTCAGCAACAACAGCCATATTTCCCAGATTAGTGATTAAATGAACTACTTAAAAGACTTAGGGCACTTTGTAATTTTAGTGCATCCTCTGGTATAAGGATTCACAGCTTGATCGGTACTGCAGTTATAATACGACACGCCGCGACGCTCGCAGGGCACTCTGTCCTTGCGTAGGACTGCACGGCTAATGTAACGAGGCGTATCCACTCCGGACACCTTTGGCTCCGGCTCTGGCCCCGAATCCGAGTCGTGTTCTTCATCAATGCCACTGGCTGAGGGTGACATGGCCAGTGACATGCCGATGCCGATGGACCCGGATGGGCCGTCGGCCGGGGAATCAGAAGTCACGGCCTTCACCATGAGCAGTACGGCGAACAAGAGGATTAAATGCCTAGGTACAGAAGTAACAATGGCCATGATAATTAGTAAATAATATTTCTTGTGGATTAATTTTGGGTGGAAAATATAGGGTTGTATTGATTGTATATATACTACACTTGTGGCTTATTTTTGCTCAACTTCTTTGTTATTATTGTTGCTTTATTTATGGCACAAAAATGGATAATGAAAACTCCTATGATTTTTGGTCTTTGACTGAGATATTTTGGCCAAGTTTACCGTTTCTTATAAGAGGTGCCTATGTGGTTGTAATATTTTGTTACATTCTAGAATGGTTACGTACATCCTTATTTTGATCAAACCAATTAGTAAAATTAGCTGTTTTAGTGAAGTAAATTTTAGGTCGTATCTTTGTGTACTGATAGTTATGTTTCTAATTTTTTTTTTCTCTTTTTGGGGGAACATTTTGCATACTGTAACAAGAGTGTACTTTAAAATTTATAAATTTTTTCAAAAGTGCTAATCGAACCCTTGAACTAAAGTTATGCGCACAAAGAATTATCTACATTAATTTGCTTGAATTGCTTTGCAAGATATTGTAAATAAGAAATTTTGTACTTTTACATGCAGGTACGATTGAGTAGTAAGAGTTATTTTGTCTCCTTGAGGAATCTACTAGCGTAACACTTTTATTTTTTCGTTATTTCATTTATTTATGAAAGCATGCAATACCTTTTTATTACATATAATATTTATTTTTAAACATGCTATACTTATACACTTAAAATTGTTTTTTTCTTTTCACTACAGGTAATATTTTTATATTTTTTAGAAACAGCCAATATATGAGCAACCAAACTCGATACATTATTATAAATAATATGCGATATATTAGAGTCTATACTTAATACTATTATCTATATATTTATAGAAACAGACAATATATATATATTTTTTATATGCGATACTTTTTAAAACATTCGCTACATCAGCCTAATCTTCATGGCTTAAAACCCTAACAATGAACACATAGGTATAAAAGAAACTTAGAATAGGATAACGCTCCAAACTAGGGTTATACCTCACACTAACGTACCGTGTACCCAATCAACCTCTAGGATGCTTTGTAATTAAGTTGACATGGAAGAACTGCACGACTAGTAGAAAGAAAGAAAGAAAATAAAAGAAATTTCAAGGGATTAAATGGGATTAAATTTTTTTAAAAATCTATGTCCGTATAATCAGGGGCGGATCGCCTTGGGGGGGGGGGGGGGGGGGGGTGGGTGGTCCCCGTACCCCTCCAACCCTCTCATGCATTCTTATTAGTAATGCATTTTTATTTATTAATTTGTTTTACAAGGTATTTAACTGTCAAAATATATAGATATGAAGAACCATTGTAATTGGATGTTATACCTTGGATCCCAGTATTTTTTTTTTTAATTGACAACGAAGTACGACAACTGCGCGGTCCTTGTGAAGAGCATTATAACTAGGGTAAATTACATTTACCTCTCTCGATGTTTATGCAAAGTACTAGCTAGCACCTTTTTGAAGTTTCATGAAACTACCAATACCTCCTGGACATTCAAATTTTGGCAAAAACTTGTATTCGACATGCATATATGTTATGAAATATTGAATATCCAATATTTAAGGGCGAAAGTATCACATGTCAAACTGTCATACGGTCTAACAAGAGATTCCTTGTAAAATATTTTGCCAAATTATAAAAAAACCTAAATTTTGAGTTCAATTTTTTGACTCACAAAGGGACAAATGTAATTCAACTAAACCAAAAAAGGTAACTGTTATATTATTACCCAATCCAGGGGGTGATGGTAAATTCATGAAATCTCAAGAGGGTACGTGTTGATAGTTTGCATAAACCTCGAGAGAGGGTAAATATAATTTATCCTTATGACTACTGTAACGAGTTTGAGCCAATACACAACAGTTTAATTTGCTTCAGCATCCGTTCTTATTTCCCTAATTTCACATTAAGTGTATGAAACTAATTACTAATTTCAACACCATTAATTATACATAAATTTTATTTTAATGGCTCAAATTTTATATTACAAGGACTCGTATTAGACCTATCACACTTTCCGACACGCTTTTTTGTTATTTTTAGAAACATATAGTACTTTTTTTTTAATGATGTGAATATTGAGTTTATTTTTAAAAGTATTGCATATAGTTTTTAATGTACCACTATCCCTTATAGCATCTGATGTATATTAAGTTTAGTGCTAATGTACCTTCCATGTTTGTGCATTTTGTTGAGTCCCACATTGAAAGTGCAGATCATTAACACTCGCTAGCACCTCTATAAAACCATCAACCAAGACTAACAATGATGCATTCCTTCTTCAGGCTCAATGCCGAAGGAGGTGTTCTTTATGATGTTTTAAAAACGGTTTTGAAAATATGTTTTTGAAAAATAGTTTTATAATATAAAAAGTGTATTGGGAAGGAAAAATGACATTTTTAGTATAAAAGTTTAGACTATTTGCAATTTTAGTACTAAAAGTTTACTTAGTTCCAAATAGGTGTTTAATGTTTATATTTTGTTGCATTTTTAGTACTAATACCTGTTATAGCAATTTTTACTTAGTCAAACCAAAGTCAAAGGTAATTTGAGAGTATTTTATAATTCTACTTGTGGGGGCTGAAAATATAATTTTTGTAATATAGTTTCCAAAACATTTTCGTTGTTTTCTTTCTCATCGGTCGGACGAAAATTTGTACATCGACTGAAGAGAAAAAAAAATCGCAAAAATGTGTTGGAAATAATATTAGAAAAATAATCCTTTCAGCCCCACAAAATTGTAGAATTTGTAAAATACCCCCAAATTACCTTTGACTTCAGTTTGACAATTTAAAACCTGCTATAGTAGGTATCGGTACTAAAAATGCAACAAAGTATAAACATAAAACACTAGTTTGAAACTGAGTAAACTTTTAGTACCAAAGTTGCAAACAACCCAAAATTTTAGTACCAAAAATATTATTTTTTCGTGTTGAAAATGTAAAAATGTATAGCTGAATGGTAAAAAGTTATATTGAAAATGATGAAAAATGATTATAATATGTTAAATTTAGTGTTGAAACCAAAACGAAAAGAACATGCTCTATTTCGGTAAACATTAAATGGAAGATTCCAAAAATTAAAAAAAAAAAACATTAAATGGAAGACTCCAAAAATAAAAAACCAGGGTACTCTGGATTTTTTAAAATTCCGGTTCACCACTGTATTTGACCAAGGACGCGGTTATTGTAAACAACTGCCTTCAAAAGCCGTGAAAAGGTGGCGTTTATGTTAAAAAACCGCCTGCAAAAATTGAGAAAAGGAAATAATCGCCTCCAAAGATAACCACCTCCAAAACAGGGGAAAAGGAGGCGGTTATTTAAACACCACCTCCAATCGGCCTTAGTTTAGCTTAGTTTTCGGCGCGCTTTTTCCAACCGACTCTAATACGCAGACCTTTTGCAGCGCCCACATTCGCTGTTGTTGCAAATTGCATATAACCGCGTTTAATAGCCTAAAATAACCGCGGCAATTATGCCGTTCAGTTGTGGTAATTATAGATAATTTTTTGGGCTTAAACTTTTTTATTAATTGAGAAAATCTTGTAGAATATTGTTGTAATCAGAATTTAACGCAGCCAAAACAAAACTTCTTTATACCAAACAAAAAAAATACAACTAAATTAAGCTGAAAGGCTTTACAAAACAGAGGTACAAAGCCGGAAGACAGCTAAGCTGAAAGGCTTTTACAAAACCACAAAGGAGCCAGAAAGCAGAAAGGTACAGCTCTCATCCAAACTTAAAACTATATCTTATAGGCTCTTTATATAGAACACACAATCGCCAAAAATCGACTAGGACTCAATTATCAGAACGTTACTCGAAAAATAATTTTCTAAATCAATTGAAAACAAATAAACAAGTAAAATTGAATCCTATCGCAAATATAATTACTTAATTAAGCTTAAGCTTAGTTTCCTTTTCCATGAGGGCACTTTGTAATTTTGTCGCATTTCCTGGAATAAGGATTAATGGCAGGTTTATCCATAGTGCAATAATAATAAGACACACCGCGATTGTCGCAAGGCACGTATTCTTTGGTGAGAACGTCATTGCTGATGTAATGATGACCTTGATTCTGATCAGCCAGCAGGTGCCGGACGCCGCCCAATAAACCGCTCCCGGGGACGCCGCTGCCGAAAGAAGGGGAGGTTGCCTCCGCCATGACCAATAACGCGAAGAAGAGGATTAAATTCCTACGTACAAAAGTCAGAAATCCCATGATGGTTTGGTTAGTTTAATCGTTTATGAAAGGGGAGAAAGGGTTTTTTTTTTTTTTTTTTCTTGTTTTTTCAATATTTGTTTATGATGAGGGCTAGAAGTGCTTTGATGGTTGGTATATATATGTACATTTTGTGGCCTATTTTTGCTCCTACATAATCTCCTGGATGTGTGGTTTAATGGCTCAACTTTTTTTGTTATTATTATTGCTTTTTATTTATATCGCACAAAATGGATCATGAAAATTAATGCCTATTTTTTTTAGCTTTGAGTGCCATTTGCCAGGAGGAAGATTAATTACTAATAATAATGGATCCAATGAAAATTATGTTAGATTTTTTGTTTTTCTTTTTTGGGTGGTGATTGGAGCAAAATGCATATGAGAGGATATTCTTTTATCATTCAAGACTTGTTCAAGAAGTTTGACTCCCTATTCTTTTTTGTTTTTCTTTTTTGGGTGGTGATTGGAGCAAAATGCAATTGGTCAAATTTGATTCTTTTAAATCAATAAGATTAGGGCCCTGCGTGGAATGCATCTCAAAATATTTTCAATTTTATAATATTTTTTTGTTATTTTCAATAAGTTTTTTTACATTTTCAACACACTTTTTTACATTTCCAATAAGCTTTTTAATATTATAAAATTAAAATATTTTGAGATGCATTCCACACAGGGCCTAGATCTTCCATCGGTTTAAATAGTTATGTTTCTAATACTCTTTATGTCTCGATATCGAGTGGTTAATGTAGGTTTGTGTTCATTTGTTTTAGTTTCTTGAGTAAATTTACATTTCTCTTAATTACAAGGAGCTAAAATTAAACTCGTGATTATTCTGATTAAAAGAAGTCAATTAATTTCAGCGTCTATGAAAGAAGAAAATGTAACAAAGGGTTGAATCTAAAGTCAAAGTCCGAGAATGAAAAGCTTACTACAAATTTTGAATTCATTATTTTAACTGGAATTTCATGTAATTATTATCTAGGATTAAATCCATGATTATGAGAAACAACATGTAGCAGAAGTCAAACATATGACCCGCCATGAAAAATGCTCATGAAATTGAAAAAGGGGTCTTTAGGCTTAGGCTGTTTTCTAGCAATTAGATTTTTGAAGCGTCAAAAAAGGAACATCTATCCCTGTCTACGACGAGGAAAACAAAGAAAGTGAGGGGAAAACTTGTGGCGGATGTCTTAATTAATGGGAGGGAGGGAGTATTTCTCTGTAGTCAATAGTGTCTGACTGTCTCAATGTCAAGAAACGTCTAATATCCAATCGTTTAACAGTTTTGACATACGATATTTTCATAATTAAATTCGATATATATTTGTATGTGTGTTAGTTTTTTTCTTCTTCAATATATACAGTATTTGTTGTTTTAATAGAACAACAACACTTTTACTAAACTCAATATTTCATAAGTTAATTAAACTTTGTATTTTAGCACACCTAAAAGCAGTACTCGATATTTCAGTATTTAAATTCAATACACGCAAAAAAAATTATTTTTTTAATATGCACGCATGATTTCAACATCTAAATTTAAAACACGTTATACTTGTTGTTTTAATATACATGCGATAAATCAAAGGTTGAAGTCAATACATCACCACCTTAAAATGGTACGCAACACTTTGACAATTCAATAGATTAGAGTTGCTTTTTGGAACATAAGGGGTTTAAATAAACCCCTTAAAATGAAGGAGGTAACAAAGCTTATTGAAGTTAATAGCATATCCCTCTGTGGGATATTGGAGACTAAATTATCAACAGATATGCTGAGTTTTTTTGCATATAAATATCGCCCTGGGTGGAATTTTGTTGATAACTTTGATGTTGTCAAAGGGGGTCGAATTGCAATTTTTTGGGATCCCAAAATGGTCGAATGTGTTGTACTTCATACCTCAGAGCAGGCCATCCACTGCAGGGTTTTTTGTAAATCCTCCGGATTAAATTTTATTTGTACTTTTGTTTATGGGTTATATACGGTTGTAGAAAGAAGACTTCTATGGAATGAACTGAGGAGGTTGGGAGATAACCTAAACCTTCCTTGGATGGTTTTAGGTGATTTTAATTGCTGCAAAGAAGTGGTGGAAAAGAAAGGGGGAGTGGTTCCCTCAGATTACTGTCTTAAAGATCTGAGGGAGGTTTGTCAAGAACTAGGACTGAGAGATGCTAACTCCACTGGGGAATATTTCACTTGGGCCAGGAGGGGTGTGTTTATCAAGTTGGATCGTCTCCTAATCAATCAAGAATGGCAGGATATGGACTTACATTGTCACGCAGATTTCAGAGCAAAAGGGCCATTATCGGATCATACACATGTCATTGCTTCTATACTGCAGAGGGATTTTAAAGGCAACAAACCTTTCAAATTCTACTATACGTGGATGGAGCATTCTGACTTTCGGCAATTGATTCAGGAGGTTTGGCAGAGGTGGGAGAGAGGTAGTAAATAGTATATTTTTTGCAGGAAATTAAGCCAGCTGAAGATTCCGCTGAAAGGTTTGAACAGGTTGCATTTCCACCACATTTCAGAGAAGGCAAAACGTGCGGTGGAGGAATTGGAAGCTGCAAGAGAGAGGTTGGTCAGTAACCCGACGGACAATCAATCTGTCGAAAGAGAAGCCCAACTTCGGAAGAGAGCAAAGTTTCTAATGGAAGCTGAAAGATCATTTCTAGCACAAAAAGCTAGAGCAATGCATTTGAAGCTTTCAGATAGATGTAACAAATATTTTCATGGGTTGGTCAAAAAGAATAACCTGAAGAATAATATTGTGGCGGTGGAGAAAGAAGATGACACGCCAACTTCCTCGCCGCAAGAACTGGGAGAGGAGTTTGTTAAATTCTTCCAAAACCTCTTTGGCCAATCGGATGGTGTGCAAGACATTGATGAAGACATGATTAGGGCTGGAAGATGTGTACTGAATGATGACAAGATCAGGTTGGCAGAACAAATTACCTTGCAAGTGATAAAAGAGGCTGCTTTCTCTCTTAATGATGATAAAGCTCCAGGGCCTGATGGTTACCCGGCAGGATTCTTCAAGAGAAATTGGGATATTGTTGGTAATACGGTGCAAGAGGCGGTTATGGAGTTTTTCCAGAATGGAAGGTTACTCAAGCAGATTAACCATACTGTGGTGGCTCTCATTCTAAAAAAGGCTCATGCACCTAGTGTTTCAGATTTCAGACCCATTTCTTGTTGTAATACAGTGTACAAGGTGATCACCAAGATATTGGCAGGCAGATTGAAAAGAGTACTTCCCCACATTATTGATGAAGCACAGGCAGCCTTTGTTGGGGAAAGGAATATGTCAGACAATTTTTATCTCACGCAGGAGATTATAAGAAACTACACAAGGAAAAGGATCTCACCTAGGTGCATGATGAAGATAGATATACGAAAGGCTTATGACACTGTGTCCTGGACTTTTTGTTTAACATGCTGAGGGTACTTGGGTTCCCGAATGTGTTTGTACAGTGGGTCTCTCAGTGTGTCACAACTACCTCTTTCTCGATTTCAGTCAATGGAAACCTACATGGCTACTTCAAAGGGAAGAGAGGATTGAGACAGGGTGATCCTATGTCGCCAGCTCTTTTTACCATTGCCATGGAGTATCTCTCGAGGCTAATTAAAAAGAGTGTTGAGCAAGACTTTAACTATCACCCGAAGTGTGGGAACTCAAAGATCTCGCATTTGGCCATTGCGGATGACCTGCTTCTGTTTGCAGGGAGGATGAGCAATCGATATCTATCCTCAAGAATTGCTTGGAAAAGTTCAGAACGGTGTCTGGTTTGGCTTTCAATCCGGACAAGTCAGAGATATTCACTGCAGGAATGGTAGGTATGGAGTTACAGAGATGCCTTGATGTTGCTGGATTTCCTATTGCTACATTTCCTGTAAGATATTTGGGGTTGCCACTAGCGGCCCATAAGTTGAACACTGTACATTATGATGCTCTCTTGAATAAGATTTCTAATATCTTTAATGCCTGGAAAACAGTGACTTTGTCATATGCAGGAAGGCTTGAAGTGATTAGATCTGTTATCCAAGGAGTTGAATGTTTTTGGCTTCAAAATTTACCTGTGCCCGTCTGTATCTTAGATAGAGTTAAAAGCCAATGTATGAAATTCTTTTGGGGTGGGAGTCGACCTTTGGTTGCTTGGGAAAATGTGTGTGTGCCACAAAATGAAGGGGGTTTGGGGATTAGGAACCCGACATTCTGGAATAAAGCTTTAATGTTTAAGAATTTGTGGGATATACACATGAAGAGGGATAGTTTGTGGATAAAATGCGTTCATGGATCATATCTTAAAGGGGCATCAGTTTGGGACTGGAATCCTAATAAGAATGATTCTCCTATGTTCAAAAATTTGGCTAGTATTAGGGATATACTTGTTCAGAAATTGGGGGGGATTGATGCATGTATTAGAACTATAACTCAATGGTCTGTAACAGGAAATTCTCTTACTGGTAAAATTTATGATTTGTTGAGATACAAAGGTAATGCTTCATTTTGGGCAGGGCATATTTGGAAAAATTTTATTCCCCCAAAATATTCTATTATATTGTGGCTATGTTTCAGAGGTAGGTTGTCTACATGTGATAACTTAACCTTTTTGGACATAAATACAGATTGCTCTCTGTGTGGTAAGGAAAAAGAGACTATTCAGCATTTGTTTTTTGCCTGTGATTTTACTAACTATGTTTGGTGCAGAATTAGACAATGGTTAGATATTCCAAGAAGAATGACAACCATCCAAAGTACTCTGAAATGGGTGACGAAAGAGGTCAGAAGGGACAAGAAACGGTTTAAAGCATCTCTCATTGCATTTGCTCTAACCGTTTACCATGTTTGGAAATGTAAGAATAGTCTTATTTTTGACTCTGTGTCTACTAGACCGGAATCCCTTATTGTGATTATCAAGACTAACACTTGTAGAATTATGTATGAATTATACCCCGAACTGGGAATGTCAGGAACAACGCAGTAGTTGGCGGTTAAACAACTACCTAGCCCACCTATACCGGTAGGTGGTAAAGGCAAATCAATTCCGGAAATAGCTGTCCTTTTGCTAAAAAAGGAAATAGTGGTACAAACCACTACGTTGGAGTCCACGGTAAGGGCTCCCTAGCCCACCTCTACCGGAAAGTGGTAAAGGCAAGAACCCGGTAACAGCTGCCCCTTTGCTTAAAAGGGGGTTGGTGGTACAGACCACTACGTAGATGATTACGGTAAAGTCATCCTAGCCCGGCTGACCGGTGTCCGGTAAAGGCTTATCAAATCCGGTAATGGTTGACTACTTACCAAAAGTAGTTTTACATGTACTCATGATCCTGATATTTATCCGTTCCTATGATGAGTGTGGATGGCTACCCGACACTTGGGCAGACTTACTTATTTTCAGCTGATGAAGACAAGGAAGAACCTCCATTAGGATGGGACTAATGTACTGATGATTGTAATAGATAGAAAATTTTGGATTGATGTATGTTTTTATATGGGGTATGCCCCATTTGTGACGTATGTTACATGGGGTATGCCCCATTTGTTTGATGTATGTTTAACATGAATATGCTCCAATGTGTCTTTCCCTCCTAGGGTTTTGAGAGTTTCTCTCACTAGAAATTTTCTCCCTTTGGGGAGGAAATTCCTAGCGCCCACTCATGGGTTGTATTATGATGTGAACAGAAACACCATCACCTTGTGGTCCGATCTTTACCGGTTTTTGAGCCGGAATTCTTAGTGGAATAAATCATTTACCTTTCCTCCAAAAAAAAAAAATACATATACACACAATAGTTCAGAGGATAACTTCGATACGCGCATTGTTGGACTGTCAAACACGTCAAATACACAGTTTTGTTGAAAAAAATTAAACCAAACTTAATTAAGAAATTTTTATTTGTGGAAGGATTTAATAATTATTTGTTTAGGTTGTTTACAATTTGGATTTAATTAGTTTTTGGGAAGAATTTGGTAATTATGGTCTATATAAAGAACTCATGGGGTATAATTTTCAGTTGACAAGAGAGTTACAGAGGTCATAAATGTAGAAGCCTTTCGGCTCTTTGCCTCCACGGGTGTGAGAGAATAGCTTTTTGGCATTTGTGTGTGTTTTTGTGAGATCATAAGAGATGGGTGTTTTTGCTTATGTCTCCACGTTGATGGTGTGTTGTAAGTTGATAGTAGAGTGAGGTCATAAGAAATATATGTTCCTATGTATGCCTCTAATGTTGTGTTGTTGATATCATAAGTGTGTATATAAAGTAATTTTAGCTTGCCTTGCCTGTAATTGAATTGAGATAGTGAATTTTTGTGGATGCAGGTCTGTTGGGTTCGAACCACGTTAAAATTGAGTGGTGATTATTGTTTGTATTTTGATTATTCCGCTTGCGTTAATTTCTTTGTGTGATTTTGATATTTTTATAGAGTACAGTTTTCACCCTCTTTTAATTGTTTTAATCTAAACTTAAACACTAATGGCAAACCATATACTCTCCATTTTCTCTAATCTTCCTATCAAACCACTTTCATCTTCCATGGGAGATGGGGAAATAGATTTCTTTTCTATAATGGGGAAATAGATTTCTTTTCTATAATCCTTTATTTAGTTTAATTTTGTCTTCAATGACAGGTAATTTATTATTATCAAGGGAAGATCCAGTCGGTTTGAGGTAGCAAATTTGATCGATATCCGATTCATATTTCGGTACGTGATTTGTCCAGCGCGGTGACAGTTTTTCCTCTACTAGTTAAATTTATGGTATGAACGGATTACTTGTTTAGATCTGGATATGTTTGATTTAGTTCATTTTCAATTGTTTGTATCTGAATATTATCATATCAATTCACGGTTGTATGAACGAAAGATTTTCTCTTTGAGTGATGAAATATGAAACTTATTATAAATTTTAAAAAAAACAAAAAGTTTAATCTAAACTTAATCCCTATAACCAAAACAGACAATACCTCCCAAGCTAGGTTAACCTAATTTACAAAATCCAGATATCCTCCAGAGCCTCAATGAATCCGATTTGTATATGAGTTTGACGAATTATTTTTAACCTGTCAAAAATGATCACTCCACTCCGATCCTATTATAAATACTGTCATTGCATATACCTTAATGGTCATGTAGATCTTCATGTGATAATATTAGTTAAATAAGCTAAATTCGGGCTCACTTTTTATATTAAAAATAAATATTCTCTCCTCTAAGAATCGAACACATGACTTAGCATCAGTGGAAAGCTCTTAACAGTAATTACTAGTTGGACTATTCATTACCACGAAGAAAGAATAACATGGTTAAAATGTTTACAAATTTAATTATGCCTTCTCCACGTACAATATGGTTCTCGTTCTTCCATTCTAAATTCCTTATCGTCAGCTGACCAAATTAATGTTGATTTTTATATCAAAGGGATCATCTCGGGGGAGGGTTCGGGCACTAATACATAAATGCTTAAAGAATGTGCCCCTTTGGAGGCGGGTGTACAAATACCCGCCTCCAAAGGTGGCTGGAAATATCGGAATAGTATTTGGAGGCGGGTAAAGGCATCACCTGCCTCCAAATACCTCCATAATTGGAGGCGGGTGAATGCTTGCAAAATTTTCCAATACTAGATCAAAAATTCTTTTTGTTTTGGATTGTTGAAAATAGTTTTAAAAATTTGTCGAAATTCTAGCGAGGCGAAAAATTAATAGGTAATAAAAATTACAAGTTTTAGAAGGAAATATAGAAATATATACTTTCGATTTTAATATTAAATACATAAGTATATGTAGCCTTGTGGTAAATTTAATGTGCAAGAGTCAAGTAAATATGCAGGCGCAAGTTCGATTCCTACGAAAGCCATAAAGTGAAAAAAAAAGAAATTAAATTTTTTTACGGGGGATTATTGGAGGCGGGTGCATGTTAATGGTTATTGGAGGTGCACCCGCCTCCAGTAATTGTTATATGCACTCGCCTCCAATAACCCCCATAAAGGGAGGCGGGTGTAGGCACCTCCAAAGGGAGGCGCCCGCACTGGAGGCGGCACCCGCCTCCATTGTCCCTTAGGACCCGCCTCCCTTAGAAGGTTTTGGGGTAGTGGGGTGATGGTAAGGGAAGGGACTTATAATCCTGAGGTCATAAGTTCAATTCTTGGGGATGCAAGGGTTAAAAAAAAAAAAAAATCGAGCATATCTTTTTCGTCCCACTTGACATCCTTTTTCTTTTCTTAATCCCCTCCCCTTGGATTTCATTTAGGGCGAATTACATTTATCTCTCTCAAAGTTTGATCAAATTATATATAAATTCGTTTAGTTTTGAAAATTATAAATACCTTCCTAAGGTGTTCAAAAGTTTTTATTTTTTAATTTATTTTTTCACTAACGGTAATAATATCTACCCTATATAATAGAAACTGACACAGGTTTAATATTAAACTACCACGTGGCTGCCACATATGCTTAACATTTAATTATGTTAAAGTTGACAAGACTGTCACATAATCACATAATTACCTTCAAATGCCACATGGCTGCCACATTAACAAATAATTTAATTTAACTATTGACATGAATGCCACATAAGATTAACATTTAATAATTTTTTATTAAATACAGAATTTTATTTTATCTCATTTAACTATATATATTTTTCATTATCCCTTCAACTTCTTAAGTTATTTTTCAAATTTTTATATTAAATTAATTTCTGAATTTAAGAGCATGGGACTCTCTATATTCTACTTTTCATATATATATATATATATTTATATATATATATTATATTATATATTATATATATTCCATATTTTATATAATTTATATAGAAAAAAGGTTTATTTTTTATTACTAAATGTAGTATAATTAATAAATTATTTTTTAAGTAAGACATGCTTCATTGGTATTTCACCGTATTTATGTAACAGTGGGTGATCTAAAATTATTATTATTGCCATTTACTAATGTATTTTTAATTTATGACTTTTCATATACTATAAGTTTGAAATATCATTAAAAGCTATTGATTATATTATAATTATTTACATTGTTCACATCAACTTCTTTATTAATATACTATTAGTAAATGTTTAATTATATGAAAACTCTTGATAATCCTCACAAAAGAAAATGAATAGACACTTTATTTATCACTTTGCAATCTATATATATGTCCAGTCCATTGAAAACAAAAATTCACACAACTTTCAAATTGTTTAGACTCCTTATATGCATGTAGTCTAATTCACTTTAATACTGAAACTTTTTGTAATGTATATACATTCTTTTAAAACATATTTTTTTATAGAGAAATTTCAAAATACATTTTTTTTTCCTGAATTTTCTCAATTTTTTCAAATTTGCAGGTTTGTGCTACTCCAATGAAAAACAAGATTTCTCTATCCAACGTTATAAAATATGTCTCCATGTTTACCTCTTCTAACAATGGAGTTTCTCGTGCGGTTGTTGGTCAACGTCTACATACAATATGCTTCGAATTCATTCAACAACTTAATTTTTTTTTAGAGAAGAAGATGAAGAAGAAGGCTAAAGAAGTTGACAGGAGCCGATATGAAGATGTAAGATAAAATGAAGAGAATAGAGTAGGCATGCCAATTATATTTGGAAAAATTTTCCAAGTATTTGTGTGATATTTAACATATATTTCTTGTTTTTAACTATATAGTTAAATTGATTACTATTTATAATTTCTTTTATTTTTCATATATGATTGGGCATTCACTATGCAAACGCACGGTGCTCACTTCTAGTATATATATATATATATATAAATATATATAATATCATGATATTGATTTTTTTTTTTTTTGTGTCAGACCAATGGATCTAATGACTCATCAATACTTGGATTCAATTTTCAAATACATTAATTGGGGTGGCATGGTGGGCGGAGCTGCCACAGTTAAAAAACTTGGGCTGCCAAAACAGAAAAAGAAATAACATCTGAATTAATGTGACCTACAGACAGATCAATATCTTCCTCCAAAAAATTGACCGATTCATGATTTATCTGTTCATAAGAATCTGGCATGCATATATTATCATAATAGTTTGTAAGATCGGGATCTCATGTATAATTAATTTGGGTGTAAGATCGATTTATAAGATTGTAAAATTCTACATAAAATGTGTATGTATAGAATTACAGATAAATTATAAAATTACTCTTATTTGTATCATTTTAATAAAAAAAAATTTAGGATCAAATAGAATCAGAGATGATTTCATATTTTGGTATCGTAGTTTCATAAGATCCTATGATTGAGATCGGGATTTTGTAAATTATGGTACATGTTGGATAATAGATTATTGCTGAGGTGAATTTGAGCTGACCTCTTCAGTGGCCGACCTGAAGTCCAGATTCCTGGATGCGCGACAGGTGGCACAGATGATAGGTGGCATTCAAATAAAAAGAGTGACACGTGTTAAGATTTAAAGATGACACCATGACTGAATAGTTGGATCCACTTACTCCTTTTCCTGCTATAAATACCCACTTATCCTCTTATTAGAAAAGTATTGAATTCTAGCTCAACTTTGGATATATTACTCTCTCTCTATTCTAACTTAAGTATCGGAGTTGAATCGAAGATTTATTCCCAAAAGCAGGAACCATAAGGTGAAGGCCGGCGTCAAGTGAGCTATACTCTAAGCGAGGATTCAACCGGACCCATTTACCCTTTGTATGTGTGCTTGATGTATTTGATATGATCGGAAAGGAGTCTCTAATGTTCACTTTTTAGATTGCGATTTTCTCTTTGATACCTCGCTATCATAAGAATCCAAATCAGCACTTGAGATTCAGAGAAGATAGTTCTTTTCTTTTATTTCTCTATTTTGCCCTTCAAAATACATACTTCCGATACTGCCCATGCATATTAATTGGTGTATAAAAACAGTATTTCATGTTTTTTTCCCCCTTTAATCAACCACTATATCTATTGTACCTCACACAATGCGGGATAAGGTTCCACCAGTACAACGATTAAATGATTCGGACCTTTTAAATTGGGGGGTGCAATGCACATTTTTTGTGACTGGCAACCCTAAAAAATTCAGTTTTGGATTTTGAACCCAGGATCTAAAAATAGTACTTCATGTTAAACCTTCTATAATGACTACTTTCTCCGTCCTAAGACCATCTTCAATGGTTAATGCTAGTTTAGCACCAAATTTTAAAAATTTTGGTGCTGAAAATAGCACCCACGGAGATGGAAGATCAATGGTTAAAGCTAAAATAGAATGCCATTTATAAATATTATTATTTTAATACTTTAGTATTATTTATGTAATATATAAATGTTTTTAAATATTAAAAAAAGTTTTAAAAGTATAAATATGTATATATTCCAACGCTGGAGTTATTTCTAGCATCAAACTCCTTCCGCTACTAAAATAGCAACGAAAAATAGCAACGACTGGGAAAGGCTTTATGCCGTTACACTCAAGCGGATGCTATTTTACCATCCACCGGAGATGGTCTAATGTGAAGAGTTGGAATGTATAATTTTTTACATATCATAAAAGTATAACAATTAAAATAACATAATTTTATTTGTGTATATACCTTAAAATGTAGATTAATTATAAATTACAAAATATTATATTAGTTAGACTATAAAGAAAATAAAATAATAATAATTAAAATAAATAAAAATACAGACATAATTCTTGAAATTCTTTAAAAAAAAAGAAGACTTTTTCCACAAAATGAGTATAAAGTAAATTAGAACTCGCGTTTTAATATAAACAAATTTTCTTCTACATTTTTTGTTTTTCTTGGTGTGAGAAAATTTAAAAGAATTTTATTTTGAATTCATTAATGGTAACAAAGCATTATATTTCACAGAATAAATTACGTCATTTTTCAAGTAATATTATACATTATGCTAGGTCCTAATAGAAGAATTTTATTTATTTTAACAATGTAATTTTTTATGGATTATTGCCTCAATTACACAGCTCCTGCCCTACAATGCAGCAGCTCGGCCGCTGAGGTACAGGGCCTCCACGTATGGAATTTTGCTCACTTCGGGGCTGCTGGATTCCCTCCCGCCGAGGGTAAAATCTACTTGGCGCAGAGTGCCCTGGACGCCATCCCCTCTGATCAAGTGCAACGTTGACGGCTCATCCATAGGCAATCCGGATCCGGGGGGTTACGATTTATTTGTGTCGCGACAGGACAGGGGATTTAATTCATACTGCGTCAGATCACCTGGGGACGGCCACCAACATGGCGTATGAGACACAAGATCTATTTCAGGTAGTACATTTTGCGGCAGCAAGAGGTTTGAGGGATGTGCACTTCGAATCGGATTCGCAAGTTCTAATTAGCCACGTAACGCGGGCGGCAAGGTGGTTGTGGCGTTTCGCGAGTTACCTCCAACAGATAGTGCAGATCGCAGGGTAGATAGAGGCAGTACACTTTTCAGCATATCTACATAGAGCCAATGCGCCGACCGATTGGCTAGCCAAGAGAGCGAGTACCACCCAACAACGGACTACCTACACGGCACAGGACTCGCCTAGGGAGTTTAGGGGGCTATGCCTCCTGGACAAACAAGGCAGTCCCTACTAAGAGTTGTCCGTCATCGTTAGGATTTCTTTCTTGTATTGTTTTAATGTCTGCATTTTCATGGATCGCATTCATCTCACACAACGCCTTGCTCGCAATATTCTCGAGGGTAAGGCTCATTAAGTCCCCCTCCTTTGGGTGTCATTTTTTCCTTTTGTGACAATTAATACGAGGGTAGTCAATCCCGCCAACCTATTAATCGACCATTCCTTAAACAATAAAAAAGTAATTTTTTGTGGGTTTTGTGTGCTGAATTCAACATATAAAATATGTAATTTGCTATTATTCTTTCACTTGTATCTTTAATTTTTAAGTGTAAATTAGTTGTGAATCACATTTAACTATATTAGTAAATTATATTCCCTCTGCACTGGCGGATTTACAATGGTAGCACTGGGGGCACGTGCCCCAATGGCCCCCGCCACCCTTTATATATATAGTAGAATTTTTTAAAAAAATTCTTAAATTAATATATTGTACCCCTACTATTTTTTAATTATAAATTAAACATAAATAATACATAAAACGTAGCTAAATTTTATTAAAGTTATGATTTTTTTTTAGATTATCAGTAAGATTCACAACATGTAGCCAAATTGTAGTAATGTTGTGATTTTTTTTAATGGAGTATTAGTAAGATTTAAATTGATTAGAACTAAAATTGCATTCAAAGCAAAAAAACGTAAATAATTACTAAATAAATTTTGTTTTCTTTCTCTATTATTATTTTTATAGTTTTTTAAATTTTTTTTTATAGTTTAACCTTATTTTAAAATATAAAATTTTTAGTCATACAATATATATATTGTGCCCCCACTAAAATAAATTTCTAGCTCCGCCACTGTTCCTCCGTTCCACTCAAACAGTCCACTTTCAAAAAAAAATATTGTCTCATTTAAAGAGTCCATTTTGAATTTATTTACATTACATACCCTTACTAATATAACAATGTGTGGTTCACAATTAATCTTTACTTATAAAGTAAGGATATAAGTGAAAAATATGGTGGTAAATTATTTATATTATGTGTTGTACCTCATAACTCATAATAAGTTGTACATATTTTAAAATAGACTCTTTGAGTGGGACGGAGAGAGTATATGAAAATAAAAACATAATACTTTCATTCATACACAAAAATAAAAGAAAACACAAAAGGAATGGATATATTCTATTATTTTATGTTGACTTCTACAATTTTGACTCTTTGATAGAACAACACGTTTGGTCATCATGTTTTCTTCCCTCAGAGCAGGAAAGAAGACTATCACAATTCATTCAGAGAAATATTCCATTTTGCTTTTTTATTTATATTTTTTTCTATAAACTACTGCACAAGAATTTTTTTATTATTTTATTGTTATTAATTTGTTGCAGTAAATAAAGTCTCAGCGACTACATTTTAATACTAATATTTTACAAAACCAAGAACTTGTTTCGGTTTCGGACAGGTGACGACGTGCGTACCAAGTTTAGCTAGTCGCAAAAGTATTGTGCGCACATTATGAAAATTAATAGCTGAGTCAAGCCACAAAAGTCTGGGAGAGTAAAATTATTTGTTATTTATTTACCTTTACTGTTTTAATTTTTGGTGTAGTAAAATACAAATAATTTTCAAATTCTATATAGTAAAAATAAAAATAAAAAAAAGATTGCCAGTGGGGCAATTGCCCCCCCAGCTGTAAACGTGGCTCCGCCACTGATGAAAATCCGTATACCGATTTTAGCCTGTGATATTTTGAATATTGAATTTATCCTTTGATGTATGGAGTTTAGTTATTAATCGTGTATAGCGGTTATGAGTTTAAACAGGGGCCGAAATATCATTTGTGGCCTCTGTTTCTTGCGTATCGCTTCTAAACTTTCATGTAGCTTGCAATTAGTCACAAAAGGGAAAAAAAAAAAAAAGAAAAAAAAAGAAAAAAAACATTGAGCGTATCGAAGAGTTGATCGCATTACCACGTAGATATGGATTAAGTATACGTTTGGGTTTATGGCAAAATAATAATAATAATAATTAAATTTGGAGAGTGTCGGAATTCGTCCAGCCACGATTGACAATTATATCTTTATTTGATAACGTTTCTTCCACTTTAGACACTTATAAAAAATAATCCACATGTCACACTGTATATTTTCACTATCGGACTTGCATCTATACAACACGATACACCACGTTGGGATGAACAAATTGCACATCACATTGGGAACTAACGTCACTGGGACTCTACGTTACACATTAACACATTATTAACAGAGAGTATCTTTAAAATTCTGACAATAATTTGTTTTAAAATTTTCACAGCTTATTAATTGAATTTGGATAAAGTATCCACCTAACCCCCAACTACGCACCAACACGCTTGTGGTACTGGGGTGTGTAATGTGGATGCATTGCATTTGCCCTTCTTAAGTAGTTAGTTTGCATTATTTTTCCAGATTGTAAGTCCATCGTCAACCGGTCAAACTTAAATCTTTCAACAATGTAATAATGTACTTCTCTTAATTAGACATCTCTAGATATTTTCTTAAAAATTGAAGAAAAATCAAGTAGTTCATATGATTTTGATTGATAACGTTATTTTGATTATGCTCATCAAAAGGTGTTAACCCATGTTTGTATGAAATATTAGAAAGATACGATTTAATTATTAGACAACGTAGGGTTTGACTGCTGAGATTGTGAGCTGTCTAGCATAAATGATTGATTACTTAAGAATCCGTACTCTAATATATAGAGTTCTTATAAGATTTCTATGATTGGTATCAGAGCACATTTGACATCATCTTAATAATCACTCATATGAATGACATTTTTTTTTAATACAAATTGTGAAAAAAAAAAATTAAATGTAAAGAATATATTAAAAATGTAAAATGTCTATTTGAATAATAAAAATATGAAAGAATGATAAAACATTATTAATTTATAATATATACTACCTCCGATAAAAAACGTAGAGGTTTTTCAAACAGATTAAGAAATTTGTGTAACTAAAAAGGAAACCTTTGATTATTGTAATTTGTTACTACTAGGAGTTTCAATCCAATTAGTACTCTGTATATATCGATGACTCCAACTAATACTCAGTTAGATCATTATTAGGTATTTAATATAATCACTAGTTTTTAGTTAGATAGGTTAGACAAGGGTAAGTTAGGGAGAAAAAATTATGTTTTTTATTAAAATGTTACTCGTATTTATTTTGAAGATTGTTATTTTCTCTATAAACGAATTTTATTTTAGATCGAATAGACTGAAATATATAGTATGAAAGTGTATGGCTTGCCCTCCCTATATGGACAAATGATAGTGGTTCCCCAGTGGGGTTGAGTGGACCAAAATTTCAGTTTCTTTTCAAATAATAGAAGATTGGATATCCTTCTATTATAAATTAATAATAAGGGTAAATTCCTCAAAATTTTGCGTACCATTATCCCTAAGGTGTGGAAAATTATAATGATATGGATTTGTATTAACATAACAATTATATTGTAATTTGAAAATATTACAAACATTCAAAAACGCAATGATAGATTTTCGAAACTTTAAAGAGTAACGATAGATTCACAAAATTACGATATATGTTATTTACCCATATAAATGAAACAAATTAGAAAAGGGTAAAAGGCGACCATAATGGTTAGAGAAGAGATTGAATAAGCTTTTTAAAATGAGAATCTATTTCATCAACTAAACTCGATGCTTCAACGGTTAAACTCGATTAACGCGTGTATTTAACAATTATATGTTGTTAATATAATCGTAATATTTCACCAGCTAAACTCGATACTTCATTGACTAAATTCTGTAGGCATTTAGGCAATACTTCATCAACTGAATACATAACTTGTCATTTTAACCTAACCGCCATACTTCAAAACTCATACTTCAGAGGCTAAATTCGCTATGTCATATTTAATTAGCTAAACTCAATACTTATTGTTTCAATACAATCGCGATATTTCAGCTGCTAATCTCGATAATTTAGAAATGTCTAAACTCGATACGTGATACTTCGCCCTAAATTTAATATAAGCGTGGTTGGACCTTCGACGCACACAGTGCTCTCATACATAAACTAAATTCAATATAGACTAACTCATTCTTTAAATAAAATGTAAACGAAAACAGGTCAATCTGTGACTATTTTTAGCCACAGAAACGTTAAAACAATCACCCAAATGCAAGGGCAAGCCCACCATCCACACCGCACTCCACTGAAACAGTAATTTGCAAAAGGATTTATTCAGAAAAAACACATTTCTAGATTCCACTACTTCATCTTAAGAATAAAAAAAGATCAATCATGGTGGGGTTTTAGCTTGGTTGACAAGGGATCTTCCTAAACTTGTGAAGCTTAGAAATTTTTTTTATTTTTGGTCTTTAAAAAACCAAAATTTCTGTGTTTTTTCTCAAAGTTTGACAAAGACGGCAGATAAAAATGGCCAATGATGATGAGGCCACTTGGTTTTACTGTTTTCTACTACAGTTCTGTTGCTTATTTATATGCATGAAATTACAAAGAAAGAAGAAGGGTAAAATGGTCTTTGCAAAGAGTTTCATCAAGACCAGCCACCCTTTACTTTGTCTGTTTCACAACTAAAACAATCAAGGTGGCCAAACAAAGCTTAATTCTCCATTTCCAATTCTCAATTTTCAGTTCTTTTGTTGTGTGTTTCTGTGTCTTTTTCCCTTCTGAGTTCTCCCTTCTGCTGGGATTTTGCCACGGTTTCATCCCCACCCTTCCAAATCCCTTTAAAAAGATCATCTTTGTTCGTTGGCTGCTTCAAAATTAAGCTCAACTTCACCATTTTGAGGTACTGTTTGCTCTGTTTAATTTTCGATATTTTTTTTCATCACAGTTACTTTCTTTGAAAACCCTGATCATTCTCGGTTCTGCGTTTTTTTTCTCTTGAGTAATTTTTGTTGGGAATTTCCAGGGGATCATGGATACTACTGGGATTTCTTTAGTTTCTCTTTGTTGTGTGGTCTGTCAGCTAATTTTAAAATGGTATAGCTGAATTACCCTTAGATTGGGGATGATCATTATCTTTTGGCTAGCTTTGTGAGACAAGCTTTCAGTTATGCTTTATTCTTCTGTTTTTCCTTGCAATTGCTGTGTGTTTAATTGACATTGACGTGTCCCCCAAAATCCATATAATTTGACTTTCTCGAAGACTTGAGAAGTTTTTTGGTTTTTGTTTTTTTGTTTTTTCCCCTTTTCTTTCTTTAAATGCGGTTAACATTTGGCAGTTGGAATAGTGATTAAGGACAGGTGTTTTTATATAAGGCCTGGTGTGGAAATATTTTTATGAATGAACTAGTGTGTAAGATTTGATGCAACTTTGAATCACACAGTGTTTATGTGAATTTGTGAATTTGAACCAATTGCTTTATGGAATGGATCTTTGCTAGGTTTAATTTTTAGTTCTTGCTGGGACCTTTGTTTTTTTGAGAATGGCACTATTCTCTGTAAGAAGATGATGATCAGTTTCAAAGTAACTAGGTAGGAAAAATGAAATAGTGTATGTTGTTAAGAAGATAGTTACTCCCTCCGTTTCATTAGAAGAGTCTACTTTCTGATACTGTTTTCATTGAGTAAGGTGTCTGTGATTGTTTCAGGTAATTTGTTCCATGAATGTTGTGATTAGCTACACATAACGAAGTTAATAGTAGCGACTCATGGAGGTTGATCCACCTGCTGCACTTAAAGAAGAGCTGCAAAGACAGGACACTTTTCTCCAGGTCACTATTGGAGCTGAATTAGGAATTAGCATACTAATGTCACCATTTTTGTTTATTTTCCGTCTATATATATATCGAGTTAAAGTCGATGTCGCTGATAGTGCTTTGCTCTGTAGGTTCTTAGTGTAGAGAAGCAGTTACTGGGATCGATCCATACAAAAGGTCTGCTGCACAAAGATGTTCAAGAATTGTACCACCAAGTGAGAGCTGGTTATGAGAGTATCATTCTGAAAGACCATGATATTGTGGAGCTTCAAGAAGTTGAGCACCTTTTGTGGAAGCTTCACTATAAGCATATTGATGAGTTCCGTAAAAGCATTCGACAGATATCAACCGGCGGAGAGGCTGTAAAAGGGGAAACTCCCCGAGTTGACACTGAAGCATATCGGAACATTAGCAGACATGTTGAAGGTTTTAAGTCATTCCTGTCTGAGGCGGCTGAATTTTATCAGAATTTAATGAAAAGGTTCAGAGAAATCTGTGGTCTGCCAGGGGAACTCTTCATCTATAGGAATAAAGCCAACTTGAAATCTATTGAACCTATGAAATTGGGCAAGTGTCAGTTTACTTGCCATCGCTTCTTAGTATGTCTTGGGGATCTTTCCAGATATGGTGAGCTTTTCAAGAAACAGGATGCCTCTAAGTGGTCCGTAGCGTTGACTTACTACATAGAAGCAAGCAGAATATGGCCAGCAAGTGGCAATCCACATAATCAGGTTAGTTCTTGCATAGTATTGGTTGAATTATAGAATATAAAACTCGGTTATTTGAGAATGAGTATCATTTTCTACTAATTTTTAGTTGGAGATAGTTTCCTGTTCCGAAGTTGTAACGCGATGTTTTATCTTGGTTTGTTACTGGTGTAATTGTTTGCAAGATACTTGGGCAGTGATTACTTACATGCTTAATTTTCTAAGTGGCTAAAGCTATTCTTGCAAATTGTTCGATCTTATTACTCCTAAACTGACAAGTGAGGGTTACTTTGCAGCTAGCTTTGTTGGCAAGATATGTCAACGATTCTTTCCTAGCATTGTATCATTGCACAAGAAGTTTGGCAGTTAAAGAACCTTTTCCTGATGCCTGGAATAACCTTATACTACTGTTTGAAGAGGTAAGAGCTGCAACTGTTCAGTCATAGTTGATTAACTGACTCCTTTCTGTAATCTTCATTTTTCTTGTTTTGGTAAATTCTATTTCTGTTTCTGTTAAGCTTTCTGACTCCAGAACCCTGTTATTTTCTTTTCATATTGCAGAGCAGGCCATCTCAGGTAACCTCACTTTCTAGTGAAGATCAACTTGATTTCTTAAAACCTTTTCAAAAGCTCTCAGTGCAGTCGGCATCAAAGTCCGGTGATGGTTCTTCAGATAACAGTAACTTGGAAAGAACCAATAGTCTTTCTCCTGCAAACACTGAACTTTGGCCTCTCTGTGTCAGATTGATAAGTTTCTTCCTTGGGAGATCCAGGTAATCAATTCATTGCAGTGATGTTTGAATCTCAGATTCTGTTGATATACTGGTTGATTTTTAGATGAATCTGGTACATTGATCCCAGTGCTTGTCATGGTAGTGCTCTATCTTCTTGTACCCTTGAAAGGCTGGCCTTGGAATTCAATGCCCTGAAACTATGGTGTTTAGTGGTTTATGCAGACTATTCTTGCCCAAAAAAAAAACTGGAATGAAAGTTTTGTTTAGGTCTTCTCGCAAAGTTTTGGGCATTGCCTGCAATGTCCCTAGCCCTTAGCTTATAAAATGCACCGCACCCCACATTACTTGCAGATCAAATAATATGCTTTTGTTCCCCCTCCTGTTCTTTCACCATTTTCAGCACATTGCATTTCGGCGTTCTTATGTATTAAGCTAATGCAGTGTGCAGGAATTTCCCTGCACTCTTTCTTCCTTTGTGAAACAATTGGAGGAATTGGTACAACTAGATGATGAGCAACTCATTGCTGCTTTGGAGTCATATAAGCTGATAGATTCATCCAGGAGAGGTCCTTTTCGTGCACTTCAACTTGTTTCTGTATTTATCTTCATCTTGCAAAGCCTGTCTAGAGTTCCTCAAGAGGAGAAGCTGAATGAAAAAGATCAGGGGCATGAATCTTCACTGACACAGTTGGCCATAATTGCTACATTCATTTGCATTGCTCGCCTAGTGGAGAGATGTGTACAGGCAAATCAACACGACAAGTGCCCGCTTTTACCTGCTGTCATGGTCTTTGTTGAATGGCTGGCAGGAACACTGGACACATTAGAAGTATATGCTACTGATGAGAAGGTGATTTGTGCCATTTCCTATTTTTTCAATGCACTCACTGATCTTCTGAATCGACTGAACATTAGCGAGGCTGACATTTCTATGGATAAATCGGCTCATTGGGAAGATCATGAATTGAGGGGTTTTGAGCCAATGGTTCATGTACACATCTCCCTGGATTTCACTACTGATTGGGAATGGATGGAGGATTTGAATTGTAAGCGTTCCCAGCGCATCTTCTATTCAGGAATGAGAATAGCAAACCGGTCCAGCTGCAGCCGACAATGGATCTGTTTTGATAGGAAAGGGGTGAAGTTCTCCATGAAGGAGCCCCATGTTGAAAATCATAGGAATATTCAAGTAGAGGAAATAGATTCTTCTGGGAAGCCTGTTTCTACAGATGAGGAGGAAGTAATTCTCTTCAAGCCCATTATAAGACACAACTCAGCACCTCTATACAAATATACCCAAAAAGATAACCAGCTGCTTTCTGTAGAAGAATTGAAGGAGCCAAGTAAATCTGCAGATGAATGCTTGCGCCGAGCAACATCAATGTTCACCGGGCAAAACCAGTCACGAGGTGCCTCTGATGCCTCAACTGTAAGGTATAACAAACCAGTGAAGCAGCAAGAGTCACCAACTTACCCTGCTGGGCCTCCTTCTCTTAATGCCTGGGTATTTGACACAGAAAATTCAAACTATGAGCTCGGAAAAGGGATCAAGAGCTTCAATAAACACGAGTTGAGCCCCATTCAGGAAGTGGCTGCTGAATCTTTAGCCAGTCTGTTAATCGATGAGGCCAAAGACTCGGCTACTGATTCTGTCCGGGTCACAACAACCACCCAAAATGCTCAGCCTACTTATGTTGCCCCAGTGCCTTCTGCTCCCTTGTTGCCTGAGGATGCCACTTGGTTTAGAGGCAATTCACCAGGTTTTGTCGATTACAACAGTGCAATGGCGAGCAGGGAGGCTGGTGGTATACTCGGTGCTGCACCGATCCGTGTATATCCCAGTGTGTCTGCACCACATCAACATGGACAAATGGATTTCAGCCCTGTTCTTCCAGGATTAGTCCATGGATATCCTCCTCCAGTTCTAGGGATGAGTTCTTCTGAATGGCTTTATCACTACAGAAACAATCAAAAACTTGAGCCTGCCAATACTCATTTCTGGCCAGTAAATTTCCCCACAAGTGACATTTCAAGGCTTGATCTTTTCACTCAATGGGACAATCCTTATGTTTCTGCTCCAGCTTTCTACATGGAGAGCCCTCAGTTGCATCCAGGTGCATCTCTTGTTTATGGTGCGGATGAACGGAGACCCGATAGCCTCCTGAGCTACCAAAGACCATCGCCTTTCGTGTGCGGTGCTGTCACCGACACTAGAGCCGAGCAACAGCCACTTCTGCAGTATCTCAAGGAGAAAGAATGGCAGCAGTTAAGAGGTTCTACTTTTCTGGGGAACTGATCAATTACTCACTCCAGGGATTATATGAATGAGCTGTTCTTTGCTGATCTTCATGGTTGGTACAAAGGGCCATGAAATTTGAGTTTAACACACTTACATTACATGTAAATGTTTCTTGAAAGTGAGCTATGAGATTGAGAATATTGCAGTTAGGGAATGATGAATGATTTCTGAATTTTCTCTGTTTGTAAAGGTTCCAAGAATATATATATGTTGCAGGCTTATGTTTGATATCCATTGTTTGTGTGTACATAATAGGTCAAATGGATCCAGCCCTGACTCAAACTTGTAGTGTGCCATCAAACTTGTATTCAAAGGAGGCCTCAAAAGTTAGGTTCTCCAGTGGTGTTCCGCTCAGGGTATGTGTGTGTGCGAGTTTGCTTATTAAAAAAACCAATCCCACATTGGGAATGTGTGAGTTTGTGGAGTGGTTTAAAACCCACAACGGAGGCCTCAAAATTTTGGTTTTGTAGTAATGTTTCACTCAAGGTGTGTGTGTGAGAGAGTTTGCTTCAAAAAAACCAAAGAACCTTGTATTAAAATTTCTGTTTCTTTAAAGGTTGAAAAATATTTGAATATATTAGGTAATTTAGCACATTTCTCGATTTTTGTGGTCATTCTTACCTAGAGGTGATGCTAATTTTTTTTTTGTTTTGTTTTTTTTCTCACTTTTTCTTAGTATTGTTTCAATTTAATCGGATCCCTATGAAGAAACGATAATTTGGCAATTACAACTCAATCCGTGTTAATCTTTGATAGTGTCACAATAACAAATCAATCAATAAAATAAAATATAAAAAAGAGAGAGAGACATAATGATATTTTGAAGGGCAACTTAACAAAATGATCTTTTTTTAAAAAATAAAAAAATATTAGTGAGCTCAATAACAAAAATATTGATTAACAAAAAAGAAAACAAAAATATTGAAATGTGGAGTTAAATAGTAAAATTATTTATTAAAAATGATGAATCTTGTTTGGTGTGCTCAGTTTATCACTGAGATTGGATTTGGGCCAGAATGAAGTAGCATGTGTAACGGTGATAGACGGATAGTCATGTAGATGGTGATTTTCAAGGATGGGTGTTGTCGGGAAGAATAATATGTTGGGGAGTTAGAGGAAGATGTTTGTGGATATTGGATAAAGAGTTCTGAATGAAGCACATTAATTCAAACTACTGTCATAAAAATAGCAGGTCGAAGATAATAATGGATGTTATTAGAGGAAATCATATTGACGATTTTACGTTACATAGCAAAGAACCTAATGAATACCGAGTATTAATGAAGACAGCGGTAAAGAGGAATGGACAGTCTATAAATACAAATGTTATGGGTCAAATAAAGGTACTCGATTCATTTTAAACTAAACAATACACACATAAATTATGGCTCCAAAGGCCAAACTAACTTGAGGGTTATTGGCTCTTATTTGAGGGTTCATTATGTTATTCGAAAAGTGTTATTGAGATCCATGAGAGTTGCATCCAGAGTCCACTGTCTTATTGAGATCCGAAAGGTGTTATTGAGATCCATGGGTCAATGTGTGTTTCATCCGTTATCATATAATATAAGTTGTATTGTAGAAAACAAAAATAAAACCAAAACAAATTCAAATAAGAGGGAATCTTATGTAAGATCATCTTACGATACTTCAACAGCTAAATTTAACACGCGTGTTTTCATTATTATGAGATACACCAGAGGCTACATTCTAAATACGTGTTTTCTTCACTAAGTGCAAAACTTGTTGTTTTAACCTAACTGCGATACATCAATATCTATATGCGATACATACGAATTTACATGTGATAACTTTGTTTTTATAACAGAAATCTAATAAATCAAATGTCCAAAAATAAATAAATAAAAAAATAAATTGTAAACTTGATACTACGCCCGTTGTCGAATCATCTTTTCCTGGAAGGAAAAGGTACGGAAAAGAAGTTGAAGGATTAAACTGACAAATTGCTGAAATTACTTTCGTAGTCTTGTTGACGATTTGCCCCCAAACTAAAATTTCGTTCAGAAATCGTTCACTCTTCTGTCATCTGCCTCAAATTCAAAACACAGAAACTCTTCATCGTCGAAGCAGCAATACATTCGGAGGCCCACAAACAAAGCATCGCCATACATGGAAACAAGAAGCTCTAGCGGCGGAGAAGATTTATCATCTGCTCAAGCAGTATTAATAGGAGCTTTATCTCCTGGGGTGAATGTCCGTACTTATATCCCCTGCAACTTTCTTTTTTATTTATTTATTTATTTATTTGGGTGATGAAGTTTTGATCTTGTTTTGTATCTGTTGCAGGCTCCCACTTGGAATGCGCTAAAGATTGCTTTCTTGATGCTGGGTTTGAGTCTTGTTGTTATGTTGGGCTTAGCTTTCTCTTCCAGTGATTCTGCATTGACGCTTCATGTTGTTGTTCTTGTTTTAATAAGCGGAACCCTTTTCATTCTTTTAGCCAGGTACATCATCTTTATGCTGGAAATTCCTCTTGTTGTTGTTTTTTGATAGTAATGAAGACGGGATCTTGATTTGCAATTTGATTTCCTTTAGTTTTTGCGTATATAATTTCCTCTAGGTAAATTTGTTTGTTTCTGAGTGAAATTAAGTTTTAAAATTCGGATCAGAAGCGTTGCAATAGAGTGACTATCTATTACTTGTTGAGAAAAGAATAATAGCTGGAGCTTGAATACCTAGTAAATCTGTAAGCAGTATTAACAATATTCATCAATGTTTTTTGCTTCCAATCATGAAGCTTTTCTGTATATACTCCCTTGGAGAGTTGTAAGACCTTTCTTCTAACCAAGCTCCAATCACATGGATGGTGCTATTTTTTAACAGTTTTGTGAATTTTTTTTTTTATCTTCATTCCTCTTGTTTTAGAATATTAATCGCCCTTGCCTAGGCAATATTTTGTGGTGAAGTGGTTGTGCTTTCTTGATCATGAACGAAAGCTTTAGTACATGGACAGTTCCTATGACCTGTTCAGAAAGGTCTACTTGAGGGGCCTTACCCATTAAGGTTCTATTGCATGTCATCTCTGCCTTCATAGGCGATTGAAGATGATTTCTGCATATGTGATGAAGCATTTTGCTGGAGAAGACTTTATGAAGCTATCAAATATATTGTGTTCTGCTTGAGATGGGATGGGGATGTATCAGTGTTTTATTTTAATATTAACTGCTAAATTTCTAGGTGTAAGGTTATGCCATTATAGGTAAATGAACATATTATTCTTCATTGTTTAGAAACCAGAGAAAATACAAATTACTATCATTTCATGAGGAACATGTGAAGCTGGAATATCTGATAGAGACAGAAGGCTTGCAAAAAATATCCCGAGTCAAATTAAGGTCCTAAGCCGGAGGTCCAATAGAGTAGTAGTATTTGTATTCTATTTGACTTTTGAAGTTTAATTTGTTTTTCGCTTATGTCTTGGTCGAGAAACTCAAGTCCCGTTTCGAATAGATAGTAGTTGTTACTCAAGAAAGTCTTTGAATAGGTTTAGTTTATTTAGTAGGATGTCATTACAATCCCAAACTGCATTGTATTTGGGTTGTCTTTTGTCTTATTTGGCTGATCAGTTCCCTAAAAATAGTGGTTGATGGAAACATTATTTTTCAGAAGTGCCTGAATTTTGCAAGATTTGTCTTGATTTCTTGTATGAACTTGTTTATTTTTGCAAGGTTGTGCTTGTGACTCTCAATTGACTTATCAATCAAGGTTTGGTTTTCCCTTGGTTGTGGTGTCTATGTTTCAAATCCTTTAATCAAGGTTTCGTTTTATAGCATGTTAAGGGGTTAGGATCATTTGAAAACTTCCTGCTACTCAATTCAAGGAACAATGTGGACTATTCTGTAAACTTCATATTAATTTTCTTATCAAAGCTTTTGGTTGGTTCTTTAGATTATTTTCCTTGGAGCTAATCTATCTTTTGGTGTTTCTTTGTCGTATCTTTGTGATAAAAACCAAAAGTTTCTTTTGGTGGTTCATTAAGAATTCTTTTTGGCGGTGCTGTTTTGGTGCTGGCCAAGTTTCATGGAGTCCAAAATTATCATCCAATATATAATTCACAGGTTCTGTTGAAAGTTCTCAATTCTTGAATATGTGTTTCCCTTTTTATTCATTATTCTTAGATCCTTCTTTCTTTCTTACCATGACTCTTTGGCCTCTTGTTTATTTAGTAGGACGTCTTTTGTCTAATTCAGCTGATCAATTCCTTATAAATAGGAGTCAAAGGCCATAAAAAATTTAGAAACTTTCCCGAAAGAATTTCGTGAGATGTCTCTTATTTGTTAGTATTCATTTAGACTAGTTTGAGTTTGGAAGGTTTTGCCTGTAACTCTCCATTGGCTTATCGATCAATGTGTAGTTTCCTCTTAGTCGAGGAATCTATACTTCTTGAACTTTGTTATTGCAATCGGATTCTTCGAAAACTAGTGTTTTTTCCTATCCATATTGGCTTCTTCTCTTCTAATGGCATGTGGAAACTAGTGTTTTTGACTGAAAATGATGAACTGTGGTTAAATTATTCTTGTACTTGTTGTGCAGCTTTCTTGAACAGACTGGTTTGGTTTCAGTAGAACAGCAAATGCAAGAGATGGGTTTGGCACCCAAAGATGCTGCTGGGGTTGATGCAATGACTAAGAGAAGTTGACTCAAATCACACTTGATACATAATGCAAATTGCAAGCAATCTGTGTATGAATTTTTGAAAGATGATTCAAATCGAAAGAGCACCTGCAACAAGGAGAAAGTAGGTGTTTTGCCTTTTCAGGAATTTGTCAAAAATCATAGTGAGGATCACATGTCCAAGTTAGTAAAACAATGTCGTGTTACTAAATATTTAGCAAAACAATGTAATTTTACTTTAAATATTCATCGTTTCACTAATTTGGACAACATTAGAAGAATTAGAAATAATATCTCAGATACGTGATTTCCTCTCTATCAAGGCCAATGTCTTCAAGTATTAATTTTTGGCGGTGCATTGGACCTTATTGCCTTATGCTTCAAAAACTCGAAGAATTTCCACAAAGATACAGAACAAAACAATTGATTTCTATTACACATTTGATATTCTGTACCGATGAATCAAAAGGAAGGTAATATGAAACTACATTGCATGAAAGCAACTTCTACAGAAGGAAGAACAAAACTGTTATGTGCTCGTTATTTCCAGAGTTCTTCCATTGGTATACCACGCTGCTCCGCGACTTCACTGAATTGCCTCATTTTCTGCACAGCCACCACTGTTGCTCTAGCATTATTGAGAGCGTTATTACTCCCAAGCTGTTTCCCTAGAGCATTCTCAACTCCGGCCAATTCAAGAACGATTCTTACTGCTCCGCCAGCAATCACACCAGTACCTGGGGAGGCGGGTCTAAGCATCACCTTTGCAGCACCAAAGTCCCCATCAGCTCTGCAGTTCCACATGGAATTAGAAAGTAATTAACAACTCATAAACAACGATAAGAAGACCAATCAGACTCAGTGTAAAGCCATCGGCATTTACCAGTATCACTAAAAGCTTTCGTGTTATACTAGACCATTTTAAAGTTTTTAAATGGGTATTTGAGTCTCTTAACATTTTGTTCAAGTTGCCATAGTCATGCTCAAGGTTCTTTTCAGCCAGGTTTCCACATTTGGTCTTCAGTTTTCCATTGAGTTTGCATGATAATATCTTTCAGGCTGATTACAGATTATTTATCCTTTTAAAATTCACTAGTCGACCAAATTATTATACTAAGCAGATAAACAAACAGCATCATCCATTAAAGAAATCTGAATGAACAGATATATAATCAGTCAAGCAAGTCTAAAATTAAAAAAACCGTAACACCACAAAAATTATGCACCAACACAATTTGTAGCTATATGATAGGAACTAAGCTACAAAAGACATAACAAGATGGCAACATAAGCAGAAACTTTATCAGGCGAGAGCTTATAATATGTATTGTGCATACCAAAAAGCAGAATAATTCTGTTCCACATCATATTTGGCAAAGTTAAACAACAATCTTCAACACACAAATACTGAATGCAGAAAGATCAGTTTCAACTGTATCCAAATCAAGGCTCTAAAGCAGAGAAAACAAAGAAGCTTATTCATCTACAAGATAAATATAGCGAGGCCATATCCTAAAAACAGTTCTTTTAGTCATTAGTTAGGCTCTAAGGTAGTGGCTAAATCAACTTAATTATTAATTTTGATAACGGGCTCCTTTCCATGATTTGGTTTACAGTGAGAATAAGCTTGCAGACACAGTAGTATGTATGAGTGAGCTACAAAGGCACTGGAAGGTAGAGCTGAACACTGGATGACCAAATAAAAGAAGACTGAGAAAAGAAATTACCATCTCCTATCCCTTCCCACAAATGGGACACAACGGTACTGAAAATAAAGTATAAGAGAAGTTCATCTTAACCAAACACATTATGAAGATTGTAGCAAGGCAGCTCTCTCAGTAACTCCTGAACTACTAGCTACTCTTCCTTCTCTCATTCGACTTGAACCCAAGCAAAGGCAGCTTGCTTTTGTTACATTCATTTATGGCGGTTTAGCACTATGCCTAAGTCAAGCAACTATGATTCCATATGATGATTAAAAAGTTACAAAGATATCCTCAAGAGAATTTTCTGTGTTAAGAAGATGGAACAGGCTGTTAGGTCAATTAATCAATATCATTAGGTCAGTAATTACAGTGCATCCTATATTCACTATACGAAACAGACCATTCAATTCATCTCAAAGTAGCAACATATCTTCAAGTGAATAATACCTACAAACTAACCAAAGAAACAAATAGCGCAAACTCAGCAATACAAATTTCTAAATCTTTCACACATTTTGCACTAAGATATTTATTCAAACGATTTATCTCCATTTGACAGTCCGTTAAGGAACCGTTGTTAGTTGTTACTAATGCAACTGCATAGGCCAAATCTAATAACAGAATATTTTTTAACGGGCCTGTAGTATCTATATACCAATTAAATTTACCAAAAAAAATCAGCAATTATCCCTGCGATGCAAGTCTTTTATACAATGTACATCATAAATTCAGTTCAAGATTGCTAAATGGCAGGCAAAATCAATTTTTTTTACCTGTGAGGAAAAGTCGAGTACTTGGTCATCGGCACGGTGGTGATATTCCTTCTGGCATTGGCGGCAGATTTCTGAACGGCGGCAGCAATTTCCTTAGCTTTGCCAACCCCAACACCAACTTGCCCCTTTTTATCACCCACAACCACCACAGCCCTGAAATGCAATTGCTTCCCACCTTTCACAACTTTCGTCACTCTCCTCACTTGCACAACCCTCTCTTCAAACCCGTCTTTGACCTTCTCTCTCTTGCCCTGCGACCCGAACCCAGTCGTCGTCGTCTTCTTCGCCTTATCCATAACATAAACATCATTGCCGAGAAAAGTCTCTCCGCTATACCCTGGGCCGTAGAGTTCTTCATAGGCTTTAGCAATTTCCTCCTCCGACTCCAAAGGTCCTTCGTCGAAATAAGGGGGCGCAACGAAGTCCTCCGGGCGTTCCGGTGGGTTGAAAGTGTCGATTTCTTCTGGGTCCATATTGTCGAAAAATGTCGTGTCGATATCGGAAGGAGAGACCCTAATGGGGCTTAATTTGGAGGATTTCGGAAGGAGAAAGATTGAGGGCTGTGGAGGTTTTGGGAGGCAAGAGGACGGGACATGGCTGTGGAGATGATGGAGACGCGAGGAAGTTCGAATTGTGAGGGAGGAGAAGGTGGAGAGAGAGCTTGCTGCGGCGGCCATTACCGGTGGCCGTTGCGGTGGTCGGAGGAGGACGTTATCAGTGGAAAAGCGATAGTAGAATCAGATAGAAGAGCAGATGACCCTTATCTTTTTTCAGCTGAAGGGTTGAAGGATGATGTGGACTTGGGATGGTGATTGGAAATTGGGTTATTTACATTTACGTCACCTGAAGTTTGAAAATTTTAATAATCCTCCCTAAAGACTTTTTTTCTTAAACATGGACTGTGGAGGTACCGATGCTAAAATTGATGGTTTTTTTAATGAAGAATGACACTTTTGGTCCCAAATGTTTATGAGTGTGACACTTTTGATCCCTAATGTATTAATTTTGACGCTTTTGGTCCCTAAAGTTTGTTCTAGTGACACTTTGGTCCATTTCCTTGCTATTGCTTGCTTTATAGATAATTTGGGGTCAAAATATAAATTATCTAAAATATTGGGTTAAATTTTAAAAAATTCACCACTTATTAAAATAAAAAAATAGCGAGTATTTTCTAGACTAAATTCCATTATCCAGACTAGAGATGGCCACAGTTCCGGTTCGAACCGGAACCGACCCGGAACCGGACCGCCAGTTTTGGAACCGGAATCGTGGCCTCCGGTTCCAGAACCGGAACCGGACCCGCCTCTGGCGGTTAAGGTTTCAATTCCTCTTGTCTGAGAACCGAGAACCGGCGGGTCGGAACCGCCAGTTCTAACCCTCCGGTTCTAATGTGAGAACCATAAAAATAACAATTTTTTCATTCCTCTTGCACAGATTCGAACACGCAACCCTTTGCTAGAATTGAAAAATTTTAAGCAAAGTTGATTAACCACTTCAACTATTTGCTTTTTTTTGAACTTTTTTCTTATAATTATAATTATATTATAGTTTAACATTTATACATATATATATTACTATTTTAAAATATATATTATAATAATATATAAACTAATAGTATACTTTTTATATATATTATGAATATAATATAAATAAGCATTAAATTAAATTAAAATTAATTAATTATTAAATTAAATTAGATCCAGCCGCAATTTCCGCAAATGATGAAGATGAATTATATTGAATATTCAAGACGTATTTATTTTGTAAAAGTTTCAATGCTTCAAAGTTCAAACTCTGATTTCTCACGATTTATAACAAGGCATCACTCTCTTGATTTTTTTAAAAAATAATATATTGAGATATTATTCATCTTTATATATATTTTTTCACAATTTATTTTTGTATCTTTTATTACATAAATCATTTAATTGTTTAAATGTATGTACCGTAGCTACAGATTTTATTTTATTTTTGTAATTTTAATTATTTATAAATAATTGCGTTATTAATTGAGTCAAAATAAAATAACATTTATAAGTTAAAATTGTTAAATAAACGAAAAAAATTGTTAAATAAATGGAAAATATTGGAATCGGAAAGGGTGACAGACTGGAACTGGAACTGGAACCGTGACAGAACCGGAATTAGAACCGGAACCAGTGGTTCTGGATCCGGCGCGGAACCGTCCCCCCAAGGTTTCGGTTCCGGTTCCACTGATTTATGAACCATAACCTGCGGTTTTGGAATCGTAACCAGCGGTTCCGGAACCGTAGACATCCCTAATCCAGACTAAAGACAACAGCAGTTTCATTTTAGAAAATACTCACTATTTTTTTTTGTTTTAATAAGTGGTAATTTTTTCAAAATTTTTTATTGAACTCAATATTTTAAACAATTTATATTTTGACCCCAAATGACCTATAAAGCAAGTAAATTGACCAAAAGTGTCACTGAAATAAAACTTTAGGGACCAAAAGTGTCAACCTCCAAACATTAGGGACTAAAAATGCCATTCTTCATTTTTTTTTTTTTTTTTTAAAACCACGGTGATACTTTCTAAAATTGATGTTTTTTTAAGTGATACTTGTTTCAAATTAGGTGATACTTGAGCTATAAAATAGTGTTTGTTTTTTATTTTAATTTTTTATCATTAGGCTATACTTATTTTGTTAGGATTTGTCATATCAGATTTGGAGAAAAGAGAAACAATTCAATAGAATAAATAAACAATACGAACCCAATCAATATCATTGAACAGTACAATCTCTTAATATGGGCAAACAAGAATATATATAGAAAACGAACTATTCTACCATTTTCCTATAAGGAAACTAAAATTATTACTAAATCAATTAGGGCCATAAACCTATTACTATTATAAACCTATTACTACCATATATCTAACAATTTTAACCTAACTGCGATGCATCGTATGTTATACATGATACATCAAATGTTATACGTGATTTGCGATATTTCACTAATTAACATCATAACGCGATGTATCATAGCTATATGAGATAAGTGTGTTTTCATAACATAAACTCAATGTCTAGATTCTAGAAGGAAAATTTTATTTCGGCACAGTCAGATGGGTAGGACAGAAATTTGTGTTAACCTAAAATTAAATATCATTTCCTATTTATATAACCAAATCAACAAAGGGAGAAGAGTTAGGAAGGTGGTAATAGTAGTTTGCGACTTTGATATGACTAGGTTGGGTTCCACGGCGCTAACGCGCCGTGTAGCTTATTGGCACAACGTTTAACAACCGCATATTATAAGAAATGAAAATGAAAGCAAAAGAAAAGCACGATATGAAAGATAATAGTAATAAGATATTTAGTAGTAATTAAATATACTTGTGGGAGCATTGCTAGAATAACCATTCTGCTTTAATGAACACAAAATAGCAAAAGTAAATGCTTTAATCAGCACAGCTTATATGCTACTAACTGCTTTAATCAGCACTACTTATATTCTACTAACTGCTTTAATCAACAATTCAGTCAAATAGGAACTTTAGTCAGCTCAGAGGGTTACAGCCACTGCTGTAGTCAAAAAACAGTACAGCAACAAAATACTAAAACAAAAAAAAAAAAACCTTAAACATCATGAATATTTTAAATAGGGAAGGAACGGGTGTTCACTGAAGTTGCATTTAGGTGGCTAGGCAATTGGTGACTCATTAAGGATGACAACGTCGAACAAGACGTTCATTGCATTTTCCGCGTATGGTCGAATAACAAATCGCAGCCACTTGTCCATTGCGCCAGGGTTCTCGTCACGGAAGCGTTTCCAATGGTCACGCAACTCAACCTGAGTGAATTCTGCTTGCGATCTCCTCTTGTCTGATCTTCTGACTAATTTCATCTTATAGTCACCAGCTGGAGTAAGCAGTCGAGCAGTACGGCGTAGATGAAGTCGATGAGAACGTGCATAAGCCGCTGGTATAGTCTGGTTTGAAAAGTTAAATAGAAAATGTCAATAAAAGATTGTTGGGATTATTTACTGCAATGCGAAGAGTTAATGAGTTACCATTTTGTTGTTTTGTATGACGTGATCAGAAAATTTCACTTCAAAGCTGGTAGGCCTATGAGCTGGGAGAAAAAAGATAATTCAGGTATGCGATATAATAAAAACCAAATATAATACAAAAGGGAATAGACCATGCGATGATGGTTTTTCTGAAGTAACCTTCTGGTGGTATGGCAGCGACAATTTCAACAATGTTAACATCAGGGATTGGCTGAGGGTTAACTTTTGTCACAGGCAAAGGCTGAATTATTTGCTGAGGCAGTGCAGGAGGAATAAGCATAGGAGCAGGATTAGGCTGAGGAGCTTGAACTTGAACTTCAAGAGGAACAACATCATTGACAGGATAAACATCATTCTCTGTTGCACAGGGAAAAAAAATTGCATGATAATGAAGTAAAAATATGGTATACATATATAAGTAGATTGAACTTTTAACTGTGAAAAGAGTAGGAGCTACCATCATAGCGAATGAAATCTCTAAATTCACGACCATCGGGATAGAAAACGGTAACATAGATCTGATTGTCACCTAACCATTTTAAAAGCAAATGTCCTTAGCAAGATTATGTTTGGCAGCAAAGGTTCGCCAGTTTTGGCCATAAAAGTACAGCCCTTGGTAAGGCCTGCAAAGGCCAAGCACTGATAGCTTTCCATTCCCATAAATCAAGTCAAATGTGGTGTGGTCAGGTGGGTTCTTGAGATCATATAGATTCCATGGAAGGTTCTGAGAAATTATAGTATCATTGCAATCAATTGATGAGCTAAAAATAAAAATATACATTTGTATGTAAATAAGTCAGAAAACTAAACAGAATAAATTATGTCTCACCAAAGATTTGTTACACTCATTGGTCAAGTGAGCGAGGAAGATAGGTTTGAATGAATGGGCATCAACTCGGTATGATAGCTTTTCATTACCAGTGCGGTGGAATGATCGCAGGACAAAAACGCCACCAGTACTGATTTCCAAGAGAACATAGTCATTTTCTACTACAAACATGGACTCTAGTGTAGCTCGAAGTTGTTCACCACTCAAGCGCCCTTCTCCATCTCTATCAATTTGGAGCAAGCAGTCAGACGGACCTTTCAGAGTGGTGATTTTTTCATACCGTATCTCAATGTCTCCCATGAGCTCAAAATAATATTCTGGCAATTCCTACAGAAAGGATTTATAACTGTATCTATTAAATCGTTAAAGAAGAGAGAACAGAAAACACAAAAGCATACATTAAAGGATTCTATGAAAAAATATGTATACAATCGTAATGCGCATAAACATAACGGTTTTTCACAGAGAAAGTGATACTTAGGTATAAACATTGTAAATGCTTTCTATGAAATCTGAATTCTAATATATATCATTACAAGAGTATGAATCAGATCGTGTAACTCAGTTTCATTGTGTAGTAAGCTGCTTATTAAATTTTAGAGTAAAACTTACCAATTCAATATTTTGGAAGTTCTTGATGTGGTACAGACGCAGCCAGGAGTCCATTTCAGTTCAGTTTCCTTGTGATTCAGCAGGTTTTGTTCTTAGCGAAGTTAAGAAGATTGAACCAGTGGAGGAATGCAAGGCGAATCCTGCAAGAATGAACAATAGAATTTATAGATAAAAATATGAATATGAAATGACAATGTGCTAGAACAGAGAATCTAATGTTATTATTGCTCTGCATAAAAAATCTTCTCTTGAATCGATGAAATCTTTGCGATGGAAAATTATGACTATAGCTCTATCAGAATTGAAAGGTTTCTCACTGATTAGGCAATGAAATGTATTGATAATAAAGGCTATAGATGACTTAACTGGGTAGAGGAACAGAGATGGCCGGAGAAGATGGCGACTGATGTCGTATCAATCAATAGGAGGCATGAAATATTTTTTGATGTTTGTACATATACATTGCAGAGCAACCAAGGAGTCGCGAACAACTTGTTCAAAGGCGTCATAATTTCATTGAAGAAATTTAACGCCCCAAGGTGTTTATCGGAGAGTCCAACGGGCAGCAATTGATTAAAAGTACGCTCTGCGAGAAGATACGCGTTGGTTGAAGAACAAAGTGGTTGATATGGTGACAGCATTGCAGGCGTTGGTTGGACGAATGATGGCGTGGCTTGATTAATTTTAGGGTTAGGGTTTCTGTGGAAGTCGAAGAGAGAAAAGGGGAAGAAGAAGGGAACCCGTGTTTCTTCGATGGATAGGAAAAAAAAAATTAAAATATAGTCAGACACATATTTATATACTTTTGTGAAAATATTTATATAATACTCTTTTATATCTTGTTCTTTTGTTTGAAAAAAAAAAAAACAAAAACCGTAAACAGCATTTTTTTTTTCATATTAAATCTAGATTGTTGCACACCACCCATAAGCGATGAACAGTAAATAAAGGACCAACTTAGTTAATGAAAAAGCAACGAAGAAGTAGTAATAAATAATATGAGTTGTCTTCTCTATAGGCAAAGGTAAGCTAAGCTAGTGTTTTGTGAATCATCACTTGTCAAGTACGAAATCTTAATGCACATGGAAGGATTTGACCCATATCTATAAACCTATGTGGCAAAAATCTATAAAGAAATATATTACATTAGCAGAAAAATTATTTTTCCTGCTCGTGTGTGAATAATATATTCTTTTTTTTTATTGAATTTTGTTGAAATTAATAAAAACATTGCAAAAGGCGATTTTGTATAGAATTTTAGGAGGAATAATAGTTTTTTTTGTTATATATATTGATTTTGGCAAGTAATCTATTTGCTCTAATATTTCTTAGAAACAAAATGGAAATGAATTTTTTAGAAAATATTTGAAATAGGCCACTATTAATTAATTTTATGTTCAATTAAAAAAATGTAATGCATACTTATTTGTGTCGTTCGTTCAATTAATTCATGCTTAAATTTTAAATTTTTTATGTTCAACTAATAGCAACCTATTTTTTGTTGTTTGCTCGTCATTTACGGTTTGTTTTGTTTTTTTTTTTTTCAATATCTTGTTCGTCGTATAATTATGATAAAAATTTTAGAATTTTTTTATTGGAGAATTTTTTTTTATGTTGAATTAAAAAAATATAATACATACTTATATGTTTATACAATTAAAGAAGAGAATTTAAATAGGCGAGGAATAACTATATATTGTTTTTAAGAGGCAAAAGATGCAAGATGAATAAAAATATAATAGAAACTTTTTCTTAGTTTTGTATAGAAAAATAATTAACCATCCACAACGATATAAAAGTTCATTATCAATCTGTTATCTAAGTTATTCAATAGGAGTAACAAAAACCAATGCAACAAAATTGCATAAATCAAACAAGCTTCTTTATTTCCAACTGAGCAAGGTTGTTTATGGATTTGAACCCTTATATGTTGTGTTCGGCTTGCTGTTGTGTAGCCTAACTTTTCTGAAGACGAAGGGATATTTAATCTTGAAATTCAAAAACTGTTTGGTGGAGTCTCTCTCGTGAAGCCTTCTTTGTACATGTTGTGATAGCTAGTTGTACTCTGCCATCTCAACCAGATGGCATAATTCTTAATTGTGGTTGTGTTTTCCTCAATAATCTCATTTGTGGCAACGGCTTGGTCATTGCCTTCAACTATTTGAGGTTGGTCAGAAAGCACAAAAATTTGGACTTTGCACACACTTCTTGAAAGTCCATAGTAGATAAAGTGTTTCAGTTCTGGTACAGCAAAATGATTGTTTAATAGCTAAGCATGTGAGACTCTTCTTCTGCGAAGAATTGGTATTGAACATTCCTGAAGTTAGCAACAAGGTTTTTCTTCACAACCGAAGAGTCTCCAACCCAAAAGAATAAAAGGAAAAAAGGAAATGAAAGAGGTAAAGTACTTGTGTAACTAATCAAAAGAGAAATTTTCCCAAAAATTAACAGCTCTTTACTTCAGCTTGGCTTTCTTGCTGGTCTGTGTATCACATGTGTCAGATGCATCCTTTTCAGTCTTAAATTTGGTTAGAAGATTCTGACAGACGTCTTTCCCAATTCTACCCTTCTTATGCTCTGAAGAATATACATGAAATCTTGCTGAGAATTATAATCCTAAAATAATGCTACTGCACATATAGATCAGGCAGAAATATTAGCATGATTACCAATTGATTGCAATGGACTGAGGGCTGGGTGTAGAAGTCCAGCAAGGGCACTTTGCTCTACATCCACAATAGAAACATCCGAACTTGGAACCTCTCCTGATGGCAGTGAGTTATGGCTTGATTGAGCATTGTAATAAACTTGGAAGTAGGGAACAGAAAACTTATGTTGAATTTCTCCCTCTTTTTTTTGCTGGGTTAACATGCACTAAATACTCTTGAGGTTTCAGAGATTCATCTAATTTAGTAATGTACTCCTGCAAAGATTGTTGCAAATTAATATGAATAATTGAAACTAATGCTAAATTAGAAAGGCAAAGTAATGTAAGACATTAAGTATGCATGAAGTTTAGAGCAGGAGTACCTTTGATGCCTTATCAATGCATTCAATTGCAGGTAACCTCAATAGTTGTTCAGCAACATCCCCAAACATTATTGCACTTATTGAACCAGCCTCATCAGCCAAATCAACCTCACACTGACACCTATGAAATTGTTTTAACTTGTTTTAAAAGAAAGCAAATGTACAAGAATATACAAGATATAAGTAGGCTTGCACAAAAATCGCTCGCTAATAAGAAATAGGTTGATTTACCTTGGCTCTGCAACTTGTCGCTTGCTGCAATTGTTGCAGACATATTCAGTGTTATGAGCAGCAGAAGTGGCATGACCACACTTCGTTGGGTAGATTATGCTCTCGTGGGTACAAATTCACAGGTGATAGAGACTTCTGCAAAGTGCTCAAGGGAGATGAGTTTATTCTACAAAGGATGAGGAGTAATCATCACAACTTTTGTGTTGGTGATTCGAATAATGGGTCTTGTGCTGAGTTTGGCATTCAAAAGGAGGAGTTGAAACCGAAGAAGAAGAAGAAACAAGTCTCATTTTCTGATGATGTTATTGTACATAGGGTTTTGAGTCGAGGGAGGAATTGTTGTGGCATCTCCTCAATGAATTCCTAATACAATTAGTATTGGGCCAGGTTTTCTAATTGTGAATAGATTAAGAAACTAAACCCAATAGAATTTCCTTAGTTTTATTATAAATAGACGTTATTTGTAGTAGACTAGATGCAATAGTAGAGCAGAAAGCAGTAGGCAGATCTCATTCTAGATAGAGAGGGTGCTAGAGAGAACTGTAGAGAGGAAGGGTAGAATATAATTGAGAGCAAATATGTTAACTCTTCTATTCTGTAATTCTCTATTTGTTTGGAATAGTGTGTATTCCCGTTAATTAAACCACGTTAAATTGTTGTGTTTTCTTTTCTATTTTCAATTCCGCTGTAGTGTTCTTGTTGAAATATTTCTTCCAATAAGTGTTTTTCCTAACATATTATTTCTTTCAAAATTAGGTAAATGATTTTCAGTTGAAATTTGTTAATCATAATGCTAATTATTATCCGACTTTAGTTGATGATTAAATATTTATTAATTATATCTACCAATAAAGAAATTCACACATTTCTATTTCACAGTGTGTCAAAAGAATTAACAAACTTTCTCATCCTCGTTAGAAGAAAAGAAAAAAGAAAGGGAAAATTCCAAGTGATTAGGATTGAACCGCGATCGTCAACCGCCGACATGTAATGCGACGTGGCGGTTTCCCATAAACGTGTCACACAAATGAACTGCCACCTCCATTGCCGTTTACTCATTATAACCCCAAGCTCCGGCACAGCAATTCACAAAGCGGTGAGAAACCTTGTGCACATCCCAGAAACAGATTTCTGTTGTTAACAACAATGGCGACAATCCCTTTAGGAAAAGCTGCAATCTTTAACATCTCCAAGTCGTTTCCTAAGCCCTCTTACGCTTTCTTCCATGGCAGACCTTCAAGGGTTTCTTTCACTTCCGCCACCAAAGCAGCTGATCAGGTACAACGTTGTTTAATTTAAGGTTAAACTTTGCTCTGTTTTTTTACATTTTTTTAGTGGAATTTGATGTTTAGATTTCGTTCGTTTTTGGTGAAGGGTCGATATGATGATGATCGTGACGGAAGAGGAATTCTCAGAAGGGATCTGAATCGTAATGCTGATAAATACGCTGAAGAAGCAGCCGATAAAGGCTCTGAAATGACAGAGGATGCAAAACAGAGCATGAAGTCCGGCATGGAGGCGGCGAGGGATCGAACCAAAGAAATGAAAGAGAAAACCAAAGACACGGCGGAGAGAGCCAAGGAAAGGACTAATTCCATGGCGGAGACGGCTGCCGAGAAGACCCAGGAAGCCAGAGATAAAGCGGCGGAAATGGCGCATGATACCAAAGAGAATGTGAAAGATAAGGCCTATCAGACCAGGGAGAAGACCAAGGACGCGGCGGAGACGGTCGCTGACAAAACAAAGGAGTACGCCCACGATACCAAGGGGGCGGCGGAGACGGTGGCTGACAAGACAAAGGAAGGAGTGTATAAGGCAGCGGAGACGGTGGCGGACACGGCGAATTCGGTAGGGGAGAAGGCGAAGCAGACCATGTACAAGATTAAAGAAACAGTTGTGGGAACATCCTCTGATGAAGAATCTGTTGATGATTTTATCGAAAATCACGCTAAGCAGGCTAAGAAACACAAGGACATCCACACGAGGGATGATTCCGGCGACGGCGCAAGAATGGATGAAGATGTTGTGGAGTTAAGGAGGAAAGCTGGGGGAGGCGGTTATGGCGATAAGAAAGACTAGATTTTTATGACAATTTCAATAGTCTTTTTCATGTTTGTTCATCTTTAGTATCTCTCCTGGAAGTTGGATGATGAAATAATTTGGAGATGATGTTGTGTAGCTTTTGGTTTCTCCATTGAATCTTCCCTGGTATAGTGATCTTGATGTTTTATAATTCCGGGTTAAAGTAAAGCATTTTGTTTACTGCAATGGATTCCTTCAGCTGCAGTTTATGGATCCCTACGGCGACACAGAACAATACATGGAGAGAAAAGCGAGATTTTTTAAATAAGATAGAAACCGAAACCGAAGAAGCCCTAACGAGCAAGAAAAGGGATTATGCACATTAGAGCAACTTTGTCACTATTTTTATAATTCGTTCCTTCTGGCCTTAACGTTGTCACCCTTTTTACCCTTTTTATGGTAAGATTTTGATACAACCATGCATGTAGCTTGAGCGAGAAGCCACCCACGTGGGAGTGAAGTTACCACTGTAAACTTCAGCATAGCCTTGACCAGATCAATTGCTGACTTCTTCTCTAAAGCTTATCGCAACCGAACCCAGAAGACGAGGTCCTCCATTTCAATTGCTAACTGCATGCACTGGCGGATTCTTTGCTCCATCTTTGCTTAGTTTGTTACATTCCTACTAGTATAAATATCTCATGTAATTCATCACTTGAGATCATCAAATAATCAAGTACTTTTCCCTTCTGTCCTCTGCATTTTCGCTGCATTTCCTTTGATTCCAACAGATTTCAATAAAGCGAGCTTTGCTTCTTGCGTTGCTGTCACCCTTTTTACAATTTGTTCCTTCTCTCCCTTTCTATAATAGCTGTCACCCTTTCTATAACTTGGTCCTTCTCTCCCTGCAATGTTGTCACACTTTCTATAATAAGATTTCAATAAAGTGAGCTAGAGCAATAGTAAGATTTTAATAAAGTGAGTTAGAGTAATAGTAAGATTTCAATAAGTCGTTCTTTCTTGTCTTGGAGAGTGATTACCCTTTCTATAACTTGGTCCTTCTCTCCCTGCAATGTTGTCACACTTTCTATAATAAGATTTCAATAAAGTGAGCTAGAGCAATAGTAAGATTTTAATAAAGTGAGTTAGAGTAATAGTAAGATTTCAATAAGTCGTTCTTTCTTGTCTTGGAGAGTGATTACTCTTTCTATAGTAAGATTTTAATAAAGTGAGCTTGAGTAATAGTAAGCAATAGTAAGATTTTAATAAGTCTTCTTTCTTGCCTTACAGCGCTATCACACCCTTTTTATAATAAGATTTCAATAAGTCATTTTTTCTTGCCTTACAACGCTATCACATTATTTTTATAATAAGATTTCAATAAAATGAGCTACAAGATAGTAAGATTCCAATAAGGTAAGCTCTAGAGCAGCGGCTTTCGCGGCTGAATCCGTTTCCTGTAATGTTGACCTCCTTTCTATATAAAAAAAAAAAAAAAAAAAGTCTCGCGTGTGGGTGCTTACCTTTTTGGCTTCCCTAAATCGGATATTTATTGGTTTTCCTTCGCGCTCACCTTTCCCTGCTTCTCTAAATCGAACCTTTCATGGCTTTTTTGGCTTCCCTAATATTGTGTTCACAAGACATGAAAAAAATGGATCGACATTCTCAAGAATCACCAGAAAGCAATAGGAACAGGACAAGACACAACTTCTTAATACACAACAACAAACAATTTGACTAATGAGAAGTCCCAACTTCTCCGGGAAGTAATCCCAATCGGATCATAAATCACGGTTGCCGGAAAATATTTGACCCTAAAATCTTTTCTAATTGAAGAATTACACTCACACAAAACGAATCAATGAATCTATCTACATTTACACAATTTCAGTACTAACTCTTCTACTCTGCTCTAGTATATATAACCAACTACGACAGTAACATCATCGTACTTGCCTCCTCTGTAACTCTCGCAATCAAATCCAGCCTCCATTGCTGCTTCTGTAAAAGGACTAACCCAATCTTCAACAAGAGAGAATTTTCTAGCCATCTTCACTAATGTCCAAGCCGCTAACTCCGGCGGGTTCTCATCGTCCAGGCACGAGTTCACCATAGCTTCAATTTCGTCGGGAAATACATTATCAAACAGCCCATCGGTTCCGGCGACGAGAACATCCCCCGGTTCGACGTCGACCGTGATTTCCTCGGCCAAACAGGGGTGAAACCCCGTGGAGTTTCCCAATTGGAATGGACAATTGAACCCGCATTGTTGAACCGGAGATTTATACACAATCTTGCCGTCCCTGATCAGAAGAAACCCACTATCCCCCAAATTCGCCGCGTGTAAATTGTTCCCCTTGAGGGTGATTATGCAAGCGGTGGACGCCCCTTTTTCTTCATTGTTCAAGAAAGCTTCATCGAGAACTTGTTTGGGATCGACGTCGCCGGTCGGCTGTTCTCTAATCGAATCGACGGCGTTCTCCATTAATTGCCTGGCGTAGATCCCGGAATCGATCCCCATCCTGGCCAAGCCTCCAACGCCGTCCGCCACTCCGATCGTCTGTGCCTCGTCGCAGATGAAGTGGGCATCTTGGCCTAAGGGTATACTCTTGCTCTTTTTCGGAAGGTAAAACGCGCCGGCCATCATCTTCAAGGTTCTGCCGGTGCCAGAGTAAATCCGCTTCGAATCTTGATCGTAACTCTTCACTAATCTCTTGCGCTTTCCGGTTCTTTCTGGGATTTCTCGAACAAAATCCATGTTGAAAATAAGGGAAATTCTAATGTGGGTTGATGAGTAAAGCAAATTAAGAATTGAAAATTCTCCATGTCAAGTTTATATAGAGCGATTAACGGCGGAGGGAAATTTTCAGAGGCTCCCTCCGCCTTCTGCATTCTTTTCCTCCTTCGGATTTGGATTGATCTTTGCGGGGAAAACAGGGAAGTTTCCTAAATTGCGTCGATGATAATTGGTAACTTATCTCATATGCGCCCCGATTCGATGTTTAAATTGTACCAGCGGCCATTACTTATTTCGCTAGTAATTTTTGGTCTCTAAAATATTTTTTAACGTTACAATAAACGAAAACATTAATTTGATAGATAAAATAATATATATAGTCGTTTATTGCCAATTTTATTAGTTTTTTTTTTCTAAACAGAAATGCGGTACTACATTAATGGAAAAAAATCGAGGCTACATCCCATCAATACTCATGATGCTCAATACGCTCTAAATCTTCCCTATTTGCGGCTAGCATCACCGCCTCAACCCCTTCCTCTATCTCCACTCCAGACTTCCAAAAAAAATAAAAGACCCTCAACGCGATTGCACGTAGGGACCGGCTTATCAAAATAACAAAATTGCGATCCTATTGATTTAACCGCAACATGACAAAGTTTGATTTATGACAGGAAAATTAAAATAGATCTACTCTAGTGGGTAAGTCCGCCCAATTTCCAAATTGTCGAAGGATGTTCGAGGCTCCAACAGTTCCAACAGCTAATACTCATAGTGACGGAACGAAGCCAATTTTATTAGTTGGGTAACTAAAAGTAAATTAAAATTAGTTTAATAACCAAAAGTTGTCGATGAAAATAATTTAGTGCCTACAAGAATATTTTATCTTTGATTTTTTTAATAGAATGCTTAATATTATTGATAGTACACAATCTCAAACCATAAAATCAATCTCAAGTTTTTCAGGGGAACAAGTTCTCATCTTTTGCAAATATTGATAAGAAAACATGAAGGACTCGGTTACATCTTGACTCTTGAGAAATTGTTTAGTGCATCCGTTGCCATCGCAGCACAAATTAAGGTTGGGCTAAGTTTATGGGCCTGGGCCCTACATTTAGCTTTCTTTAATTCTTTGCCCAAATATCTCTACTCTTTGGAATTCAACGAGGATATCAAGAGCAATAAACTTTGACCAGAGCCTATACTGTGGGCTGAGTTTATGAGCTTGGGCCTTACATTCTTATTTTCATAAATTAAAAAAAGAAAAAGGAAAATCACCTCTTCTCTGTCGAATTCCAGAGGATGATTGCACAATCAAGAGTAATAAACTTTTAAAAAGTTTTTTTTTTAAACAAAAAAAAGAGAAGAAATAAAGTTTTATTGGATCTGTGGTGGTGTATTAATGTGTTACTGCATATCTTCAGTGGTGATGACTTGCCATGTTGATCCCCGATGTGGAATATTGTCCCTCATAAATGCGTTTTCAATGTAGTGCAATTGTGAACAACGTCGCAATATCCTAAATGCGATGGCTTAATTTGTGTTGTATTTAAGTGCTATGTGTGAGCTGTGTTAAATTTATTTTGAATTCTTGAAAATAAGTTTGATTGAAGCCTTTATTAAGGCTGGGCTGCATTTATAGGGTTGGGTATGAACATGTTACTTATGTTATCGATTTTAATTTAGTTTAACAGTAATTGTATAAGTATCAAAAGAATATTACCGTTTTAGTTATGTGAACAAACGCGAATGTACGTGCGTGAAGGCTCGCCTATTAAGATTTGTCTCATATACAAACTCATTTCATATAAATTTTTGGTAATACTTAATGCAGAACAAAAAAAAAATGCTAAACGCAAATTAGAGAGATAGTGTTTTGCATTTCTTTCCAAAACTACCCAGTACCCCCATATAAATTCTCTCACCCCTTTTTGCTCTCACCATTTCACACCTTCAATCTTTCGCAAACTCCTACCTGATGCCGGAACCCATCGCCAAGCTGAGGTAAATCATTTTTTTTTCTTTCTAACCATGCATTATAATATTTAAATTATACACGCATAATTATAACATTTACCTTAACAATTAATCATAAAAGATTAATAGAAAAGAAAAAACAAACAAAGAAAGAGTGTTGGAACAAGGGTTAGGCACCTAACTCCTTGTTCCGGCGTTAGGCGCATAACGCCACTGGTTTTTATTTTTTTTCCCCTTCCTATTAATCTTTTATGATTAATTGTTAAAGTGACTGTATAATTAGGTGTGTATAATTGTCTTTTAAAATAATGCGAGTGTAATTTTAAAGAGAAATTTAATATTAAAAGAAATTAAAAGTATGCAGGTATAGATTGTTTTAATAAGAAAATACTTCACTATTTCATTAAAAGAATCCAATTTATAAATTATTTTTAGTACTATAAAATAGATTTTTATAATGAGACGGAGGAAGTATAATTTTTCTTAAAAAAAACTAAATCAAACAAAGCATCGGAAACTCTTGTAGTAATTTACATTATTTTTTCAATCATTGCATAGGTAAGTAGGGACCCTTTTCATTCATCATTGCATGGCATGGCAATTATTATGGTTTGCATATTCTTTCGCACTTATCCCCAAAACAACAAAATGGAAATGTCACGAGCCGTCTCATTCCATGCTCCATCGGGGACTCAGTTATTATCATCTTCGTCGTTAGTTGGTCTTGGTCAATCAATTATCCATGTCAGGGCTCTAACAGTTGTAATGTGTAGTGAGCTAGCGAAAGATTGTAGGTTCGATTCTTATTTCTGTCAGTTTATTTAGAGTGCAGACTGATAGGATTCTGCAGATGGCTCTTCAACTTCGTTTTTCTTCTCTCCATAGCCTCTGACTTTAATAAATAATAGGACTCCAACAGTGAATTTAAAAAAAAAAAATTTATCCATTAACACTAATCCTTAATTTATTTCTAAATTGCTACTATTACATTTGCATATCATTTATTAAATTAACATTATTTCTCACTATTTTGAAACATAATAATGTTGTTTAATTTCTCAAAATAATATTGTGTTCGATTATGAAGTGCAGTCAAAATACATTTCTTGAACGTGGTGTTTGGGGTAAGGAGGTATCTTCTTACTGTTGTGGACATGTATTTTCCTACACAAAGACTTGTATCTAACGCGTCTGATGATTTAGCGGCACATGTCTAAGTCATACTAGTTTTAATTGGATTACTACTTCAATACTCCATTATTAATTATTGAATTATATTTGCACGCTTAATGTATGACTCCTAGTAGTAGTAAATTACAGTTGCTAGGAAATTCTTTTTGTCATTTAAAAAGATTTCTTAATTGTATGCAAAGTTCTCCTTTTTGCTAGGTTCAAAAGATTTGATCCAACAGACTCTCTTCGAGGAAGTGTGCCCGCCTAGCCAAGTGATTCATCCTATTAAACATCCTTCTTAAGTGAGACTGCAACAAAAACTATCAATAATTGATCCATTCGTCCATCTAAAGAGGGAGATTTTGTGTGGTTTAGTCTCTTAGCCCGCATATTTCTACCCTAAAACTAAAACGTCATTTGTTTTAGAGCAGATGGGAGTACAATTACACATATTTTGTATCTGTAATGGAGATCAATATGCATGGAACTTGATGTGACGTAAAAAGTCCGGATCTGGATGCTTCGGTCGGCTGCTTAAAGATCTTGAAGGAATAGCTCGGATATGGGAATCTGGAAAACTGGAGCTCGGGTCAATGGTTGTGGTGCTCGGACAGGTAGTCTTCTTTATGAATCTGGGAATGGAAACAATGAACAAGGAATAAGCGGGATTATCCCCTCTGTGCCACTCCGATGCTCAAGTTAATAGAGTACATGGATAAACTGTATTGACTGAATGCTAAAGCTCATGAGAGAATGTGTAAGAGATGCGTAAACAAGACGTAAAGGCGTACCTGAAATGAGTCTGATGACTGAGTTTATATAGCCTCACCTGAATATGTCTGTTTCCCCTTTGGTGTGTCATGCAATAATGACTCTGCTTATGTTCCTCCTCCTGTATGACATCTTTAATGCCTTCCTTTTCTCTTGCTGGTGTTATGGCTCGGTCTTAAATACCTTTGTAACTCCTTTGCTATTCATGGCTCGGATAGGGCTCCTTTATCATGATGGCTCCTTTGTACTTATTGCTGTAAGTAATTCCTGCATGAAATCAGCCCCGAATTCCTGCCCCATAACGACGCCTAGCTATTATGCCAATGTTACCGTTATTCCGACCTAAGCTTCCCAAGCTCGGTTATCTTGACTGTTACCGACCTAAACTATTTCCTTAGTTCGGCTGGACTAAGCTACTGACTGACCTAAGCTTGACTATGGGCTTTACATGTTTAAATTTATTTTGTCTTTATTGGGCCAGGCCGAATGACCTTAGCTATTTTTTATGCACACCAGAACTATATGAAGGTTAATTTTGAACGCTGGCCGGCTTTAATTTGCTCATCAAAATTCGGTGAGACAAGAAATTTTGCACGTCCTTTTCTTGCCTCCCAATGTTGTGATCGGTTTTGTGGTAGCGTAAGTTCAAAGTTTGGAGTCTTTGGACTACATATATACAATTTAGTGGGGTATCTCTAAGTTGAATTTTGCCATCAACTTTTATGTAGTTTCTTCAATGCTTGAATTGTGTGGACACAAATTAACTTTTGATCTCAATCGTAGTATTTAAATCAAGACTTTCTAAAGCTAAGCTCTGTCGTCGTTGACCGTAGCCTCCATGGCTCCGTCTCGATAGCAAGCAGCAATTATGGCTTTCTGTTATGATTGAATCTCACGATTTGGTAATTGGTAAACTAAAACAATTGGATTGGATTTTATTTTTAAAATTTTTTACTCAGTGAAGAGGACCAAAAGTGGGCCTAATCAATGTTCTTTTTCTTTTTTTTTTCTCATCACAGCTCATATATATAAATATATATATATATATATATATAAAAGATTTTATATAATATTGGGCCCTTGAAACGATTGGGCCCTGGGTTGTTGTTTAGGTTCGCCCTTCTTTTGGGCCGAGTCTGAACATGAGTGATCTTAGCTACCTAATTACCATTTTCTCGTTCATTTGTGTGTACGCTTTAATATGTTCTATATCAAAAGTGAGAAAGAAAAAATCTTATTAAATCATTTTACTGCTAAATTAGTAAATAATTGGCACACAACATATGCCAATACAAAGTCGGGGTGAGCATTTGTCAGACCCGACCCGACCCAGAACCGATCCGACCCGTCGGTTTTGGGACGGATTTTTTTTTTTTTTTGTCCCAAATGAAAAAGTTTCAAAATTATATTATTTTTGCTTAAGATAAGATTTGAACACATCACCTAAGTTTAACAATTTACTTTAAAATAAGCTAATTAGCCACTCCTTCTACTTTTTGTTTTGTTATATTATCTTATTATTTTTATTATATTATATGTTTATTTATATATCAATTCTTTATACTACATATATTATAATAATTTTGTTAAAAAACAATATACATTATAATAATTTATATAAACTAATGGTATACTTTACATTTTGTGTTGTTTTTCTCTTTACTGTTTGTACCTTTCTATTACTATTAAAAAAATACTGTAATAAAAAAATAATAGAGTATAATTTTACTTATTTAAGATATCAATTTTCAATTGATAAGCATAGTATTTAAATTTGAAATACTAGATAAATTTATAGAATAAAATATTATTTATTTTTTTATATAAAAAATTAAATTTTGTTTAGATTGTGAAATACATATATGATGTAATTTAAATCATTAATATAATTGAAAAAATATTAAATGATTTATAGTTTAATTTGTTGTATAATATAATAATAAGAAGAAAAAATAACAAATCAAAGAGTTGCTAGAGTGGTTAGTCAGCTTTCTTTAAGATTGGTTTGTCAACCTTAGGTTGTGTGTTCGAACCTTGACTTAGGCCAATGAGCATTATAATTGTATAGATTTTAAATTTAGAATACCCAAAATTGGAAGGAGAATCGAACCGGACCCACAGGTCCGAATCGGAACCCGACCCGCAACTGTGTACCAAAAAAAAAAAAAAAAAACAAACCGGACCGGACCCGCGGGTTTGACCCGGAACCGAACAAGAAGAAACCCGACCCGCTGGTTTTTGACCACCCCTAATACAAAGGGATAATTCTCCTACCGTTTGCGGGTCGGATCTCCTATGTTGTGTATTCATGTACGAAAATACGAGGTGTAATTTATGGCTGTCCACAATAATTCGCATGGCAATAGTTAGAGTATATTGCAATGCAACCAATCCTCTAACTATACCTAATATAATTATTGAAGGGGCCAAATGTAAATATATATATTTTTAAGTAGCGCTGAACAAAATATTTGTGGTTCAGAGCAAACCGCAGAATCGTTCCGAAAATTCGGATCGGATTTTGTGAAACGGTTTCGGATTCAATCCAATTTTTATCTGCAATTTAAATTTATTTTTGTTTATTTTTTCGCTATAAATTTTGTTGGTATTAGCGTTTTGTTGGTGGTTATGTGTTGTACTGGTGGTGATATTGTGAAGATCCAGAAAAAAGAATGGGTTCTTCGTTGGAAAACACGCACACCCGTAATAATCGTAAACCATCATCTTGCGAAAACACTGGGCATCGATTGCGAAACACAGCATAATTGATTGGCCGACCTGAATCTTCATGTTTTATGTTACTATTTTGTTTCATATTCATGCCGGAATCCATGGCAGCCGAAAAGAGTTGAATTTTTTCTGATTTTAAAACTGTCCGAATATCCATCAATTGGGTTTAGTGGAAAGAGAATAGAGTACAGTGGGCAGCGTGTGAGAGGAAGAAAAAGATTGAGACAATTTGCAGGGGAGAAGGTTTGGAGAATGAGAGGAGGGAGAAAGAAGGGAAAAAATAAAAAACAAAACCGAAAATCTGAAATCCGATCCGAAACAGCTGTTTCGGATTTTAACCTGAAACCGATCCGAAACCGAAAATTAAAATCCGAAACCTCAGATCGGATCGGTTTTGGGTCGGATTTGTCATTTGCTCAGCCCTATTTTTAAGTGCCGAATATTTACATATAAATTTTTTTGGTACTAAAATATACATGTACTAGTAAAAGAAAATTTTTTTTGTGGGACCATACACCTGTCATTGTCCATGAAGCTTCGCCTCTGCTCTACCGTGGTCACTTCCCCAGACCACGCCACCTTACCATTATTCCTGGGAGCCTACATTTTCCGGACCACTTCCACCACCATCGTCGGAATGCCTGCTTTTTCTGGCCCTATTTTCCGGCACCGCAGACTGTAACTCCATAGTATTTCCTAATCCTGTGCTCCTATATGAACTCCTCTTTGCCGGAATATTTTGCAATTTCAATTTTTAATAGATTATCTAATGAGGGAAAAATATCCGATGCCCCTGTACTGAACTCTTCATTGCCAAAATAATTTTGTCGTTTCTATGAGAGACTACAATTTCCTTACAACTTTAGCCAGTTGACTAAGTTGTCCGCTGAGTCAAAGTTTCAATCTGTTTTTCCAAAAAAAAAAAAAAAAAAGCATTCACATGCGGATCATTTTATTTGAAGAATATAAAGGGTTCTTTAAGACATAAGAAAAATTAAGAACACAAAGTATGAAGAGATTCTGTAGGAATTTCACCAACAAATAAAGAAATGTAAAAGGGAGAAAGACTTGTTACGAGTCACAAAAGCAATCTAAGTCGTGTAGAAACACTTTCCTTAAAGTGTTTAATGCCTCCACTATTTGTCTAACTGGGAATATGGCAAGATCACTTCTAAAATAAAATAGATTGATTGTAAACAACTAAATAGACAGTGCTTAGATTGTTTAGACAAGAAAGAAGATGGAAATTAGTTGATTTTAATATGTGGCAATCAACCTGTATTTATAGAGTTGAAAATTTGTGTTCATGGGATACAATCAGCCTATGAATAGATGCAATCATCCATTCAAGAGTTAGGACGCAACACTTCAACCAAAAGACGCATCCAAAGGAAGAAGTCAAAGAGTTGCATCTCTTTAGTACCACTGGAGCGTGTCCGAGAATCCTTCCGAGTTGGATGCAGATTCGCACAGCACTTGTTCCCTGCAACCGAGCGAGCTTTGCACACTGGAGCTTGTCCAAGACATCGTCCGAGTCGGACAACGTCTCACAAGAGGTACTGGAGGTCGTCCGAGATGTCATCCAAGTCGGACGACTTCTCGGACGTCTTGCTAATTCTGAAGTTAGCTTTCAGCTAGCTTCGGCCTTCTGTCCGACTCGGACGATGAATCACTCAGATCTCCATGAACTTTTCCAAATGCCTTTTCTATACTATAAACTACAAGAGAATATTCAACAATCCCCGACTTAGTTTATAGTATAAACTATCAACACTTACATGAAATCACACTTAGGAGAGAGTGACTTTCGTCTTGAACTTTCCTTTAGTGCAACTAAGTCACTAAACTGAGCAAAAGTTGGTGGCGCGAAGCTTTAAACCAAAATTTGATTTCAATTAAAACTTAGCACACATGCGAACCTCATTTTCTATATTACAATCACAACTAGTTGTAGCACTCATCTGGCCGTGTGCTCATCCTAGTTCTGCAATCATGTACTAGAGATAACTCTGAACTCTAGCCGAAGGTGGCACCACCCTCTATGACTACATAAGTGAAATTCCATCCAGTTTATTTGTCCGTCACCAAATAAACACTGCAGAGAAATTTCATTGAGACACTTAAGTCATCCTCTCACTTAAGAGTTACTTTTATTAACGCCTTTTATTGGTGTGATCTACACAAATTTGGTGTACACAATTGTTCTTGTGACTTGTTGTTACCCTTTGAACCTCTCATACTAGGGATACTAGAAGGAGGTTGGGTTTCCATCATCTAGCAATTTTAGATAAGAGTTTTAATCCCATACCCAATGTTGTCGAATTCACCAACTCTCTTGTAAGAAGTTTGGTCAACGGATCCGCTAGATTTTTGTGTGTTCTAACAAACACAATGGTGACAACATTGTTCTTTAATACCTTTCTCATGTTGGTATATTCCAAGCTTTATATGTCTAGTCTTTCCCTTGTATACTTTGTTTAAAGCACTAGACATATTAGCTTCACTATCACAATACAATAGATAGTTATTCGTGGCATTTGCCTTGACCAGAAATCTATATCCAACAATAGATTTCTTTAACCACTCAACTTTCTTAGAAGTTGAACACAAAGCAACAAACTCAGATTCCATTGTGGAATGAGTTACTATTATTTGTTTCTTTGATACCCTAGATACAACACCATTACTAAACATAAAGATAAAACCACTTGTAGGTTTTTGATCACTAATGTTTATAATTTATCTTGCATCTGAGAATCTTTCAATTACACTTGGAAATTGTTGTAATAGGTACAAAATCTCTTTGTTTAATATCAAGAGATAACCCAAAACTCTAGTTACATCCTTCCAATGATCATTGTTTGGATTCTTTGTGTACCTTACCAACCTGCAAATTTCACATGCAATGTCTGGCCTTGTACAACTCATGGCATACATGAGATTTCTAATAACACTTGAGTAATCAAGTTGTGCTATTGGTTCACCTTGATTTTAATAACCTTAACACTTGGATCCATGGCTGCACTTGCTTCTTTCACTTTCAAATGTTGATATTTCTTTATGAGTTATCAACATAATGAGTTTAAGAAAGAGCATAACCCCCACTATGCTTTTCATTTTATCCCTAAGATAATATGAACTTCACCAAGATCTTTCATTTGAAAGTGAGAAACCAGATATTTCTTAGTTTCAGTAATACATTTCAAGGCATTACTTACTATTAGCATATTATCCATATATAAGCAAATTAAGACATAATACTCTTTTGTTGTTTTAGAATAAATGCACTTGTCAGCAATAGTGTATCTAAAACTACCATAAAGGTATAACACTCTCAAATTTCCCATGCCATTGTTTAGGAGCTTCTTTAATCCCATATATCTTGACTAGTTTGCATACTTTCTGTTCATATTCAGTAAGGACATAACCTTCTAATTGTTCCATGTACATATTTTTCATGCAAATTACCATTCAAATATGCTGTCTTTTTATCAATTTGATGAACATAAAGATTAAAAACTGAAGCTAAAGTAATTACAATCCTAATATATGCAATTCTTAGCAACATGAGTATATGTATCAAAATAATTAATTCCTTCACTTTGTCTATGACATTTGGCTACTAACCTGGCTTCGTTGGTGAAAATAGTTCCATCCATTGCTTGCTTCCTTCGGATAATCCACTTGCAACCAATTGGTTCTGAACTTTTTGGTAAATTAACCAGGATCCAAGTATTATTAGATAATATTGAATCCATTTTATCATTTACAACTTCTTTCCAAAATGCTGCAACTCTTGATTTCATTGCCTCACTCTATTCTTTTTGGATCATACTCTATACTTAATAAATTTAAAATTTTCTTATCCCTACTTCCATTGACTAGGAAGACAATAGATTGGGAGAGAATAAAATCAGAAGGTAGGTGTCACTATTGAAAAAAAGGGCTTCAACGGCTGTAGTTTAACGGCGGAAGAGACCAAAACCGCCATTAAAAAGAAAGTGTGGACTTTCTATGTCGGTTTTTAAAAAAACCGCCTTAGAGAGCAATTATCTACGGTGGTTATTTGATAACCGCCGTAGTAAGTCACTTTCTTCGGCGGTTATTAGAAAACAGCCTAGAAAGTCTGTTTCTATGGCAGTTTCAATTAAACCGCCGTAGAACTTTCTACGGCGGTTTTTTTAGAACCAGTAATAGAAACATGGGTTGGGCATATAATTCAAATTAGGCTTTTGAATTTTGGGGCCAAACAATTGCTGCCTTCCCCTGTTTCCATCTCCTCTTTCCCATCGCATTCAATTATCTTCTTCGAGGGGAACCCGTCGCTGGCGCCATCCGCTTGATGCCGACTATCTCCTTCTCTTCCCCGAAGCTATTCGACGTTGACTGCTAGACCTGCCATCAACTCCGGCTTTGGCATCTTAAACGACCATCATCCACCCATTGGGTATCTTTTCCCCAACCAGAATTTTGGCTAATCGGTGGCTTGGTTGTAGGATTCAAATCCTAAATAAGGTTTAGCCAAATAGTTGCAAGTTTAGTTAAGCTTTAGAATATAAATTGTTATTTGTTTACTTGTGATTGGCCTAGGGTTTTTTTTGTTAATGTTGCATTCGGGTTTGTTGAGGTGATGAATGCTTGTATTGTTTTGGTTTTGATCGATTGATGGTTTAATTGGTTTGGTTGTTTAATTTGGGTTTGGTTTTGATCGATTGGTTTTTGAGTTAATGTTTGGTTTGGTTTTGATCGATTGGGGTGTTGAATTCGGGTTTACATAATTATTTTGATCGATTGGTGTTTGAATTCAGGTTTTGATCGATTAGGATGTTTATGCTTTCGTTTTTTTTTTTTTTTTGTGCTATAACTGGATTTTCTCCTTTGCACTTTCATTTTACACCATTACTTCTATATGGTGGTTTTATTTCACTTGGTTATAGTTCCCTCTGTTTCTTATGGTATGCATCTACATATAAAGTGTTTACATGCCTTTACTTTTACCCTTTTTGTTGGTTGTGGGAGGGGCAGGGTTGATAATGAGTGAAATTCTTTTCTTGTTTTAGGCATGGAAAGTGTAAAATGAGTGAACTTCTCCTTAAACCTTTTACCTTTCTTACTCTATTTTGTGTTCCTCCTTTAGTGCTAATCAGTGAAATGCTTGTTCTCATGAATTGAAGGGGTGAAATGTCAATTGCTTTTCAATTTTAACCTTTCTTAGGCCACTTTTTGTGTCTCCTTTGGTTTAAAGTGTGTAATGACACTTGGTTTTTGAAATTAAAACTTCCTATGCTTCTCTTTCCGATATCTTTTTTAGAAACGTTGCTAGTATACTTTGTGTGTCGATTTTCTTGAAAAGGATCCTTGTTTTATACTTGGAGAGTGTGAAATGTCACTTCTCCTTCAAAATTTTTCCCTTTCTTACTCTATTTTTTGTTCCGCCTTTATTGATAATGATTCAAATGCTTGTTCTCATGAATTGAAGGGGTGAAATGTCAATTGCTTTTTCAATTTTAACCTTTCTTAGGCCACTTTTTGTGTCTCCTTTGGTTTAAAGTGTGTAATGGCACTTGGTTTTTGAAATTAAAACTTCCTATGCCTCTCTTTTCGATATCTTTTTTAGAAACCTTGCTAGTATACTGTGTGTGTCGCTTTTCTTGAAAAGGATCCTTCTTTTATACTTGGAGAGGGTGAAATGTCCCTTCTTATGAAAAGATGTTATCTTGTTTTCTCTCTGTCTTTACCAAATGTTTAAGATAAGGTAATGGCCCGAAAGAAAAAACGCAATGAGGAGCATAGTGATGAGGGAAATGGCAATGAAGATGGTTCTTCTACTAGAGCTACAAGAGGTAGAGTGCCTACAAACTGCGACGATCTTTTGGAAATGCGTATGAGAGGGAAAACAATTGAGATTGCATTCAATTCCAAAAATGAGCCTAAAAATGCACATACGAAGTGGATTACTTTCGTAGCATTCACTGCCTGAAGCAAAGTGGACAGTATGGAATATGCATCATGGCCTAAAAGTCCCTGACGAGATCAAGAAGAGAGTGTGTATTTCATATGCATTATGGCCTAAAATCTGAGACATTGGCACTCGAAAAGGTATTTGATTTTGATTTCACATAACTAATTTGATTGTATTTCATTTTGCTACTCAATAAAATTTTTCTTTATACTCTGTGGCAGTACTTCAAGATCGACTGCACTCCATTAACCACTGAGGATATAGATGCTATGAGAAAATTATGCGCTAGTTATATTGTGGAGCATTATCCAAGTAGTTCTTGATGGTTGTTTTGCTAGTGTAGAAACTTCTTGATATTATAGTTGTATGAATTGTTGTGGATATGCCACTGTAATGTAATAATGATTTCTACTTCTATCTTGGCAACATTTTGTATATTTATTTTAAACTTTTAGAAGCAAGTTTTTCTCTAAACCAGAGATTGCTTAGAACTTCCTATGGCGGGTATGGAAAACACCATAGAAAAGGAGTACTTTCTACAGCGGTTTTGCTGGGAATCGCCGTAGAAAGTGACACTTTCTACGGCGATTGGGAAGAACCGCCGTAGAAAGTGACACTTTCTCACTTTCTACGGCGGTTCAGAACTGCCGTAGAAAGTCCGGACATTCTATGGCGGTTCACAACCTCCGTAGAAAGTTCGTAACATTTCTACGGTTGCCAGATAGATGGCGGTTCAAATGCAAGAAAACTGCCGTTAAAAGTTCCAAAAAATCGCCATTGAAGGCCCTTTTTGTAGTTGTGTGTTTCTCCTTCCTTTGCCTTTGACTTCTTCTAGGATCAATAGAATAGTCAAATTAATTGCTTGTTGCATTTTTGGAATAACTAAGTTCCTGTGATGGAACATCATTCTCTTATGAATTCTTTAGAAACAGATCTTCTAAGAATTAAACTTCTCTTGATTCCAACAATTACATTGGAATCAACTTCAAGTAGCCTATAAAACTTTGGAATTTTTAGCATACCCCATGAACACACATTTTAGTATTCTAAGTTCTAATTTGGTATGCAATGCAGCCCCAAACCTTTAAGTAATAAGGTTTGATTTTGACTGTCATTCCAAATCTCACAAGAAGACACTTTAGTCCTCTTTAAAGGAATTCTGTTTTGAACATTGCAAACAGTGAACAAGGTTTTACCGCACAAGTTCTTAGGCAAAACTAGAACTTTATGATTAATAAGATTACTTTGTTAACACATGTATATTGCACACACTTTGAGTTTTATAGTCATAGAACACAACTTCAAAGTTCTAGCAATACATTACTAACAAACACACTTGTTTAATCTAATCAAATCATCAATCAAGTAGTAGCACATATTATATAAATAAATAGTTATACATCACTTTATTTATAATAATATATCAAGCAAACTTAACTTGATAAAATTTGAACAAGATTCATTTTACTACTAGATAATTTAACTGTATTATCACAAATAACGTATCATAAATACACTTATTCTAGACAAGAATATAGCACTTTTGAATACAGAAATTTGCTAAATTACATGTAGCATCAAAGATTAAACTGCAGCACTTTTGGTATTTATTCATATTTTATTACTTACAAGATTACATAAACAAATTATGAATCTTATTTGTTCAAACTTTCAATTAGATGCATGTTTCACAATTTAAGTAAACATAACATTAATCATCTTGTGAATGAAAGTTTAATATACAAACAATATTAAGCACTATTCATGTAAAGGTTGAACAAGACAATTTGAATTCATAATTATCATTACTTGATAATACAAATGCTTTCATTCTAGACAATATCATAGAATTTGTAAAATTCTAATACACCTCAATAATTTGAGCACAAATGATCAAACTAAATACACTTAAAGTATTTTGATATAATTCATTTCATGTTACAATTTACAATTCATTTTAACAAAGTTAGCACTAAGGAGAATTTTCTCCTTTTTCTTCTTGTTGTATATGAATTCAACCTTTAATTGGATTTTTATTTAAAATTGTAACAACTCAATTATTTCTCCTTGTCACTAGAAATGGCATTTTTCTGAATTTTTTCATTTCATTCCTCTTACAGTCAAATTCATTGAATGATCACTTCTAATTATGTGAAAGATCATATTACCATCTTCAATATTTACATATTCTAAACACTTTAGTTTAAAATATCATCACTTGAAGATTATGAATTTGGTTCATAGAAGAGGAATTTTCATTATATAAAAATCAACGAAATAAGAACTTATCTTTCTTTTGATTCTGATTTGCATATTCCTGCAACAATGCACTAGACTTCACCTTCTTGACACTTCTCTCCATTTCATCGACTCTGCCTAATTTTACGAAGTCTTGATTCACGAACATCATGGTTGTCTCTTGAGTGGTCTCCATGAAGAATGTATGTTAAACACTTTAAGATTGAAGAATATAAAGGGTTCTTCAAGACATAAGAAAAATTAGGAACACAAAGTTTGAAGAGATTCTGTAGGAATTTCACCAACAAATAAAGAAAGAAATGTAAAAGGGAGAAAGACTTGTTACAAATCACAAAAGCAATCTAAGTCGTGTAGAAACACTTTCCTTAAAGTGTTTAATGCCCCCACTATTTGTCTAACTGGGAATATGGCAAGATCACTTCTAAGATAACATAGATTGATCATAAACAACTAAGTAGATAGTGCTTAGATTGTTTAGACAAGAAAGAAGATGGAAATTAGTTGATTTTAATATGTGGCAATCAACCTCTATTTATAGAGTTGAAAGGTTGTGTTCATGGGATACAATCAGCCTATGAATAGATGCAATCATCCATTCAAGAGTTAGAACGCAACACTTCAACCAAAAGACGCATCCAAAGGAATAAATCAAAGAGTTGCATCTCTTTAGTACCACTGGAGCGTGTCCGAGAATCCGTCAGAGTCGGATGCAGATTCGCACAACACTTGTTCCCTGCAACAGAGTGAGCTTTAATCACTGGAGCTTGTCCGAGTCAGACGATGTCTCACAAGAGGTATTGGAGGTCGTCCGAGATGTCATCCGACTCGGACGACTTCTCGGACGTCTTGCTAATTCTGAAGTTAGCTTTCAGCTAGCTTCGGCCTTCTGTCCGACTTGGTGTCCGACTCGGACAATGAATCACTCAAATCTTCATGAACTTTTCCAAATGCCTTTGCTATACTATAAACTACAAGAGAATCTTCAACATTATTCTTTTCCCAAACCTTGAGGGCTACTTGTATTCCGCCCTTCTTTTTTCTCACCATATTCAGCAGTGAATTCATCAAATACATTTGAAAATTTTTTAGCAGTCCAATATATAAATAAAGAAAATTTTGACAGTGAAATGCATTATAAAAAAAGAAACTAATAGTTAAATATAATAGTTAGATCCATGGGCGGATCCAGGGGAGGGGGGGGGGGGGTTGGCGTGGTCCCCATACTCCTCCAACCCCTTACTCCACCATCAAGGTTGTTAAACTCGTATTTTTAGCTGGACTCATTTTAGGCCTAGAATCGGAATCATAAAATCGAATCGTAGAATCATATTGTAGAATTGGAAAATAACTTAAAATTGTATAATTAATTTAAATTTAATCATAAAGGTTAAATGTACATGTTTGAAAAAAATATAGATAGAATCATTGTGATTAATCTTTGAAAATAAAATAAATTAACTAACATTTTCAATGTTTCTTTTACTAAATTATTAATTAATTTTAAGGAATTATAAATTTAATAGGAACACACATGTTTTATAGAAAAATAAATAAATAAATTGACCCTAAAAAGAAACAAAAAATATTTAAAAATTTTGTCGAGGTTCGAACATTACTCTAAAATTGCCCCGGAACATTCTTACTTTGAAACCCAAACAGAAAATTACTAGAGTAATAAAACCCAAGAGTTTTAAAAGGAAAAAACATATATATAATCTTAATTCCATTCTTAGATACATGAGCATACTTTGCTTAGTGGAAAAACATACAATGGAACGCTTCTTGGTCATGTGCCGTCATTGTGGATGTCTTAGTTCCCACATCGGCTGAGACACATTTGGGGAGAAAGAAACTCCTCCATAAAAGCAGCATTAGGGGAGGAGTGTGATACTTACTTTCCGGGCGAGGCTGGGCAATGAACTATTATTAAGTTTTGTGCCCAAAAACGCATGAAATTTTTTTTTTTTTTTGACTCGGTCTAAACTTGTAGACTCGGACGATAACATTGGGTATGAGATTGAAAACTCTGATCTAAAATTGCCAGACCATACCAAGTAAATGTGTTAAAACAAAATAACTCTTAAGTGAGAGGATGACTTAAGTGTCTTAATGAAATTTCTCTTTAAGTGTTTATTTGGTGAATGACAAATAAATTGGAGTAAATTCCACCTATGTAATCATAGAGGGTGGTGCCGCCTTCGGCTAGAATTTAATGTTATCTCTAGTACATGATTCGGAACTAGGATGTACACACGGCCAGATGAGTGTTACAATCAGTTGTGATTGTAATATGAAAATGAGGTTCACATGTGTGCTAAGTTTTAATTGAGATCAAATTTTGGTTTAAGCATTGCGCCACCAACTTTTGCTAAGTTTAGTGACTTAGTTACACTAAAGGAAAGTTTAATACGAAAGTCACTTTCTCCTAAGTGTGATTTCATATGAGTGTTGATAAATTATACTATAAACTAAGTGGGGGATTGTTGAATATTCTGTGTAGTTTATAGTATAAGAATGAAGTAAAGTTATTTGGGAAAAAATCATGCAGGAATAAAGGAGGTTCTGTGCGAGATGTTGTGCGAATCGCACGGCTCCTTGCTCGAGCTCCAGTAGCCACAAAGAGTTGCAACTCCTTGATTCTTCTGAAAGATGCGTCTTTTGGTTGAAGTGTTGCATCCTAACAAATGAATGGATGATTACATCCATTCATAGGCTGATTGTATTCCATGTTTGTAGTCCTTCAACTCTATAAATAGAGAATAATTGGTCAAAGATTGAATCAACTAATTTTCATCTTCTTTCTTGTCTAAACAATCTAAGCACTGTCTACTTAGTTGTTTACGAAAAATCTATTGTATAATAGAAGTGATCTTGCCACATTCCTAATTAGACATATAGTGGGGACATTAAACACTTTAAGGAAAGTAATTACACGCCTTAGATTTTTATTTTTGTGCTTGTGAAAAGTCTTTCTCTCCTACATTTCTACTTTTATTTCCTGCAGAAATTTTCTTTCTCTATATTGTTCTTAAGTCTTGAATATTTTTCAGTTTTAAACGGAAAAATTGTACTTTTGACCATTTTTGTTTGAGATCATTACAGTTTTGGCCACTTTTGTTTAACCTGTTGTAGAAACTTTTTATTTTATTTTATGTATGGTATTAAATACAATTTTGGGCCCTTTGAACTGTTATTCCATGTTCTCAATAAGCCACAGTCCAATCAATGGTAATGTGAGTTCTTTTCACAAAATAAAAAATTTGTAAGGGCTAATTATGAATTTCAAAATTTTAGACCATAAAGAGGAGTCATAGGCAACAAAAAATACATTTTATAGCATGAGCCAACTAAGAAGGAGCTCATGTCAGACGGTTTAACAGTGAGTCCAATGAACGATAATTTAATTCTTAAATCGATATGCATATTTTCTTATATAGAGGTGACACGTATTTTCTTTTAAACACGCGATACTCTTTCTTGTTTAATTCATTTTACATGCAATAATTTTTAAATGTGCGATAATTCAACTATTAAAAGCGATACTTTTTTTCTTTAACTACAGGTATGTATTGTGACCATTAGAAGAGACTCTTATAATGGAATGGAGGGAATCACTACTACAAAAAGGGCTTTCAATGGCAGTTTTTAAGGGCTTTTAACGGTGGTTTTTGGCCTTTTTGAACTGCCATCTATCTGGCAGCCGTAGAAAGTTTACGGACTTTCTATTGCGGTTCGGAACCGCCGTAAAAAGTGGTGACTTTCTACGGCGGTTTGGAACCGCAGTAGAAAGTGGTGACTTTCTACTTCGGTTTTCTTCCAACCACCGTAGAAAGTGGTGACTTTCTACGCTGGTTCTTCCCAACCGCCTTAGAAAGTTACCACTTTGTACGTCGGTTTATAACTAAACCGCCTTAGAAAGTCTAAGATTCAAACCCAAACTGCGATAGAAAGTGAGAAATTTCTTTGGTTTAAAGCAAAACCTGTTGCTAAAAGTTTAAAATTAATACAAAATATCACCAAGATACAAGTTGAAATCGCTATTATATTATAGGGGCATAGCTAAAAATATTTGTACAACTATAATATCAACAAGTTTCATTACTAGCCATCAACTACGGCTAATGCTCCACAATATAACTAGCGCATATTTTTCTCATAGCATCTATATCCACATTGCTTAATGGAGTGCGGTCGAGCTTGAAGTATGCAACAGAGTATAAATTCAAACGTAATTGAGTAGCAAAATGAAATACAATCAAATAAGTTATGAGAAATCAAATACATTTTCAAGTGCCAATGTGTCGGATTTCATTGCGATTTGGTACATGTAGTGCATGACATAGTAGTCACACTCCCAGTTAGACGTTTGCTTTTTATGCTAATGAATATTACTATACGAGTTAGAAGATCATACAATTGTATACAACACAATGTTGAATAAAAAATTTAATAAGAACCAATTTTACCTTAACTACTATCCATTCAGGTTGCATATGCACATTTCTCGACAATCCTAAGAAAGCTTGATAATTAAACATCACCCTATTAAAAAATGAAAGCGGAATGAAAATAATTAGCAACATATGTATATATGATTGGCATTAGAAATTATATATGCATTCTAACATTAGTTAATATATATAACTCACTCGTCTATAAGTATTACTGCCTCCTTTTTTTGTGGGTTTTGTAATGAATCAAACCAGTACACAACCTTTTCAATCGGTCTAATGGCTATAAGCATCCAATGTCCACTGCAAACCAAAAATTCAATGACCTCAGATCTTTAAATCAGTGTTTCTTAAAAATTAGAGAAACGCTTACAGTGTTTACCTCTGAAGATACGGTACCAGACAAATTTCTTTATTCCGATCCTTCAAGTTTCGTGCAATGTATTGTACCCTATCTTCATATGTGTTTCCTAATGCCGTGACATAATCAGCTGAGAGAAACCCTATCCCCTTCCGGTCATTCCTTTCAACCAAATCATGTAAAGCTCTAGAGAATTTACATTATCATGCATCATTGGTTAGTCTAGGCACATGGAATGCATACTATATATAACAATAATCTGAAATAGGTTATAAAATTAAGTGGAAACTCACTTGGTGAACAATTGCATCAAACAGTATGTGACCATGTTTTCTCTTGACAATAATTCACCGACATCCATTCGATCCATCGCAATAGGATGATCCACACCTATGATATCTCTTGTCAATTGAAACAAGAAGCAAGTGAAGTTCGAATCTTTCTCTATTCAGAGTTCTAACTCGTGCAGTGGATCAGATGTCGAAGAGGATGCCATTTCATTTGGAGTGGTCGAAGAAGATTTTATCTCATCCATAGAATTCAAACGACCTTTTTTCTTTTTTAAACATTTATCCACCTAACACCATTTGAAATAACATTAAATATACAAAACGGTATGAAGTAATTCAAAAATAAATGTAAGAATATACCTGTTTTACTGGATCGAGAATAAGCTCAATCAAATGTATAGGCCATTCCACGAAAAAGGATTGGGACATTCCCACAGTTGAAGCCTCTTCCTCGGGAAATGGTTGCGGGGCAAAGTCATCATATGAAATTTTAATTGTAACCCTCGCACAACCTTTCCTTACCTCGCGGTCGTGGTGCTTTCTTTGCTTATAAACATTTCCCTTGGCCACAAGCTTACGTCTCTTACATGTATCCTCAGAGATGAACAAATGACATTCACACCCGTCCTTGGATAATAGGCAAGCAAATGAACATTACTGAACTATTTCCGTTAACTTCAAAAACCAAGTGTAATCATGAAAAGCAATATCAAGTTTCTTTATCAGTGACAATATGAAAGAAATTATACAAACAAATATGACAGACATAAATGTACTTTAATTACCTTGTATTCACCTAAAGAACTCATATCTTCCAAGTTTGTTGGAATAGGGCTATTCTGAACCTCATTCAAATTGATCGGGTCCATAGATGAAACAGGTATCGTATGTAACTCAGGCAAACTTGTAGGGATAAGAGGAGAAAAATTTTGCCTACGAGGTTCTTTAGGGTGTAGCGTAGGACTCACAGTGGAAACATTGCTACCATGGACCTCAAATATCTTTGGGGTCATTCCGGTGGTTTCTGGGTTTAAGCTCTGAGCTTTGCCACTATTGAGGGCAGTGGCTCTTGCTGTATCATAGTCAGTCCCCATCTTAGTACATATAAACCCAACCATCTTCTTAAGATGTGTTTGACATTCATCGAGCTGGGCAGTGGTTTTCTGAAGCTTTCTTTTAGTTAAATCTAGTTCATCTTTAAGGAACGGGCTTGTTTTTGGGAAAACCTCTGTGATACGTGCCCTGGTAGAATGGCCGCGAACACGACCGGGGTGATCGGTCTTTCCCGTTGCCTTGACAAGAATGTCATTCCTACCCTCTGCAACTTTCTCCCCTTGGGACTCGCGCAAGATTTTCCTAAACGTTTTGCAAAAAATATGAAATGTAAATAGATCAATTATAGTTTTAATTATATGCGTAGCTTAAAGAATTAAAACATAAGAAAATGTATGGTGTAAACTTACAATTTCACTTCCAACACGACCATTCTCTGGGGTAAAGTATTCGCCTTTTTTGTTTGTGTAAGCCTGTCTCCAAAGTAGATGCCGGCCTGGCCCTGCATAAGGTTCTTCCCCTTCTTCTTCGGACGTACTGTCCTCTAAAGCCTTCTTCCCGGTTGCAATCAAAGCCTCTTCATGCAGATTCTTCTTTAGAAGTCGGTATCCACCGCGAGATAAATTATGGTAAAAAGAATTTAAAGTGGCATTCTTTTGCGCTTTTCCACGAATTTCCTAGAGAAAAATACAATGAAAAGCGATTATCCATAAACTGAGCAATTTCAAATATCCAAAAAGAAGAAGGAAATGAATTTCAAAAACCCACATTCCATTCTTCTGTTTCACGGCTAGCCTTAAACTTAAGCCATGTCTCCCTAGGGAGATATTTATATTCAAGGCATGGGTCCTCACCCTGCAAGTCGCCATTTACATATCTACCTAAAAAGGATCTCCAATCTTTCCAACGTTTACCGGCATAAGAAATCCGCTTGGTTTCGAGTTCTTCAGTTGATTTAAAAATAAATAATGCATACAGTAAACAATAGAAGTACAAATTTAGATAAATTTGGTTCATTTGTATGAATGGGTAAACAAACAATGCATTATAATTTTGCAGAATACCTGTATTTCCATTCACACTCTCTTCTTGATCTCGTCAGGGACTTTGGGCCATGATGCATATTCTATAATGTCCACTTTGCTCCGGGCCGTGAATGCTACGAATGTAATCCACTTCATATGATAATTTTTAGGCTCATTTTTGGAATTGAACGAAATCTCAAGAGTTTTCCCCTTCATACGCATTTCCAAAAGATCGTTGCAATTTGTAGGCCCTCTACCTCTTTTAGCTCTAGTAGAAGACCCATCTCTATGGCGCTTTCCCTCATCACTATGCTCCTCATTGCGTTTTCTTTTTCGTGCCATTAGCTTACCTTAAACTTCATGTAAAGACAAAGAGAAAACAAGATAACATCTTTGCATTTAAAGAAAAGCTTTAATTTCAAAACCCAAGTGCCATTGAACACTTTAAACCAAAGGAGACAAAAAACAAGAATGCTTGTAATGTTTAAATTTAAAAGGCAATGTACATTTCGCAACGTCAACTATTGACAACTAGCATTTCACTCGTTTCTACCAAATGATAAAACCAAAATATAGTGAGAAAGGTAAAAGCTTAAAGGAAGAGTACTTCACTCCTAAAAAATACTCTCCTTCCCCCAAAACAAGAGAAGTACTTTCTGCTTTTGCAATAAAGAAGCTTTACATTGATGCAAAGATAGCTTTACTTTCAATAGATTATGGCCATTCATGACATTAAACCAAGGGAGGAACACAACTTCAACTCAACCACAAAGCATTATCCTCCTTAGCACTAAAGGAGAAACACTAAATCGCATAAGGTAAAACATTTAAGGAGAAGTGATATTTTAAACTCTACATTTATAAAAAAAAATCCCCCTCATCACGGAGAACGACTCACAAAGCATATTTCACACATTTCAAACAAAGATAAGGGAAAGCGAAGAGGAGAAAGTGATATTTGCAATACACAAGTGCCATTATCCAACTTAAACCAAAGGAGCCCCAAAAAAGTGGACTTATAAAGGGTAACATTGATAAAGCACTTCACATTTCACAACCAACAACTAATGAGAACAATTATTTCTACTAAAGGATAAAAGCAAAATATAGTGATAAAGGTAAAAGCTTTAGGAAGGAGTTCACTCCTAAAAAATACTCTCCTTCCCTAAAACAAGAGAAGTACTTTGTGCTTTTGCAATAAAGAAGTTTTACATTGATGCAAAGATAGCTTTACTTTCAATAGATTAGGGCAATTCATGACATTAAACCAAGGGAGGAACACAACTTCAACTCAACCACAAAGCATTATCCTCCTTAGCACTAAAGGAGAAACACTAAATCTCCTAAGGTAAAACATATAAGGAGAAGTGATATTTCAAACTCTACATTTATAAAAAAAATCCCCCTCATCACGGAGAACGACTCACAAAGCATATTTCACTCATTTCAAACAAAGATAAGGGAAAGCAAAGAGGAGAAAGTGATATTTGCAATACACAAGTGCCATTATCCAACTTAAACCAAATGAGCCCCAAAAAAGTGGACTTATAAAGGGTAACATTAATAAAGCACTTCACATTTCACAACCAACAACTAGGGGTGGCAATTGCTGACCAGACCCGACGACACGACCCAAGACCGACCCAAAATAAGTGGTTAGGGTTGAGGGTTATCAAGTTATTGGGTAAAACGGGTTGACCTGTTTGTATAATAAACGGGTCAAAAACGGGTCAACCCGAAAAAACCATAAATGACCCGTATGACCCGTTTGTTATTTATTAGAAATTATTAGGGTATAATAGTAAAATTGTTAAATTAATAATAACTTTTGATTCACCCTAACCCTAGATATAAAAAGCCTTGATAGGTTTCACTTTCACTCATTCACTCACGACTCACGGCGCCGCTGCCATCACTCTCAGTCTCAGTCTCTCTCTTTGGATTGAAGAAGACTTGCAATCCTGTTAGTTGTTTGCTGCTGTCCGCTCAGCTCGCTGTTGTCCGCTCTGCTCGCTGGTCGCTGTTGTATGCTCTGCTCGCTGGTCACTGCTGTCCGCCGCTGACTGCACTTCCAAACCACTGGTAAGCCACCGTTTTGATTAAGGTGGAATTTGGGTGGTTCTTAGTTGCTGTTTGTTTGGAATATATGCTTCCGTGTTGTGTTCTTTTTTTATTGGCCTAAACTTGAATTTTTGATTTCTCTATTATATATGTAATCATGTTTACAAAGAAAGCATGTTATAGTGTAGTAGTGTAGTATACAGTATACAGGAAGCATAGCTAGCCTTAACTTAAAGCATTTTTCATAACAGAAACTAGAAAGCATAGCTAACTTTAACTTTAATCATGTTTCATAATGTTAGATGCTTTCATAACTTTAAGCATGTTTGTTTTAATACAATATTTATTATGTGTGCAGTTTAATTATGGATGAGACAAATAGTGAAGGTTATAGTGATGCTTCAGTTCACGAGGTTGATGAAAATGTCTCTCAGAACATTCCTGGACAAAAGAATGCAGCAAAAAGAAAGAAAAGAAAGCTTACTTCTGGAGCTTGGAGTTTGGGATTTTGGATATTATTTATTATGTTTTGTAAGGCTTATTGGCAATTTGGCATGTTGTTGACTGCCTAACTGCCCTCTATATTGCCTTTTGATAGCTGTGATTTTCTCATTTGGATGCTCATGGTGTTGGTTCATGATTGCATTTTGTAGGTAGATTACTCTCAACTCTCAAGCACTCAGAATTTAGCTTATTATTGGTGCTAGATTTTTTCTATTGAAGTTATTTGTCTTCACATTGAGATCTTTGTGCAAAAATGTTATAGTTATGACTTATGAGTTGAAAATTGAGTATACAGGTTATTTGGGTTACCTGTTAACCCACGAATAAGGTTCATAGATCAATTAAATAAACAGGTTATTTGGGTCGGATTCGGGTTGGTATCTTATTTAATAGGTCGGGTTAGGGTTGATTAAAAGTGACCCGTATAATAAATGGGTCAGGTTAGGGTTCATAGGTTGCAACCCGCCAACCCGAACCCGCTAACCCTAACCCGACCCGTATTGCCACCCCTACCAACAACTAATGAGAACAATCATTTCTACTAAAGGATAAAACCAAAATATAGTGAGAAAGGTAAAATCTTAAAGGAGGAGTACTTCACTCCTAAAAAATACTCTCCTTCCCTAAAACAAGAGAAGCTACACTCAAAAGGTACTTTGTTCTTTTGCAATAAAGATGCTTTACATTGATGCAAAGATAGCTTTACTTTCAATATATAAGGGGCGTTCAAGACATTAAAACAAGGAAGCCCCAAAGAAAGAACCCTATAAAGCTTAAATTCCACAAAGTGGACTCAACAACCAAGCACTTTCCTCATTATCACTAAAGGAGGAACACTAAATCGACTAAGAACCGAAATCAAACACCAATGTTCTCAAATTAATCAAGCAAAACCAAAATCAAACACCAAGGTTCTCATCTTAGTGAAGGAAAACCGAATTGAAAGGGTACTTAATTGAAATCCCAATCAAACACCTAGGTTTTCAACTTACTCAAAACAAAACACGAAATTCAACAACCAAACCAATTCAACCAACAATCGATAAATCCCAAAGCAATCCAATCATTCATCACTAGCATCAAACCCGAAATCAACATTGTGAACAAAAACCCTAGTCCAATCGGAAGTAATTAAAAAATGAAAGGTAACATTTCAAAAGCTTTAAAATGCAAGCATAGAAGTCGGCTAAACCTTATGTAGGATTGCACTCCTACATCCAAGGCCGAAAATATTGTTAGGGAAAATGGAAGAAATGGTGGCCGGGGTTCGCGACACCCAAAGATCGGACCTTGGCCTTCGAGGACCGATCAGCAACGCCAAACAGCCGCCGGGAAGGGCGGGAAAAGGGCGGACTTCGACGGGTGGCGCCGGCGACGGCTCCCGGGCGTGACGAAATCAAACTAGGTCGGGAGAGGGAAACAGGGGAGAAGCAGGGAAAATGAAGAAGGAAATGAGAGGGATTAGTTCAAATTATTTGAACTTAGACCGGCGGGTTGGTTCTACGGCGGTTCAACCAAAAACCGCCGTAGAAAATACTTTCTACAGCGGTTCAAAGTGAAACCACAGTAGAAAGGGTGACTTTCTACGGCGGTTTCACTTTGAACCGCCGTAGAAAGTATTTTCTACTGCGGTTTTTGGTTGAACCGCCGTAGAATGGTTGGTTCTAGGCGGTTTTTCTTGAACCGGCGTAGAAGAGTGGAAAAAAATTGGAGCCAATTCCCGTGCGTGCATATTTTCCTATTAATTTCTATTTTTTTTTCATTTTCATAAATTAACCCCACAATTTTGTAAATATAATATTACATACCCAATTTACATATATTTATTAATTATGTACAGAAGCTCGCCTTTTATGAAGCATTTAATAATTAAATTTCAAATTTTACCGTGAACCATTTCCACCGAAAAATTTCACGTACTATTACACAATAATTATAGATAAAAGCTCAAAATTAATAAATTTTGTAAAATTACACGTAAGCTTCGATAAAGTAATAAGCTTCATTATCTTCCCTAAATTTTCTGCGTTTTCGACTTGGGCGAATGGGATAAAATAATCAAATTGATAAATGCATTAAGTACGTAGTATAAGAAAAAAGAATTCTTAAGGGCCCAATAAAAAAATAAAGCAATACTTACTGGATTTCATTAGCGATATATATATATATATTTGCAATTAAGGAAAATAATATTAATCGAATATGTATAGTGAAATACATTAAATTTAGTATGTTGCTCAATATAATGTATTTTATTTACTTTCAACGGTTGATCATTATTAAATTGCATATTCAATATTACAGGGGAATGTGGGGGAGAAGCAGGGGAAATGTGGGGAAAGTATTTTCTACGGCGGTTTTTTCTGACCCGCCATAGAAAAGTGGAAACAATTGGAGCCAATTCCCGCGCGCGCATAAATTTCTATTTTTATTTCATTTTCTAAACCCTAAACCCTATTAATTTCTATTTTTTTTCCATTTTCATAAATTAACCCCACAATTTTGTAAATATAATATTACATACCCAATTTACATTATATTTATTAATTATGTACAGAAGCTCGCCTTTTATGAAACATTTAATAATTAAATTTCAAATTTTCCCGTGCACCATTCCATCGAAAAATTTCATGTACTATTACACAATAATTATAGGTAAAAGCTCAAAATTAATAAATTTCGTAAAAGTACATGTAAGCTTCATTATCTTCTCTAAATTTTCTACGTTTTTGACTTGGGCGAACGGGATAAAATAATCAAATCGATAAATGCTTTGAGTAAGTAGTATAAGAAAAATGAATTCTTAAGGACCCAATAAAAAAATAAAGCAATACTTACTGGATTTCATTAGCTATATATATTTGCAATTAAGGACGATAATATTAATCGCATATGTATACTGAAATACATTACGTACATTTATTATGTTGCTCAATATAATATATTTTATTTACTTGCAATGATTGATCATTATTAAATTGCATATTCAATATTACATTCCCAATTTAAAAAAAAAAAAAAAGAATTTTCATTGAATTTATGGTAGGTTTTGAACTATTCAGTTTATGTGTTCTTAATTAATTATCTCTAGTTTAATAATTAAAGGCAATCAATAATTGCAATTATGTTAAGATAAAACAAAAATAGCTTGAAAGAATTAATACTCTTTACAATTGGGTACAAGTACTCAATGTCGTATTCATGTATAGTCTTAATAATTTTCTAGCGCTTCTGTATATCTCGTACACATGCATGCTAGTTAAGAGGCGAAAAATAGAAATAGGTTGCCGCCGGTACGAAGCGTGCCTCAATAGAAATTATATTGAAGAATCTCTCTAAAATAATAAAGATTTATTAATCGATAAACAAATAATTAATTCATTTAGCGATCAATAACTAACCGCGCTAAATGAATATCTTTTTTCCGATGCACAGAAAAGTAATTTATCAAGAGTTAAATATAAAATCAAAACAAAAAATCACTGTAGAGCTTCCCCTGTAAAATTTACCAAAACTACTCCTTGTAAAAAAAACATGGAACATTTAATCAAAAATAAAAAACAAGGAAATCAATTTGCCAAAAAATTCGACAGAGTCTCCCCTATAAATGTAACATACTCCTTGTCAAGGATATGTACATAATTAAATACTTCATTAAGATTCCAACTACTTCAAATAATACGGAATTCAGTTTAAAATCAATTCCGACAGAGTCTCCCCTGTAAATTTAACCAAAACACCCTGTCATCCTAACATCAACACAAAAGCTTCACACAATTTCCAGCAATAACAAATTCATTTCTAAACATTTCGCTATATGCAGTTCCCTGAAAATTTTATCCCGTGATTGCGCGGCTTCATCCAAGTTGTGACCTGTTTCAATCAGACAGTATGAAGGATAAGAATAAATGTTGTTATAAAATTATGTCCACATAGTTTCATTAAAATCAAATATACATATATAAATACACACACACACACACACACACATACACAAAACAAACAATATACCTGAAAATGATTCTTAACATACTCTTTCTCTTATGGGACACTTGATCCTCGAACCATAATCCTTCGATGTGGTCATCACGAAGTATGTATTTATCAAGTTCCCTATCTTCTTCAACTGCTGTCGATTCAGGTAACGCACTAGAGAAAGGGCCCGCCTCATAAAGCCTTTATTCTGTATCAATCACTTCCAGTCCGTGATGTTGTTTACCATGAAGAACAACAAACCAAGGTCGTCACAAGGATCGGTGATATAAGAAACCTGTTTCGTCTGCGATGCAAGTATAAATTGAAACCCTCTTGATTAAGGTCAACCAAGGTAAAACCCAATGGATCATCAATTCGAACCCCATTATTGTTATCAACCCTTTTGCATCGAAATACAGCTACTTTGAAACAAACATAGTCAAGCTCCCAAATATCTTCGATCACCCCGTAATATGCCATGCTTGCATACATTGGATTTTTATCCTTCCTGCTAGAGACATGTAAAGCCTCCGAGATTAATGTAACACCACTGTTTTGTGCCGTGCTCTTCTCATCTTGTCTCTTAGTAGCAAATGAATATCCATTTATGTCATAGCCTGAAAATGCTCGTACCACATGGCTGGGCTTATACGTTAACCATTTTAATGTCTCCGAAACGTCTTTGCCCATGACAGCATTACCAAACCAATTGACAAATGTTCGAATATGTTCATTGAGCACATTTTGATCCGTCCAAGCAGGATAAGACGTTCTTATTGAACGCATATGGTCTCTCACATAGGGTTCAACTTCTTCAGAATTGCGCAGTATGTAGAGATGCGCCTTCATCAATTCAACATTAGAAGGCGTAAACATTTTTCCTCCCCTTGTGCCCATACCTGTAATCCTCTCATCGTGCCAATTCTTAGATATTCCAATTGATGCAGTATCGGCTAAGTACTCAGTGCAAAACTCCATTACCTCCTCAGCTATATAACCTTCAACAATACTAGCATCAAGACGATAACGATTCTTAACATACCCCTTAAATACTTTCATATATCGCTCGAATGGGTACATCCATCGCAAATGAACAGGCCCGCGGATTTTTATCTCTCTAACCAAATGAATCAACAAATGTACCATAATATCAAAAAAGGCGGGTGGAAAATACATTTCTAATTGACAAAGGACAACAATTATTTCATCTTGTAACTGATCAAGTCTTTCGCCCGCGATAACCTTGCTACATATAGCATTGAAGAAGAAACAAAGTCTTGTTATACTGGATTTAACATGCTTGGGCAATATCGAGCGAATAGCTACAGGCAACAATTGTTGCATTAAGGCATGGCAATCATGAGACTTCAAACCAACAAGTTTTAAATCTTTTACGGAAACAAGTCTACTTACATTTGAAGAATATCTGGATGTAACTTTGATGCTATGCAGACTTGAACATAGTTGTTTTTTCTCTTTTCTGGACAAAGTGTGATAGGCAGGGGGTAGATATTTGCGTTGTCCTCGAGCTACCAGTGCTAAATTTGATCTTATGTCCACAGCAACCATATCAAGTCTCGTGTTATAACCATCCTTAGTTTTACCAGGTATGTTCAAAAGCGTACCTAACAGGCTTTCACAAATATTTTTCTCAATATGCATAATGTCAAGACAATGTCTGACATCCAAGTTCTCCCAGTATAAAAGTTCAAAAAAGATGAATTTTTTCTTCCAACAACATGTATCAGTATTGCTTGACTCCGAAGGTTTTTCAAACTCCACATTAATGTCCATGACACGAGCTTTCACCTCTGGCCTGCTCAACGGTTCTGGAGCTTTTCTAAACTCTTGAAATCCATTGAATGCTCTTTTCATACGGCGATACGGATGAGCCTCGGGAAGAAATCTACGATGCCCAAGGTATACTGTCTTCCTCCCATGTGCAAGCTGACAAAAATCTGTACTCTGCTCACATATAGGGCATGCTTTATGCCCTTTAACAGAGTACCGAGATAAGTTTTCATATGCAGGAAAATCATTAATGGTACAGAACAACATGACACGTAATGTGAACATTTCTTCACGGTATGCATCAAACACAAGTGCACCTTCATCCCATAACTTTTTCAAATCTTCAATAAGAGGAGCAAGATACACATCGATGTCCATTCCTGGTTGTCGTGGACCTGAAATCATTAGAGACATAAGTATATACTTGCGCTTCATACACAAGTAAGACGGCAAATTGTAAATAACCAACATCACTGGCCATGAGCTATGTGTGCTACTCAGACTGCCAAACGGGTTCATTCCATCAATACACAAACCAAGTCTCAAATTTCTAGCTTCTCCCCCAAATGAAGGATACATTGAATCAATTTTTTTCCACTAATCCGAGTCTGATGTATGCATTATCACCTTGTCATCATCACTGGGAATACACCGATCTGAATGCCATGTCATAAGTTTTGCATCTTTTGCATTAGCGAACAACCGTTTAAATCTCGGTATTATAGGAAGATACCACAGAACCTTAGCCGGCGACCCCTTCTTTTGCGCATCAGTACAATCTTTAACCTCATCACATAGCTGCTTGTTTTTGTATCGTGAAATTTTACACTTAGGATAAAGCAATAAATCCTTATACTCATTCCTGTAAAGGACACAATCGTTTGGGCAAGCTTGGATCTTCTTATACTCCATACCCATTGGACACTATTTTTTTCGCCTCATAAATTCGATCTGGAAGTTTATTATCTTCTGGAAGCATATCTTTCAATACTCTCAATAAGGCTGTAAAACTAGTATCTAACCACCCATTTGCCGCTTTCAAATTAAACAACTTCAAAAAAATAGACAAGTGTGTAATCTAGTGCAACCGTTGTATAGAGGCTTCTCATTGTCACCCAAAATGGAAGCAAGAACTTTCGATTTATCAGCAAAATCCTCGGCCACATCCTCAATCATGTCATCTAATCGATCCTTAGTAATCCCATCATCTCCTTTTGCATGAGATTTTCTTTGCTCAGGAAAACTGTCAATACTTTCACCATGCCAAATCCACAATTTATAAGAAGGATCAAATCCATTCCGATATAAATGGAATCTTATTGTATCTGAGTTATCAAACCGCGCACCATTTTTACAAGCTTTACACGGACAATGAACGTACTTTGTATTCTTATAAGCCAATTCAATGAAATTCTCAACTTCTTTTGCATAAAAATCAGAGGTCCGATCACCATACAACAAGATATTTCGATCCATGCATAACTAACACCTTGAAATAATTTAAAAAACCAAATAATAATTCAACAAACAATGTAGAAAGTATCAAGTTGCATGCTTGTCTTAGCACATGTCATACTAATGTTACTCATATAATCAAAACTAATATAATACCTCAATGAAAAAAATAATTCATAACCAACACATGCACAATAGACATAATCAAATGAAGAAGAACCCATAAGTTTTTCATTTACGCATTTGATCAAACAGATGCAATGCATAAAAAAATAATACACACTCTAAGTAGTGCTAATTATATGAATATCATCCAATAAAAACCAAACACTATAAATCATATCACATCACCAACAAACTACATAGTATAACTACATAGGGTTCCACAATACTAAGGTCACCATATATATGGATTGTAACTTTAATTTCACTCTACCATACTTAAAAATAATTCAATATACATATCCAAAGTACAAGAATAATCAATTACTGAGAAATTTTAGAAGTTGCTAACGTTAAAGTGGTAAATTTTAGCTTCAAATGACGATTCTTTACATCAAACGTGTAAAACCGTAGTAGAAATTTGGAGAAGAAGACTTTCGGCCGCGATATGGAGATACACGTTGTTATTTAGGGTTAAATACGTCAATACAACGACGGTTTTCATATAAACCGCCGTAGAAAGGGACCTTCTATGGCGGTTAATTGAAAATCCGCGGTAGAAAGGGACTTTCTACGGCGGTTGGGACAAACCGCCGTAGAAAGTAGGGGCTTTCTACGGCGGTTTGCTTATAACCGCCGCAGAAAGTCCTTTTCTACTGCAGTTTATTTGAAAACCGCCGTAGAAAAGTGCGTTGTCCCTTCACTAATCCACAATATTAAATTGATTAATTAACAAGGAAGTATCGTGTCCGATTGCCTAATAGTTCAATAGTGATATTACGTCAGCTAAACTCGATACATATGTTAATGTTTAATCAATACATGCTATATTAGGCTAAACAGTAAACACGATACATAATTAAACTCAATACTCAATAACTCAATATTTACATGTTTAAGCTTTTGGATTAAAGTTGGCTTTCAACTTATTCTTGTGACTCTAAGATGGATTTTGTGGGTATTTTCTCTTCGATTCAAATTCCTGAGCAATTACTATTTTTGGCCGTTGTGCGTAATCTACCTCTAAAAATGGGCTTTGTGTTACACACATAACAAACATCAGCGGACAAAGGTTAAATCACTTTATTTATTTTTACTTTAGTTTAAAACAACTTATGTGTTAACTGCAAATAATTCGAATGTCATAATGAATTTGAGTATGAGACCGTTTAAAAATTAATTTTAAGTCACAAGACGAGAATAAAACTTTTTAAAGTTAACGAGACAGCAGCTTAAATAAGGGTTCAATGGAGTAATTTATCTAATAGATAATTTTCCTTTATAGGACAAAAGATTTCATATGAACATAATACACTCCTCTTTATAGATGGGGGCTGGTTTAAATAATCAAATTAAAAAATTACTTTTATTGAAATCAAAAAAATAGAAATAAAGTCTTTTATCAAGAGGAATAGAGTCCCTAATAAATTAACTTTAATATTTGAGAACAAAATCTAATCTTTAAAATTTGAAAACCAACCCAGCGTAGCAAAAGTTGCTATTGACCATTTGGAAAAACAAGAATTAAGAAAAGAACCGAGTAAAGATGTTTATACATGAAAATACTATAGTTTTTTTTACGAAATTATTCATTATTTTTATTAAAATAATGACTTATGATACATTCTTAATATATTGCATAAAACTATTATCGAAGAATGAATGGTTTCATAAAGAAACTATAATATTACCGGTTTATATATATATATATATATATATATTATAATTGGAAAACCAAAAGAAAAGTAAATGCATGCATGCGACTCCAGCTAATATTGTATAGCACTTAAATTAGGTAAGAAAATGCAGCCTTAAATTATGATGATGTTATATTGAGAAGATGCAGAAGATTTTACAAATGGGCAATTCGATCTATGTGCAGCCAAAAGTGTAAAACAAAAATGTTGTAGACACAGTCACCCTCGAAGATGATGACCAAACCACAAAAAATGAATGGACCATTTTGGGTGAAATTTCCTTTTTGACCCTCCCCCTCCCCCCCCCCCTCCCCCTCCTCATCATCTAATCTCATTCCTTTTTACTTGTGGCCTTAGAACATTGCTAGTTGGACTATACGAGAGAGGAGATCACGTGTCCAATATATTACATTCAATCTTTTTCAAATAAGTAAAATGATAACTAGATCATTTCAAAGTGAAACAACGTCGTTTTACTAAATAAGCTAGAGAACTAATGGATTAATGATAGAAATTGGCAATTATGTAACCAAGAATTAAAGAAATGAAAGAAGAGAAAATAAAATATAGAGCAACATGATATTAATTAGATCAAAGCATCCATGCACCCAAAATGTTTTGCTTCCAACTCATATCATGCGAAGATCGACCGACCCAAATTAATAAACCTTAAGTAAACACCTCAACATTGAGACTAGTAAAAACTAATTATTCTCCCTCTCTCGTATACCATAATATAATACCAACCCCATTTCCATCACTAATTTAACAACAGAAAAAAAAAAAGAATAACCCAAACCCGAATCCTAATACACCAGAACTTATAAAGAAATTATGGAAGTTTGATTCACATATATACATAATATTGAAGATAATAACGTAAAACAAACTCACTTTTTTAGTACTGAAACTGAATCCTTGTAATTAGATCCATCCATCTTCAAGAAAAATGCGTTGGAATTTTGCAGACCATCGAGACAAAAGGATCCGAGGTTCCTCTCAGCGCAAAATAGCTTTAATATTGAATTGCAGCTGACATGATCACTCAGATCCCATCTCCTCTTCTCTCCCATGAATTCTTCGACGACATTCAGAATCTTTGCTTTTTAGTACTAACGTTCCCTTTTCTTTTCTTTTTTTTTTTTTGGGTACCACCCACCATTTGACCAATCAGATGTTCTTGTACTAGGAAATTCAATTAACAAAGGAAGCACTGCAAAAAAAAAAACTGCCTACCCTAAAAATTGGCAAGAGAGAGACTTTAATTGTACTCAGAGGGAGAGACGATTATCCAAATTATTGTGTCTTATTACGTTCAGTGTTCAAAACAACGTAATTTTACTTGACTTACATTGTTTTGAACGTTGAACAGAATAATACTCAATAACTTGGATAAACAATATGAACTCATCATCAAGCTAGATCAAAGAAGGGACAGAAGATCCCATATTGGAAGGATCAAGCCAGGCAGCACCAATCCCCGTTGTATTCCACAAAAGGGTTTGGTCGGAATTGTTGATTTGCTCATGAATGTGATCACTTTGACCGTTTTGACCGTGTGCCACGCCGCCCCATTCCATTTTCACATCCTTCGCCATTTGCTGCGTGTCTTCGTACGGCACTTCAAACCCATGGAAATTACCATTAACACCAAACTTCTGTCTCTGATGAAGGCTAGGAGAAGCAGAACTCATTGATCCAAAGATTGGATTATTAGTACTATAGCTTGAAGAAAGGAGTGAAGAAATGTTGTTTGAAGAAGGAATATTATTAATATTCCTAAAATCTTGCAGCCCAGATGAAAACCCTAATCCAAGATCACTCATGATTTGTGGTTGATGATGATGAAGTTCATAAGTAGTACCATTGGCTGTAGAAGTAGTACCAAACAAAGGATGATGATGATGGTGATTATTAGTGAGTAAGCTGTAGAACAAAGGGTTTGAAGATAGATCTAACTGAGGAAGAACGGTGGTCGTATTATTACTGTTAGGGTTTGATGAAGTAGCAGTTAGAGCTGAGGACGAAGAAGTAGTAGCTGCTTCAGTAGCTGAAGAAGAAGAAGGCCTCTTAACCCTCTTGTTCTTCCGGCAACCGCCGCCGACCGGGACGTTCCTCAACGTCCCACCTCTCGTCCAATACCGCTTGCAAGCCTTGCAGAAGTGCCTTGGCTGAGACAAACTGTAATTGTTGTAGTAACAAAATTTCGTGTTTGAAGAATCACATCTTGGACATTTCAATGGAGCTTGTTGTTGTTGCTGCTGCTGCTGCTGCTGTTCTTGAATTTGAATTTGATTTGGCTTTTCCATCAACACCCTTCTTGATAATGATGAATCCATCCCTAATGATCCCTTTTCATCTGAATTCTGAGGAGGAAAAAAAAAAAGAAAAAAAAAAAGAAAAGATCAATCAGAAGAGAAAAGAGGGATGACTTCTAGTTCTAGGTTGAAGAAATGAAGGGAAAAAAAAAACAAGAAGAAGATGTACAAAAACATAGTATTCCCTTCCAAAAGCTAAGAAACAAAGAAAATGGGGTCATGTTTTCTGTAATAATTGAATGAATAGAGTGAAATTACCTGTGGCTGTGATGTCCATTCATTATTACTAGTTGAAGAAGGGTGGAGTAGCATATTATTCTTCTTCTTCTCACAGTTTCCTAGCATTTCTTTCTTTCTTAGCCTAAAAGGAATCCTTGGAAACAAAGAGTTAAGGACAAAATGGCTCAGGGGGACGATGTGAGGCGGGCGACAGCGACCATGTATAGTAAGCAATAAAAATCCCCCTTGGGTTGACGCTTTGTTTATTTTTAATCCAAATAATATGCGGACAGACAAAAATCATCTAAGTTTGTTACTCGTTCGGCTTCATTAGAAGAGTATACTTTGACAAAAATACAACTCATTATGAATGTTAAAATACATATTTATTTTATTATAAACTATAAATAATTATATTAATAAAAGTATACGAGTACAAAAATGCAAAATGAACTCTTTAAAGAAAAATATATTTTTTTAAATAGATTATTCTAATATAATTAATTAAGTATTAGGAAAACATACGTTTCTAACTTTAATTTCACGTGAAGGGTTTGTTGGTTCGGTCTAAGTGAATCTTAGGATGGATTTTTGACATTGAAAACTGGGAAAAATATGAGTATAAAATTCAAAGACATTCCTAGATGAGGAGGAACAGGACAGAGAGGTAAAGGAGCATTTTGCAGATGAATCTTTGAGGGTTTCGAGAGAGAGAAGAAATTACATGGAAGAAACTGGCTAGCCCAATAGTACCATCACACTATACAATATGCATACATTCCTTTGTTAGATACCATAGATGTAGGTAGAGGGAAGGATAATCTAAGAAAACATCACACAAATTCGATACAATATAAACGAGAGTTAAGATAGAGTTTTGGTGAATTTACAGATTAGATGAATTGGTGCGAATAATTTGACGGATAACATTAGATTAAAGGAGTAGACACGTGAACTTGCTAATACAAACCTATAAAGTCTAATATGAGTAATTTTTACTATGACATAATACACATTACTAACTGAACATGATGTAAATGAGTTAAAATTAACATTTAACGTGTTCTCGAGTTAGATGAATTTATATGTACAACCACATAGTACTATTAATACGAAACTCGTCAACTTGATTTATCAACTCAGACGCGATACAAAATGCCGAGGGAGGTAGAGGGAATCCCTAGAGCTCAATGCCCGAGGCATTTTAACACAGCAAATCCCACTTCCCACTTTGTTTAATTTTGATTCACTTATTACAACTCAACAACAACGAACATGACTATTCTAAATTCTACCAATTAATATATAATATATTTTATTTTATATTGAGTAATTATCGTGTGGTGCAGCTCCATATCAAATCCCACTTTATATCATGATCCAATATTGTCTATGATGGGTTGTCATCCAATGAAACTGTAACATGATTGCACTTTTATTTTCAATTTTAATTTTAATTTATTTTTTTGTGTTGTGCATATGTGTCATCTGAGTTTGGTGGTGAAATTATGTGTCGTCAAATTAGCTCTTTTTTAGTAGTGATCGATCAGAGGTCAATTATTACAGCATGTCCCATCAATTATTTTCTTACTTATTATTATCTTTCACTCTCACTAAACGAACACTAATTTCACTGTAACATTTTCCTCGTGTAATATTTTTGCCCCCATTTTGCATTACTTATGTTGAAAGTAAAGAATTTTCAATCAATTGAAACAGTACATTATACTCCCGCTTTAAGAGAAGAGTAGTGTTTCAAAAATATACTTTTCTTAACTAGCAATGAAATATTGTCACAATTTTTTTCTACTTATATCGTTATAAACCTGATATAACTATATATCTATATCTGTCGGTAAAGATATAGAAAGTAAACTAACAAAAATATGACTCTTTTTTTATTGAAGCCAACGAAATATTAAAAAAAATTAATATTTTAGTGGAGCAGAAAGCATAATTAAGTGTCGTATTTTCATTTGATAAGACGGCAATTGGATAGAGATAGACCGAATCGGTTGTATCACTTTTGATATCTTACATATACAAAATAGATTTACACCGTCACTGACTATATATATTATGAATTTCAACTAAAAAATCCCATGAAATAATGAATCAATTAATCAGTATACAGAAAATGATGATATACATGACAAAATGAAGATATCCAGCAGCAACATTTGAGATCTAAAAGAGCCAAAATCTCATATAGTTTGAGTTGAGAGTTGAGATGAATGAGGAACACTTTCACATCTTTACATGGTGGTTTTACGAAATGTTCATCTGACAAGAATTTTCCAGAGAAGATCGATGTGTCAAGTTGCATACATAAAATAAACAAAAACCAAAAAAAAACATAATATTCCAAATCTGTAAGGCAGCGTGAATAAAACCAAGAGAAAAAGGACAAGAAGGAGCATGTCTGCATGTGGATGTCTACATCTCACTCCTCACAACATGGTTTTTAGACCACGCTTTATTCGCGAGACCTCCCTCCTCTCTTCCTCTTCCCTCTTTCTTCAGCCTTTTGCTTTTGTAATTTTTCAGTTTTCTCTGCCATTAATTCTTCCCTCTTCTTTCCTTTCTCCCTTAGTTTTGGAGGAAAAACCAAAACCAAACCGTTAATGTTGTTACTTGTTACTAAGCGTCAATTCGTGTTGTGTCTAAACTATAGGGTTTGTGTTGACGGATTTCCGTGTTAACACCTATAGGCTATCAACTCTAGCATTATCTGTTTAATTATTTGTGTTATTTATGTCGACTCATTTAACCCACCAACATTTTGGGTATGGGTCTTGTTTTCATGTTGCAGTATAAAGAACTCGGGTTTGAGTTCGTGTTCGTGTGTTAACGTGTCAATATTTTCATCATAACTTTACTTGTTTAAATAATCGTGTTATTCATGTGGACCCATTTAATCTGTGACCTCGGCAAGGTTTAACCCTAACCCGTTTATATTTTATCGAATTCGTTTCATGTTTCCGTATCGTGTCAGAAATTACCATCTCTAACACGTTATGATAGCTTAATACGAATCTAACATGTTATGAACAGATTCATTAATATTAACATGTAACTGAATTACAATATCTAAAAAGCAATTTATAACACGACACAAAATATACAAGCAATCTGCCAAGCTGATACACGGTTTGATTGATTGCCACTACGTGTGTTGGATAAGAAACTTTGATAAGAATTTTAGGCGGGTGTTTAATTTGAGTCACTAAAATAAAAATGGGCACGAATTTAATACTAAAAATCTAAAACGTTATAAGCGAATGTCAGATAGAAGTTTGAACAGTAAGAAAGAGTGACATGCATTAGTCTAAGGCTCCGTTCTCTTAGTAACTTGGTTAGGAAATTTTTTAGTTAGGGAAAAAATTTATTTTGGAGGAAATTTCTTTTGGGGATTTGTGTAAGAAAGAGAAAAAAAAATGTAATGATTATATTTTTTTTAATTTATGTGAGTGAAAATTTAGAAATAATTTTAGAATTTGAATTGTGAATTTAGTAAAAATAATATTATTTTTTTGTGTAATATTTTTAAAAAATATATAATATTTTTCCTAATTGTGATAGGAAAAGAACAGAGCCTTAGTCCCATGTGGTGACAGCTCAGCTAGTGAGGTAAAAAAAGATGGTGGGAGAAAATAAGTAAGGTTTGGGGGGAACAGATTGATTTTGTAGTGTCCCAAGGGATTTTGTCATTCCCCCTAATGCTTCATCATTATGCTCCTCTCTCTGCACTATTTATTCTCTGATCTCCTCGTTAAACTTTAATTAGATTTGAGGTTAATTAGTAAAATAATACCCACCTCGTTTTATTATAAAAGTTCAATTTCAAAATATATAATTTATTATTAAATTTAAGGTATTATATTTTTATTCCAATTATGTTCTTACTTTTAAATGCTAGTTAATTATAAACTATACATTGTTATATTAGTGCGAATGTAAGAAAAGTAAAAATTTAAAAATGAATGTTTTTATCAAAACAAAGATTTTTTTGAAAGTGAACTATAAGTTACAGTAGAACATAGCAGTATTATTAGTATGGGATTTCTCATAAATCCATCACATTAGTTTAATCACAGGACACATTAATCTAAACTAACTACTTGTAGTGTTAATTTTATTTAATTTAGTTTATTTGAACGTTGTCCTAGGAAGGAAGTGGTGGTTGAGACTTGAGCCTGTTAGAATACTCATTGCTTATTCAAAATCTCGTTTGAAAATCGAACGAGAATATTATGCATAATGCTAATGCATGCGTGGTAGGCCATAGAAGTTGGTCGTCTATTGTTGTTTTGAATTTTGGTTTATGAGCGCTTCCGCCATAATTTTAGGATTGGGAAAAGATCACTTTCGCACTAATATTTATGATTTTCTATTCGCAAAAACTTTTATTCTATGCGGATGAAGATTGAACGTCTCACTTGTCGAGTTTAATTTCAAAAGTATCATACGAATGACATGAAAACGTGCGTATTCATTTCATCTTTTGATGTGTTGCATTTTGACTTTCAGTTATGACATATTGAGTTTAGTTTATGTCTCGCGGTTATGAGTTAGTTGTTCTATCGTGTGTATCGAGTTTAGCACTTGATGTTCTGATATATCGTATAGTGAGTTTAGACTTATTTATCATATATTTAGTGTATCCACTGTATTTCACATTTAGCTTGATGCACTGCATATTAAATTTAGTTTTTGATATATATGTCGTGTATTGATAAATACGTGTATCAATTTTAACCATCAAAGTATCAGACTGTCTGACGGTTACACAAGATATTTCCCTTTTTTTCCCCTCTCATTTTCCCTAATTTCCTCTAATTAAAAGTGTAAATGAGCCAAGTAACTTAATTACGAGCAGTTTGCAAGCTTTCCGTCAAAACTTGACTCAAGCTCGTACCAATTGATTTCTTATTGAGCTGATTTTGAGCCAAATTAATATTGACTTGGATATAATATGATAACTTTTTATTTTAATTTTTTATTAAAAGTATTTCAAAATTTGTTGAAGTTTTGTTGTCCATGAACCTACTTAATGTGTCAATAAACTTTTGTTGAGTTCACTAATACAAACACCCTATTAGAGGCGGGTTTTGAAAACTCGCCCCAGCCTCCAATGCGGGCGCCGCGAATATGAAAACCTGCCTCCAATACTCCGACATGCAACTACATTGCCTTTTATTTTTCCCTTACTTCAATTTAAGGTCCAGTAGGAATCGAACCTACGCCTGCAGAAGCACTCGACTCTTGCCCATTAAATTTACCACTAGGCTACATATACTCATGTATTTAAAGTCAAAATTGAAAGTATATATTTATATATTTCCTTTTAAAACTGGTGGATTTTTATTACCTACTAATTTTCTTTTTAAGTATCCATCAGATTTGTTTTCTATAAAAATTGTGATTTCCTTTTAAACTACCAATTTCTTGTCATTGTTCGAATCTCAACAATCCATGAACCTACTTAATGTGTCAATAAACTTTGTTGAGTTCACTAATACAAACACCCTATTAGAGGCGGGTTTTGAAAACTCCCCCAGCCTCCAATGCGGGCGCCGCGAATATGAAAACCTGCCTCCAATACTCCGACATGCACTACATTGCCTTTTATTTTTCCCTTACTTCAATTTAAGGCTCCAGTGGGAATCGAACCTACGCCTGCAGAAGCACTCGACTCTTGCCCATTAAATTTACCACTAGGCTACATATACTCATGTATTTAAAGTCAAAATTGAAGTTATATTATATATTTCCTTTTAAACTGGTGGATTTTTATTACCTACTAATTTTCTTTTTAAGTATCCATCAGATTGTTTTCTATAAAAATTGTGATTTCCTTTTAAACTACCAATTTCTTGTCATTGTTCGAATCTCAACAAATTATCAAAATTTTTTTCACTTCCAATTTTTCATTTCTTTGCTTATTATAAAAGTTCGAGAAACCCGCCTCCAATATTGCGCAGTTGGAGTATTGGATGCGGGTTGTCTGCCTCCAATACTCTATATTATAAAACCCGCCTCGATTACTGCGAGTGGAGTATTGGAGGCAGGTTTTCCCCAACCCGCCTCCAATACGCTTTACTATTGGAGGAGGGGTTTGGAAACCTGCCTCCAATATTGCGGCTGGAGTATTGGAGGAGGGTTTTCCTTAACCCACCTTCAATATTCTATATTAACCCGCCTCTAATACTCCACCCGCCTCCAATACTCTAAATAGATAAAGCAGAAGTAAAAATCGAGCCCAAACAAAAAAATCGTAAAATACCCAACAAAGTAACCAACTTTAAATAAATAATTATATGGCAATATTTAGGTTTGACAAAAACGAATTAGTGATTCATCCTAGCTAGCTATAGCTAGATGAACAAAGCAATTAATTAATTAATTCCAGTAATGGAAGGGCTTAACTAGTTACTACGCCCTCTCCATTTTCGGGGAGACAAGAATCGAGATTGAAGCTTTTGACATCAGATTTGACTCAATCCCCAGGCTAAGCTAGCTACCACTAACACCGGGCACCATTCTGTGTTTTGCCAATTATGATCTAACACACACAAATATATATATATATATATATATATAGCAATAAATGAGTGATCGGAGTCTCGTCTCGTATTATGTGAGGCACAACACATATAGTGATTGATTCAAAAGAAAAAAAAATAGTGGTTAATGGTTGTGACGCATAGAGAGGTTGAGAATTCGATTCTTACCTCTGTTAGCTTTATCTATTTAGAGCGCGCTCCCCAAATTCTTTTTTTTCCCTCTCCACAATCCTTACTTTGTATGTAATAGATAAGTAATAGTGTTGAATTCTCAACAATTTAGTTTATATAAAAAGAAAAAGTATTCATCATACATATGACTTGTACAAATGACCTAAAAAAGGTTTGAGAATTTATTTGTTTTTTTCTTTTCTAAATTGTATTATGTGGAAAATATTATTTCAACCGTTTCATTACTAAAATAGTTTATTTTTAAAAAATATAATATTTTTTACAGTTTTTTAAAATATAAAATCTGAATAAATAATTTGACATCATATTTTCACCTTATATGTATCTTTATTCTATAAATATGAGAATAAAACTTTATATTGGAATAATTTTTTAATTAAAATATAATTATTTATATACGAGGGGAATAGTTTACATAAATGTGAATGAAAAATATATAAAGAGCCAGAGAAGACGAAACTCGTCAACGTAGTTTATGGCATTGAGCCCACCAAAAGTTGGAAAAGTAGCAATAACTTTATCAATATATATAATTACATGCAATTTATAATTAATTTACATTTAGAGAGGTACAAGTGAAAAAAATGTAAGAAATTATTTATACGTATTGAAATTGTAAGTAATTATACACCTCAAGAACGGTATTCTTTTGTCGAAATTAATTAGGATTATGTATTTCGATGAGGAGGACATGAAGAGCGCTAGGGAGACATGAAGTCTGACCGCAGTCTACCCAAAGTGAAATAAGGAAAACAATGAGCGTCCAGCAACTCGACCCCTCACATCGGATGGTAGAGAGGAGTGGCAGGATACTTGGGACAACAAAGAGGAGCGGGCCAACATGGCGATTGCATCAACGGCAGCATTTGCTTCCCGATAAATATGCGAAAACAGAAATAGTGAGAGGAGATAGCGTAATTCAACATATTAATTAGCTTGTTTTTTGGCTGGAGTAGATTAGTAAAACGTGGCTTTTGAATATTTGATGTCATCGATCTGTTTTGGAGAAATGATTAAAAAAAATACTAATTTTTTAAACTTAATTGCATGTGATAAGCACAATGTTCAGTCAGCTTTTATATCAATCATAACAACGTAAGTTGAGTCAAATTGGTAATGATGATGATGAATTTTGGCCCTTAATTACCTAACTAAAACCAACTATTTAAATTGGCTCTCAAGTGCATCATTTGAATTCTATACCATATTATAATGATACTATGTTCTTATAATCAAATTTGTATTTCACTAATTTGAAAAAAAATAGTTAATATAAGCCTAACTGTGATTATGACATAGCGAAAGGTTGCTATAAAAAAATGATTCGCAAAAAAAATAGAAATGACTTCTAAAATATTGTTGAATCTAAGGTGATTGTCAATCAATTAATCATCACAGCCGTTGAATTCACAAAATAATTGTCGAAATTTAGAATACAATATCAGAAATTGGAATAGATGACATGTCATTATATAGAAAAAGTGTCCAAACTCGAAAAATAGAATAAAGTGGAACAAATTCCCGAAAACATTAGGGAAAATAATAATAATATAGAAAGCAAGAATAACGCCACTAACATCACATCTAAAATAAATTTCAATCAAAAGATATAACTAAATTAAAAATTACAAGAAAAACGGCAAAATTGCCAATTTAAAACCCTAAACGAATGAATTTGGCTGAAAAGCTGATGGGGGAACTATGAGTTTTACTCATTATCCCGTTTTCCATCAGACTAGACCCTCAAAACCCAAAAAATATAAGCCAACCATAGATTAGTTGCCCCTTAATTTTATTTGAGAGCAATGACTATACGCCTAATTACTAGGTTTCATACTTCTACTTTTTCGATCAAACTTTTCCAAAAACGCCAGAATCATAACATCATGCTCCGCATCAGATTATAAATTTAAAGAGATATTAAAAAAAAACTTGTAAATGTAGTGGAAATTCACACATATATTAGTACGTTGAAAATCATTACACGTTGGACATATTTCATACTAAAACATGAATGTAATGTTAACTTTGTCACTAATCATTATATAGAAGAATTTCAAGTCATTGAATTTTCAACATTAAAAAAAAAATGCCTCTCATTTATTTTATTTATAGAGATGAGAGAGAGAAGCTCTAATTATTTAACAATTAAAAATTTTGTCACAGAGAGAGCTGAAAATAAAAAAATGCATAAGAAAAAATATTTCCACTAACCTCAGAAAGGAAGCAAAATGTAGGGGTGATATCGAGTTAGCCGAGCCGAGTTTTTGTGTGTTCTATCACTGCTTTTTTGTTAATTGAGTCTAAAATTTATTAATATATTCGATCATGTTTCTATATATATATAATTAGTTAGTATATACAGATATATCCAATTCTCTAACAACATATTGTCAAAAAAGTAAAGTAAAAATGCCAACAATTTGCTCGTGTCATTAGAGTACTAGGAAGCTGACTTTATTATACAAAAAGGTTTTATATTACTAATCTTAAAAATAAAATAAAAAATCAAGAATAGTGAATATCTATTTTTAATTAAGACATGCAAACACAACAACTTCCCACTTTAAAATTAATAGAAGTGAGGTTTAATTATATCCTTTCTCTTATGTACTTTTTTTTCTTTTGAAAAATTAAGAATGAAGGTTATAAAAATCAATATCTAGTAGAATAAGGAAAGGGGGGGGGGGGGGGGGGGGGGGGGAGGAGAGAGAGAAAGTATATATATTCAAGAGCAAACAAATCCATCAGCACCTTAATCAATTATTAAAAGGAAACTTATTTTTCAAAGACCAAGAATTCCAATATATATCTCCATTCATTCCATGAAAATCATCACTTTTCCCTCAAAAAATTTACATATCCAAACACTCTTATTTTATACTAATTTTAAATTTTAAAATTCTTTCTAAATCTTCACTCACATAAATTTAAAAAATAACATAATCATGACACTTTCTTTTATCTTTCTGATCCACAATTTTTCAAAAAATATTCATTCTCCGAAATTAAAATTTTCAAATTTAATCACAAAGAGAACAAAACCTCTCAAGTGAACTTAAATATATTCAAAAATAAGTTTAATCCTAAATAATAAAAAAAGCTTAGTGGGTTGATGTTGGTAGCTAGCACAGAGATCCAGTTGTACTGGGTCAAATCAAAGGTGGTAATAGGGGGGTCCAATATATATAACAAAGGCAAAACACATCACACACATCTGTAGTGTATAATCAATCACTCAAAATCCGCCAACCCACCTTTGCCTGTGTGGGCAAGAAGAGTTTCCAATTTCCCGACTATAATGTCACTGATGACGTGGTGGTTATTAATCCGTTCAAAATATATTATTTAAATGTTATTAGCGAGTAAGTATGATATGTGCTATTTTTTTAGATGTGCTTACTTGTTTTTAGAATATTCAAATAACGTATTTTGAATGCGTTAATAATTATCACATCAATAATGATATGGTGGTTATTAACTAACAAATACTTTCACGAATGAAACAAACCTCAACCCAATACAAACTATATTTGCACTTTAGTTAGTTTGTTTTTTTTCTCTTAATAAATGACGATAACTTTTGACATAATACAAAATATATTACGAAAAATTAATAATTAAAAATAAATTTGCTAATAGAGTCCAAACATAGCCTTTCGCACGACGAAATTCGATGCACTAATAGAGGATGTAGACCAATTCACACCAATTTTAAAAAAATAAAATAAAAGAGCATAAATTCCATAATTATTTTACTGCTACACGAACCATCATAATTCAAATGTTCACCTTACAAACGCAACAGCTTGTATGAAACTGATTCATACATGTGACGAGATTTGGTACAGATTTAGTCGCACGTCCCACTATAGTTTCTTTTCTTTTCCAACCTTCCATTTACAAAGTTCAGACTCATAACCTCAGGATTACAAGAACTCTCGAGAATAGTCGGCCACTTAGTCAAGAGATACAGATAGAGATAGAGATAGAGGAGGGGGCTGGGTGGGGGGGACCAAATAAGCATCAAATCTAAGCAAAATGTAGTCATCAATGATCAAACACCACCCACACTGTCATGACCCAAACCAAGCAGTCTTCAGACAAAGATCTCCCTCCACTACCATTGTTTTCTAGTGGTGTATCATTTCTTTATCTAAGCCTTGTACCTTTAATTGGCGTTTCAATTTTAGTTTTTTTTCATTTGGCTATTTTTGGTTTGTGATTGAGATGTTGGAATACAAAGGATTTATATTATAGGACTATTATGATTTATTTTCTAAACAATAGCTATTATCATGACTTCTAAAAGCAAAAGAATTAAAATTTCAACAGAATGAGAAAAATATAAAACAACTAAGGACATATTCGTTACCAAGTTTTAAGAGAGGTTTTGGAAAACATGTTTTCGAAAATAGGTTTTCAAAAATGTGTAAACGAACAAGAATTTAAAATTGCTTTCAAAATACGATATGAGTTTTATTCTATCAAGTTTGTGGGGCAAAGCAATGAGAGTTTTTTGCATCTCACGTGTGAGCGGCAAAGCTGTGAGATCTTTTTTTCCGTCTCAAGTTTGCGTGACAGTGTTTCCAAGACCAAATGTGAAAAACTTGCTTTCAAAATCCGATCTTAGAAAATAATTTTTAGATTTATGCCGGATAAGGTTTGAGTTTTGAAATGATTTTTGAAACCCAAAATCAGTAGACAAAACCTGGTAACGAACCTGACCTAAAAATTGTAAAGCTTATATGGAATTTATTAAAGAAAAAGAAGAATGAAAATGTTTACTTAAAAAGTAGCTTTGACAACACAATTATTGTCTTTTGCCATAGACTTTATGGTGTGATTTAATTACTTGGAAAGTTAAAATAATTACGAGTAATAGATATAGTAACAAGACAAAGATTCGCACGGTTCGTTGTCCAAAAACCAAATCAAGTCTCCGCAATTAATTATAATTAATTGATCATCTAAGAATTTCCAACCATGTGCTTCCAATTAGAGTTCGATCCTTAAACAGATCACTTGATCTTCTGTGTCTTATAATATTAATACTACTATTCGGAATCTCTTTTGAACCCTAGTATGTGAAACTTTTGTTGAAGTTATACGACATAGTATTCAGACTTTCCGTCCTTTTATTATTATTATTTTTAAATGTAAATACTATATTTATATTTGATGGAAACCGCCCTACCACGATTGAGTAACAAAGACCGAAACAAATGACTACATGTCTAACGGTTTAGCGGCTGGCGGACATATTGAGTTTAGTCTATAAAATATCGTAATTATGTTATGAAAACATGCGTATCGAGTTTAATTGCTGAAGTATCGCATATCAAATTGAGACTCTCATGTAGCGCGGTTATGTTAAAACAATATGTAATGAGAAAACATGTGTACCAAAATTTAACTTCCTATGTTTTGAGTTTTGCTGCTAATGCATTGCGATATTAAAGTAACAAGTATTTATGCAAACATGTGTATCGAATTTAGTTTATGATATATCGAATTTAGTTGTTAAAATATAGCGATTACGTTAAAAAAAACAGGTATTCTAATCGAGTTAGTCGCTGAAGTATAGCGCATAGGACCTTACACGTACGTTCAGAATTTTTTTTTTTTTTTTCTCCCCTCTACTCTACCTAGAGTAAAGGAGGTAGAATTCCTTAATCAAGGAGTGAATGAAGCAAGGGTCATATCCAATTTAATTAATTAGCAGAGGTTGGTCAACTTCAGAGGCTAAACCTACGCTTTGTTTAATTAAGATTTAAGACTAATTAAGAGAGAATGGTTCTTAACTAACCGGTGGTTTCATCTTCATATTTTTTTGTCTGGAATCTTAACTAAATTCTCGTCAGAAATGGCTGGAATGGAATGGACTCTTCCCATTGGAATTTTCGACGTATTCTTCTTCTTGGTGGGCTCGATTTTTATAAGGATGTCGGTTTGTTAAACTACTACAGATTTTGTACGTACGTTTGTTTCCATCCTGGAATATTTGTTTAGTTATTAGAATAAGCTGTTTAATTTGTACACGAATAATAACAACTTTGAAAGAGAATTTGACACGTCTAACGACTCAATAATACGCGTATCTAGTTTAACCTCTAAAGTATTGCGGTTATATTAGTTTAACTGTTGATCGAAGTACCGCATATCGAGGCTTTGTTCTTTTCCAGTCCCACTTCAAGAAAATCATCACTTTTTATTATAAAATCTTACACAAAAAAAAAAAATTCAAAATTTCTACTCAATTTATAATTCAAAATTTAAAATTCCCTCAAAATCTCCACTCACATAAATTCCAAAAAAAAAAACATAATTATTACACCTTTTTATCTCTCTCTTACACAATTTTCCAAAATAAATTCTCTCCAAAAAATTTCCTTCCCAAAAACAAAAAATTTCCAAGTTAAGTCACAAAGAGAATAAAGCCTTGAGTTTAGTTGTTGTTGTTGTTGTTGTTGTTGTTGTTGTATCGTCTATCGAATTGAACTTTTGGGGTATTAAATTTAATTGCTAATGTATCGTTGTTATAAGTTTATATAATTTATCGACTTTAGCTGCTGGAATATCGCTTATATCGAGTTTAGCTTCTCGTATTGAGTTTAACCTTTGGTGTATCGAGTTCAGCAGTTGATGAATCATGGTTATATTAGAACAAGTATTGAGAAAATACATGTATCAAGTTTAGCTACTGAACTATCGAGTGTCAAACCGTTAGGCCGGACAAAGAGTCCACTAAATACTGTAGTATTCAACTGTAGTTGTTGGAGTACGACACTATTAATTGTAAGTACTTGTTTGTATAATTTCTAATTGGTAATTTGTTTGCTATAAGATGCATGCATGAGAGTGCCAGTTAATTAATTAGTAGTTTAGTACTAGAATTAATGGTCATTACTTCTCCTTAAAGCTGTCAATCGTTCTTCTTCATGCAGGTTGACTGATAGTTACGCATTAGGTCGATGATCTTGACCTATTATATCTGAGTTTTGCTGGTTGGATTTAACATACTAAGATACACTTAAAATGAAATATATTCAATTAGTACACGGTTTTTCTTTTTCTATTTTTAAAGATCAAAGTCATATTTCATTAGTTTGAAAAAATAGTCAACTGCAAATCACCCGTGACTTAAGCGGTGGAACATTTGGTGCATAAATGTTTTGAATTTATATGTAAATTATTGTCAGAATTTTAGGAACCCTTCTTTAATAATATTTACATAGCGCAATTAGAGTGATAAAGTTGAAACTTCACCATAATTTTGTATACGTATGATGCTTAGAATGTGTATGGATAATTTGTCTAAAAATTGGTGTTTTATTTGAGTTTCATTTCTTAAAATAACATCATTTTAGGTTAATGGAAGATAAAATTGTATAAGTGAATTATCCCAAATTCAAGTGGTAAAACAATTGATGGCAGATTTTAAAGTGAAGGATTTGACACGCTCCTTTGGCAAAATTTGCAAATTCTAAAGCAAACTCTTGTTAGAATTTTAGGGTTACTTTCCAATGGTAGAGTGTTGATGTGTAATGTACAAGTCTCCAGGGGCGTGGTCCCCAACGCGGTGTGCAAGTTGTTTGTCCCCGACGTTGTGTATTGTGGTATTCAAGAGCAAGTTGCCCGTCCCCGATGGAGTGTGACATTGTATGCAAGTGTAAGTCCCAAATGTGGTGTATCGTGGTGTGCAAGTCCAAATCCGACATTAGAATGTGTAATGTGCCATGTGCATTTGTATATAGGTAGTGGCGGAACCAAGCCTCGCAAGTCTGGTGGGGCAAAACTTTTACACAATACTTTTTACAACTTTTGGTGGGACAATACTCTTACAATTTTTGTAAGTTTTATCACTATCAAGTTTTATAAAAAAAATTATGCCCACCAAGCGTGAATGTAGCTCTGCCCTTGTATATAAGTGCCTCAAAGTAGACAAATTAATCGTTATCAAACAAAGACACATTTGTAAATCGTAACTAGATGAACTCCAATATATTTTTTAAAAAATAGTAAAATAAAATTACAACCATATTTTAACTTATCAAAATGATGTTGTTTCGAATTCCGATAATGTAAAACAATTGAAACAAACCAAAAAAAAAAAAAAAAAAGACAGAGGAGCCAAATCGTGTAGTTGTCTATGATCCGTAATTGGTGGAGTTGAGCTTTATTATTGACGGAAGTAATCATGTCAAGATGGGATTACATAAGAAATTCTACACCGTGAATCTCATTTATATGTGTAGGTCAAGTAATTAGGCAAACAAAATGAGTTTATCAAAGATGATTAATCAGTAAATAAAATCCAAATGGGAATTAAGAAAACCTTCTTTGAATGACCACTTTCCTATCAATTCACCTAATCTAGAAGCTCTATTAATCTATCCTTGTTATTCTTCAAAAGATTTCCCAAATTTGGACTCCATTAATAGTGCGCTAATACTCCGTTTTGACCTTTAGTTTTGGGTCTTGGGGGAATTTTCTATCCGATGTCTGAAGGTTCAACGACGATATTTTGACAATTAAATTTGATATGTGTGTTTTTATTAATACTCAAAGAGTTTAAACTCAATACATAATGCATGAAGCTACACTCACTACGTGGTATATCAAAGGTTAAACGTGATATATAAGAGAAGGGCTACGTAGTATATTAGAGGTTCAACGTAATACATAAGAGAATGGCGGACGTAGGCCCTGTGCCAAAGGAGTCTTTACAAATATCCCCTCAATTTTTTAAGGCCCCTAATTTATATTTTAGGCAAAAAAAAAAAAAAAAAAAAAAAAAAAGTCATTCTCATTTCTCTAATTTCGCATTAAATTGTGAAATTACCGCTACTCCACTAATTATATATATTTTTATTTTAAGGCCCAATTTTTATATCACAAAAACTTGTATTACAGCTGTCGAATGGTGTGACATGATTTTCTAAAAAAAAAAAAATTATAAAAGGCCTATACATTTTATTAAGACGAGGGTATCAAGTTAGCCAAAAAATATCGCATATGGCCTATGATTTATCGCGTATCATTTATAGTATCTGATTTATCGAGTTTAGCTATTGATTTATCGCGTGTCTCTTAAAAGTAAATAAATAAATCACCTATAATGAAAGAAAAGATACCGACTTTTAGGGTTGAAGTATTGTGTATAACCTTTAGTGTATCGAGTTTACTTGTTGATGTGTCGCATGTTTATTAAAAAAAAGAGATAATATCGGTTGTAGTAAAATAAAAGTATCGATTTTAAAAGCTGGAATATTGTCTGTTTAAAAATATGTCACCTATAAAAATGAAAAAAGCATTGCATATTTCTTAAAAAATAAATAAAAAATTGCGTGTCACACCGTTTGGTAGGTTGTACATAAGATTGCCCTTTTTATATTATCACTTGACCCCTAAAATTTTTAAAATGGTCCTGCATAAGAGGGTAAATTCGATATATTATAAACTAAAGTTAATAGGTGATACATTAGAAGTTAAACTCGACAAGCGAGAATTTAGCAACTAACTCATAATCGTGATACATAATCAGCTAAATTCGATACATCAGAATCTAATTAAACTAAATATGCGATACTTCATAAACGAAAATCATTATGCATGTGACATAGAGGAGGTTATCATACTCAAATATTATTCAACTAAAAAATATCTATTACAATTGAAGACACGCCCTTCATATAGAAAAGCACCCATACTCAAAAATAGAAGAAAAACCTCAAAACTAGAAGGAAAAAGAAGAAAATTGTTTTTTTTGGGGTCGCAAACCCAAAATAGTCGGATGTGGGATGGGGTTATACCAACCTCACCCCATTAAAGGGCCTTTGTTATCCTGTGGTTCTAGAATTGCACGTTGCACTTAACTCCTGAAGTAGGCCGGTTCTAATATGCAGGTTACAACTTACGAATAGCCCACAAGCCCTAGATTTATATTCACGTTACATCCCCTATCCAATTCCAATGTGGTAGTCACAAAAATTCTCCAATAATGGAAAATAATTATGAAAACATTATGGAAAAAAAATAGTAATGGAAATAAGAATAATGAAAAAAAAAAAACACATAATGCAAATCATCTCTAACTCAAATGGTAAAATACTTAGTTCACAAGCCGTGAGGTCAAGGGCTCGAATTGCAACGTTTGCAAGAGTTGCAAATTTTAAAACAAACTCTATATTGCGTATACAGTGCCCCATGTAGGTTATGTATGTAGGTGCCTCACAGTGGGTGAAAAAATATTAACAAGTGTCAATCATAAAAGAATATTTTCTATGAAAAGATATATTTAAATGAAAAACCTACGCAGTATAAACTAACGTAAATTAAGCAAATTGGCTATTGTGATCAATTCCTTTTATTTACCACCAATTTTCATCAATTCAAATAGCAACTCGAGTGGCTTGATTGGATCAGAACTTGTGAAGCATCACAACTTGATCCACGGTTTTGATCACTTGCATTTATTCAAATTCGATCGTGTAAATGTAATTGCCAGTTTGGATCAAGTATTCTCGGGCCTTGATTTTGAATTGGGTTATGATCAAAAAAATTTCCCTTCTTTTTAATTTACATTTGGGCCCTGTATAAAATCTGATCATTTGTCATTTGCCCGTCCGTTGCCAGCGGCGGAGACAGGGAGGGGTGAAGGGATGCCGACGCTCCTCCTTGCTCCGGGAGCGAAGGGTAGTAATATTACTACCCTTCAGCTCCACCCCGCCGCCGTTCTCTCACGAAGAAGATGATGATTCTTCTGTTGTTTTTTTTGTTTTTTTTTTTTCCCCTTGGTAAAACAACCCCTTCTCTTGCGAAGAAGAAGATGATTCTTCTATTTTTTTTTCCCCCCCTTAGTAAAATGACATCGTTTTACTAAGGGTTTTTTTAAAAAAAAATTTTCCCCAGGGGTTAAATATAAAATAAAAAACTTAAGGTCTTTTGTCGAAAAAACACGAATTGCAACTAAACCCCCTCCCCAAATTAGAACATCCCTAAATCAACTAACCCAACCCAATTAAATGATTCCCTCCCTCTCTTTGGCTTCCCTTCCCAACCGAACGAAGAACACAGCAGTTGCAGCGCTGCCGTTCCACCGACCCTGCGATGGACCGGACGCCGCGTCCCTCTGTCAGAGTCGCCCCCTCTAGAATTTTGTTCTGCGTTTACAGCTGTCCGTAGCAGACGTAGTGTATATATCAATGCAAGTTGCCCATCAATAATAAACGTTGTGTATCATGGTGTTCTAGTGCTCTGCAACATGATGTATATCGTGGTGTGCGAAAAAGTAAAAGTCTCCATGTAAGGTGTATATAGGACACCAAAGTGGGCGAAATTGTATTTAAAAAATCAAAATATGTCAATCGTGGTTGGACGAAATTTCAGCACCTTTAATAATATATTTCAAGAAAGTAATGCTGACATGGCACGAACATAATATGGAATTAGTGAGAGAGGGATAACAGATTAAACGAAGGCAAAGGGACATCATGTTTTTTGTATATGGAAATCTTCTCTCTCTATATTCAATATACCTTCCTTTCCTTTTCTCTCTAAATTCTCTCTATTTCCCTCCCCTATATTCTTTCCATTCGGAATTCTCATGTCTTAACCTGACATCATCTCTCTTGGCTCCTTGATATTTGAATCGATCGTAAATTAGAGAAATTATATAATTATAGGAAAGTACTAAATGCAATAAAGTAAAAGGTAGGAACCACTTAAGAGTGAACAAAATAAAAATAGTAGGGCACTCACACAAAATCTCTCTACCACACGAGAGAATAGGGCCACCGGTGATTTGCTAGATCTGGTGGTCGTTTGAGTTGGGTGAGCGGCGGCCAGTGATGGTGGTTTAGAGGTCGTCGAGGTTGCAAATCTGAGGAATGGAGGTTGGATGTCGTGACTGAATCTGGTGATGTCAGTGGTTCGCAATCTTGTGCCAGTCAGCGATGGCATCATGGAAATTACAGGAACACTCAAGAAATTCCTTCGAAGGAAAAAGATCCACAATTGCAAAACAATCACTTGCCTTCTGCCCCCAATTCTAAGCTTGGGCAATTCTTGGTTCGCTCGCCATTCCCAATAGAAACATAATAGTGTTCTTTATAATCAAGGACTTGTTTGGTTAGAACCAAACAACAAATTGAAAGAAGAAAAACCATGCTCTTTCCAGGGATAACACAACCCATTTTGCTTTTGAAACTATGGTGGTATTTTTATACCTTGTATTTATATGACCACTACCTTAATTCAACAGCGGTACATAAGGAGCAAATATGTTTTTATTAATAACAACCTCTATATTTTGACACGCGGACATAAACAAACTTAAATAATTAATAATTGGTTACATTTATTACTATTTTCATCATCATTTTGTTTCAATAACTAATCATTAATTAGGCTTGTTCAAACCAAATATTCCGACCCGAAATCGATTCGACCTCATCTAAAACTAGTTTCATATCAGTTTTTTTATTTTAAGTTGCAATTTCAGATTCTATTCCGAAACCGTGACTTCTGGTCAAATTTTCATATCTTAATTCGAAACCGCGGTTTTCAGGTCGGAATGTCAAATTTTCGGTCTTTTCTTCTCAAAGTTGTTTGTGATCAACCCATTTTCAATTAAATTAAGAAAGAAAAATCATTGAAAGGGGCAGCAAAATTAGAAATTAACAACACTAGTGTTCACCTAAAAATTGCAATGAACTGCACAGTTTGTGTACTGGAAATAGGGTGAGACAAAAGAATAGGGAGGTGGTATTTCGTAGCAACCAATGAGCGAGTGGAGGGCAGATACATAAACTAAGAAAAATTTAGAGATACACAATTAAAGTACACTGCGAAATTCGATATAGTTGCATAAATTGATTACAAATAGAAATTACAGCAACTCTTATGTGAAGAATGAAACTGAACGAGGAATGATGGGATGCGAATTTTGAAAAAGTTAGAAAGAGATAGAGGAGAGGCCAAGATGAGCTTGGAAAAAAAAAAAGGAGGCCAAAAAGGAAAAGATTGGGCTTACCTTGTCCGATGTGATCTTGTCACCTTATGTTCTATTTAATTATTTTTCAATTTATTATAGATGTGCACGGTATACGAATAGAAAGTGCAATATTTTGATATGAAATGTGCAATGTCTTCATATTTTCTGTGCAGTGTATAATCTTTCATTGCGTTTAAAATATTTCAAAGTGAGTTAAAAACTACGAAATCATAACTTTTGTCCGTTATAATATGAGATTCATTTTAGCAATATTTACATCAAAACAAATATTATTTAAACAAACTTCAAAATTCAATTTCAAAAATCTTTTTTCCCCCCAAAACCTCTTCACTCCCACCCGCGCCGCCGCCGCTCACCGCCAAATTAGAAACTAAGAGCATCTCCAACCATTGATGCCATTTTGGCATCAAATGGCAAAAATTTAGCATCTAAAATGGCATCAACCATGATGAGGTTGATGCCATTTTTAATGCCATTTTATTAATATTATTGTTTTAATACTTTAAAAATATTTTAGTACTTAAATAAAAGTTCTTAACTATTTATTGTTAATACTATTGTTTTCGGATAAATTTCCTTATTACAATTTTATTCTTTGATTGACATAAAATATTAAAAAAAATTTATGATGCGTATGGCGGTTTTTTCGACAACATCAGCGGATCTGGAAGTGATTTACCGCAGTATTAAAATATTTTCGTCTAATTATTGTATGTCGTATGGTATTAAGGTTTATTGTATGTTTTTATTATCCGTTTGTAATTATTGTTTTAGTATAATGTATTTTGTTCCTGTATTAAATTTCTCCTCCATTAATGAATGTATAATGTTTTTGTGTTTTTATTATAATATTGTCAATTTAAATTATTTTATTTTTATGAAAATTAATATTTACTTTTTTTTAGTCTATTAATAATATTATTTTATTAAAATTTATAATTTTAATTAGAAAATTAATTTAATTTGAAAATTAAAATTATAGAAAAATTTAACTATTAAAAGTAGTTAATTATCATAAATTAATTCATCTATTTAAGTAATTAAAGAAACTAACAACAAAGAAAATTCATTTTGTAAAGTAAAAAAAATAAATAAATAAAATAATAATATTCCTAAAATGGCTCCAGCTCTGGTGTAGAAACCTCCTCCGCTGCTATAATAGCAGCGGAGAATGGCAACGGTTGGGGAATGGCTGAATGCCATTCCCCACCCGTTAGACACAACCGTTGCCAAAATGGCAACGGTTGGAGATGGTCTAAAACTTCAACCAAATCCATTATTAAGTAAATTGGAGAGATGGATCAGACAAATATAGCATGGATCCAAACAAAAACCCAAGGGAGAAAAAGCAAAAAAAATGCTCAGTAATTTCAGATTTGGGGAAACCATCATCACTTGCATCTCCACCAACCACTTCGATCTGAAGAACTAAGGCTCCTGCAAAGCCTACAAAGAAGTACAGAGAAGATAGCTAAGTCCTTCGGGGGTTTGAGGGCGGCACGGCGAGGCATAAGGATTTGGTAGAACTAAAATATGTTGATTCAAGTTTGAGGACGTAACGTGCGGAATTATTGATGCATTTTTTGGGTATTGAGTTTAGCTATTGTTCATTGTTGTTTGATGACTTTTGAGAAATTTGGTACTGTTGTGTTCTGAAGTTATTTGTTGTTGCTGATTTGGGTTTGTGATGGTGGTGCTGGGATGAGAGGAGGTGGTAGTGGTGAGTTTGTGAAAGTGGTGAGGTGAGGGGAGGAGGGCCGCGATGGTGGGTTTGTGATGGTGGTGCTGGGAGGATGAGAGAGAGGGTTGTGGTTATTGTGGTCGTGCTAGGGTGAGGGGATGGCGGATGGTTTGGATGAGGGGGAGGGGGCAGTGTTCAGGTGAGGGGAGGGGGAGCGTGGTGGGTTGAATTTTTTTTTCTTCTTCTTCAAAAACCAAAAAAAAATAAAAAATGTTTTTGGAAACCCATTTTTGAAAATCATGTTTCTTTGAATGGGTCTAAAAACATGTTTTTGAAAATCTGTTTTCAAACACCGACTTCAAGTTTGTGAAAAGAACAACCCCATAATAGGCATGTGCAATGAAGGTGCAACGTTTGTTTGTTTATTTTTTATTTTTGAAATTGGAAGGTGCAACTTTAACTTCGAAGACATTGCACATTTCTCCTCAATAGTCATTGCATATTTCTATTATATATCACCTCTTCATTATACACAGGGCCGGCGCAAAAGGGTGGCAATAATGGGGGACGGCTCAAGGTCCAAGAAGGTTAGGGGCCCAAATATATAAAAATATGTGTACACATATTTTAATTAAAGGCCAAAATAATTTTGTTTGAAAAGGCCTTTTACAAAAAAACTAAAACGTAGTTTTATATTAGATTTGCTGGAATGAACAAGAAAGTCTGGAATAGTGTGACATGACTCATATACAGGCATGAGGGTTTTCGCATAACCTGCAAGACACTTGAGCTGCCCACCCAGAACAAGGATAACAGTTGCGCAATCGCTGTGGAAAGGCTTAATAAGGCAAAATAAGGTTGACAAACATTATAACTTCCTATCAGTAATTTCAGCAGAAAAAAATAAAAAAACCCCGGTGACTGTTTTGTTTTGAAAATTCTAAGGAAGCCAACCCTATCGTTTATCGCCCGTCGCCGACTCTGTTCTTGAGCTAATAGTAGAGAATTTGATTTTTTTTTTTTTTTTTTTTTGTTTACTACCATTCAAATTTTTTAAATTAAAATTTTTTAACTCTTAGTACCATTCAAAATTTTAAATTTTTAGGGCCCTTTTTTGTATTTCGCCTTGAGACCTCCTAAGTTTAAGGATCGGGGCTGATTATACACAAAGTTAATTTTATCTCTAAACACTTCCCACACAATTCACCATACATTTTTATTTTCCTTGTAAAAATTTAATATAACTAACTAAAAGTACACACGATATATTTTTAAATAATGTTATAAAAAGATCCTTATTTTACTCATGTAACTCCTTTGAAATGGTATGTCAAAGTGAAATCGAAAATGAGCGTTGATGGTGGGCTGCGGGCTGCACATTACAGCTCACTTTTTTGGTCATTTCTATTTGGGCTGAAATTTGCTTGGACTCAACGAGTCAAGGAGTGAATTTCATTATTCAGAGGTAAAAACTCTTGGCCCACTGGCCACTAATATGAAAAAATATAAATTTATTTGTGTCATTGTGTCTAGGATTGAAGAATCCTGGACCAATTTGCAGAACAAGAGAGGGAGAAGAACAAAATCAAGTTTTTTTTTTTTAGCATCTTTAATAATGGTGTGTCGTAACTAATTGTAATTTAATTTGTATTGTCGTAATCTTGGTTTCGATATTAGTATAAAAATATAATATCTACTCAATACATACGTCGGTGGAGAAAGATTATATTTGGGATAGAAGATGTACCATTTAAATTTTAACAAATTTCAAACGTGCTAATAGTGAAATCGAATTAAAATTTTATTTTAACCTTTTAGAATATACTAAAGTTTTAGTGTTACACTCTTTGCCCCAAAATTTTTATGACAAAAAATCTTTTGTCTACAACGATTTGGCATTGCAATCATGACATAAATATTTTCCTATAACATAAATGCATTCATTCTTTATTATTAACCGTGGCACGCAAAATCTTAAAATAACTTAATGTATTTATTTTTATTTTAAAGCCAATTGCAGTAATAAATCTCAGAAACCAATTAATCCAATTCGGTCAACCGATAACTTTACTGTTTGAATAATTGATTTTGGCCAAAACTGACCAAATCAACATCAACCAAAATCGATTAACCGACTGAACAACCCAAAGCTTTATCTTGCAAACGTAAATATCCTCCTCCGAGTATTTTACATAAGATGAATGATTGGATTGATAAATGATGTTTATTAAATGTTTAATGTGATAATTATAATTAAGTTGGATTTATAATGAAGTTTATAAAGTGTTTGATCTTATAATTATTATTATGCCGAATCAAATTATTGTAACCTTTCATTCTCTCTTGATTTGATCCTATGAATGTTTGTAGTAGTTTCAACCAATATTTATGAGAATTGGAACAACGAGAAGATAGTAAATATAAAAGAGAGAAAAATAAATCCAATCCAATTGTGAAACAAAGGAATTAAAAAGATCATATCATGTTGCAAAATAAAATGAGATCCTAAAAGTAAGCCAAACTTTCATACCAAAAATTTGTAACATTTTATTGATCAATCCATTCATTCACTTTGATCAAGATATCAGGATCAGGTACAGTTGCTATGTAAAAACCGTCTGATTTCACTAACCAGTAACATTCATTATCACTTCCAGAAAAGCAATGCTCGCCAGCTATTCTGAGATTAAAAACACAAAATTCCTTTGTTTTAGAAGTCCACCAAAAGGTACAATAAAATTTAGTATTGTAACCAACCCTAAAATCAAAATGGAAATCTTGACCTGTGTTAAGATTATGATAACCCAAGTCATCGTCACTTGACCAACAATGAATTCTTAGAAGATTAGTATTCTCGGGGACACCATTCTTGATATAAACCGTATAATGTTCTCCACCGACGACGTATTGTTTGGTTAGAACCAAACAACAAACTGAAAGAAGGAAGACAACAATATTTTTTGTGATAACATAGCCCATTTTGATTTTTTTAAAGTTATGGAAGTGTGGCTATACGTTATATTTATAAGACCGTCATTTAATTCAAATGCGGTACATAAAGAGCAATTATTTTTTGTTAGTAACAACCAACCACCACATCAGTTAAATCATAACAAGTAAATATTATTCAAGTTAAATAATTAATAATTGATTGACCCTTTTATTCAACTTGGCTCCATTAATATGGTCAAAATAACAATGTATAAAAGGAAATAATATCTCAATAGTACTTTTGATTATTACTAACAATTTTTCAGTAAACGGAAAATAAAAATTTAAAAAAAAAAAAAAATCAAAGCGCTGGGGAAGTCGAATAAAATGGACCCCACAACTGGTGTTGTCTTCGCATAGTAAATTGACTTAATTCGCTACATGCAAGTTTTTGTCCTACTCAATTACTGTACACCATAACTTACATTGATTATTTCAGTCAACCTTACCAATGAACCTCATTAAAAATGATAATTAAGTCTTTCAACAGAAGCAATAAAGTTGAATGTCGTTTTGTACGACACTTCCTATATATTTATGTATGTGATGAAGAGGAAGTTATTAGACTCAAATATTATTCAACTAAAAAATGTGTATTACAATTGAAGACACGCCTTTATATAGAAAAGCACCCAAACTCAAAATAGAAGAAAAACCTCAAAACTAGAAGAAGGAAAAAGAAGAAAATTGTAATTTTTTGGGCTTACACCCACGCAAACCCAAAATTCTCCAATGTGGCCTTAAAAGGCCTTCGTTCTTGAGAGACTCATCATACTTGTTGGCCCAGTTTTGCCTGGAATATGACTAGAGGCGGCTCACCCATGAATGGCACTGACTATTGTGGTTCTTGAAGGGCACGTTGCACTAACTCTTGAATTAGGCCCGCTCTAATATTCAAGTTACAACTTACTAATAGCGCACAAGCTCTAAGCTTATATTCGGGTTACATCCCCTATCCAATTCCAATGTGGTTATCATAAAAATTCTCCAACAATATATGGAAAACGTCATGAAAAGAAAATAGTAATGGTAATTAGAATAATGAAAAAAAGCACATAACGGAAATCATTTCTAACTCAAGTGATAAAATACTTAAGTCATAAACCTTGAGGTCAAGGGTTCGCATCACACCTCTTGCAAGAGTTGCAAAAGACTATTTCTATGAAAAGATATATTTAAATGAAAGAATAAACTCACTTAAATTAAACAACTTGGCTATTGTTATCAATTCCTTTTATTTACCAATAACCAATTTTTTGGGCTCAAAAAAATAAATAAATGACAAGCAATAACCAATTTTCATCAATTAGAATAGCAACGTGAGTGGCTTGATTGGATCAGACCTTGTGAAGCATCACAATTTGATCCACGGTTTTGATCACTTGCATTTTTTCAAATTTAATCATGTAAATGTAATTGCCAAATTGAATCAAGTATTCTCGGGCCTTGATTTTGAATTGGGCCATGATCAATTTTCTTTCCCTTTTTTTAAGTCACGTTTGGGCCTTGTATAAAATAATTTGATCATTTGTCATGATCTAGGGCAGGCTAGAATAAAAATAGATAGATGAGAGATTCAACTGTAATTAAGGTTTTTTTTTTTTTTTTTTTTCCATTTCATTCCACTAAAATCATCACTTTTTCTTTACACAAAGAAACAACCTTATTTTATACTAAATTTAAAATTCCCTCTAAATTTTCACTCACATAAATTCAAAAAATAGCAAGAGAAAACTCCCTCCAAAAAAATTACTTTACGAAAAAAAAAAAATTTCCAAATTGGATCACAAAGAAAACAAAACCTAAGAGAAGTGGTGTTGACATGACACAAACAGAATTTGGGATTAGTGAGAGTGGGATATAAGATCAAAGTAAGGCAAAGGGAAGTCATGTTTTTGTATATGGAAATATTCTCTCTCTATATTCAATATACATTCCTTTCATTTTCTCTATGTTTCTCTCTCTAAATTCTCTCTATTTCCCTCCCCTATATTCTTTCAATTTGGAATTCTCATGTCTTAACCGGACATCATCTCTCTCGGCCCCTTGATATTTGAATCGATCGTAAATTAGAGAAATTCTAGGAAAGTGCTAAATGTAGCAAAATGAAATGTAGGAACCACTTAAGAGTGAACAAAAATAGCACGACACTCCCACAGGAGGGAGAATGTACACCCCGGCGATTTGTTGGATCTGGTGGTCGTTTGAGTTGGGTGAGCGGCGGCCAGTGATGATGGTTTAGAGGTCATCGGGGTTGTAGATCTGAGGAACAGAGGTTGAATACCGTGACTGAATCTGGTGATATCGGTGGTTCGTGATCTTAAGAGGTGCCAGTCGGTGATGGCATCAAGGAAATTACAGTTACACTCTATAAATTCCTTCGTAGAAAAAAGATCCCCGATTGCAAAACGATCACTTGCCTTCAGCCCTCGATTCTAAGCTTGGGCTGTTCCCAATCCTCTAGCCATTCGCAATATAAACAAAATAGTGTTCTTCATTGATGTGACACAAAAAATAGCCTTCAGGTGGTGCTTCTTACGGCCCGGTAAAACTTCTCGGAAAGTAAGGCCCTATTTGAATGAAGCTTCACTGTGAAGAGAAATGAACAAGCTGGGAACCGATCTGGACAGCTCGGATCAGCAAGGATGGTGGAGAGGAATGATTCGTACTGTTCCGGTGATAACTGAGGAATGATCAAGAGAAAAGCGGGGCTTTCCCCCCTGTATAAGCTCCGACGGTCAAGTTAGAAGAGTTGGAGAAGATAAACAGTAAAGAGAATTGCTCAAAATGGTAAAAGTTGCGTACCTCACTAAGTCTGAAGACTTAGTATATATACCTCCAAGTTGAAATGTGTCCGTTGAACCTTCATGATTGACTTGTTCACCTGCTCCTTCTGTTTAGCGTGGCGTGGACGCTACTGTCTTGACCGGATTTCATGGATTTCTTCCTCTCTTAGAAGATCTGGAAATCTCTGTGTGTAATAGAAAAGACATACCTAATCTATGACAAATCTCACCTACTGTGTCAGTGAAATAGCGTAGTCTGATCTAACTATCTTAGCTCGGTTTGGCCAATTATCATGATAGAAACGCGAGGAACTAATCAAGGCATTCTAAAGTATAAGGTCCGACCTATCCTTTTACGAGATATACTGTCCAGCTCGGTTTTACGGTTTTAACCGACCTAAGCTTGCAACAAAAATACTACTTGGCTTGGTTTGGATAGTCTATCCGATCTAAGCGGGGTTCTGGGCTTTCTACACGTCTTTTTATCCTTCACTGTATCTTTGTTTTAGTCCATTGGGCTAGGCCCAAAGGAGGTTCCATTTTAGGCACACCATTCATAATCAAGGTCTTCTTTGGTTAGAATCAAACAATAAATTCAAAGAAGGAAAACAATGCTCTTTCCAGGGATAACACAACCCATTTTGCTTTTCAAACTATGGTGGTATTGCTATACCTGTATTTATATGACCACTACCTTAATTCAACCGCGGTATGTAAGGAGCAAATATGTTTTATTAATAACAACCTCACCGGTTAATTTTTGACACCCGGACATAAGCTAACTTAAATAATTACTAACTGATTACATTTATTACTATTTTCACCATTTTGTTTCAATAACAAATCATTAATTAGTCTTGTTCAAACCAAATATTCTAACCCGAAACCGATTCAACCTCATCTGAAACTAGTTTCGTATCGATTTTTTATTTTAATTTGCAATTTCGGATTCTATTCCGAAACCGTGACTTCTAATCAAATTTGCATATCTTAATTCAAAACCGCGATTTTCGGGTCGGATTTTCAAAATATCTTCTTTTCTTCTCAAATTTGTTTTAGACCAACCCATTATAAATTAAATTAAGAAAGAAAAATCATTGAAGGGAGCAGCAAAATTAGTCTAAAAATTGTAATGAACTGCACAGTATGTACTGTAAATAAGGTGAGACAAAAGAATAGAGGGGGATATTTTGTAAGAACCAATGAGCGAGTGAAGGGTAGTTCGATACAAAAACTAAGAAAAATTTAGAGATACAGAAAATTAAGGTGCACTGCAAAATTCGATATAGTTGCATAAATTGATTACAAATAGAAATTACAGCAGAATGAACCAGAAGGAGGAACGATCGGATGAGAATTTTGAAAAAGTTAGAAAAAGATAGAGGAGAGGCCAAGATGAACTTGGACAAAAAAAAAAGGGCAAAAAGAAAAAGAGTGGGCGCTGACCTTGCACGATGGGATCTTGTCACCCTACGTTCTATTCTCTTATTTTTCATTTTATTATAGATGTGCACCGTATACAAATAAAAAGTGTAATATTGTAATATAAAATATGTAATGTCTTTATATTTACCGTGCAGTGTATAATCTTTCATTGCAATTAAAATATTTCAAAGTTAGTTAAAACTACGAATTAATATAAAATGTGTAATGTCTTTATATTTACCGTGCAGTGTATAATCTTTCATTGCAATTAAAATATTTCAAAGTTAGTTAAAACTACGAATTAATAACTTTTGTCCGTTATAATTTGAGAATTTCAAATATTATTTTTAAATAATTAAGAGGAAATATAGGGCTGTTCATTTCAATGTTTTAAACCTGTTTTGATTTTGTTTTGAGTTTGAAATTCAAAACAAAATCAAAATAATGTTTTTTTGCTGGACTTAAAAACAAACTTCAAAATCCCATTTCAAAAAAAAAAAATTCCCCAAAACCTCTTCACTACCACTCGCCCTGCCGCCGCTGCCGACCGCCAAATTAAAAAGCGAAAGTTCAACCAAATCCATTATCAAGTAAATCAGAGAGATGGATCAAACAAATCTGGCGGGGATCCAAACGGAAACCCAAGGGAGAAAAAGCAAAAAAATTGCTTAGTAATTTTAGATCTGGGGAAATCATCATCACTTCCATCTCCACCAACCGCTTCGATCTGAAGAACTAAGGCTCCTGCAGAGCTTACAAAGAAGTACAGAGAAGATATCCAATGCCTTCGGGGGTTTGAGAGCAGCGTGACGAGGCATAGGGTTTGGGTAGAACTGAAATTGATTTAAGTTTGAGGACGTAACGTGCGAAATTATTGATGCATTTTTTGGGTATTGGGTTTAGCTATTGTTCATTTTGTTGTTGGTAAACTGTTGGGAAATTCGGTACTGTTGTGTTCTGAATTTTGTTGTTGTTGCTGATTTGGGTTTGTGATGGTGGTGTTGGGGGTGAGGAGGGGGGGGGGGGGGGGGGGGGACGCCGTGCTATGGTTATTGGGGTGGTGTTTGGGGCGAGGGGATGGCGGATGGTTGGATGAGGGGGAGGGGCAGTGGTTAGGTGAGGGGAGGGTGCTGGGTTGAATTTTTTTTTTTTTTAAACCAAAAAAATAGAAAAAATGCCAAACAATGTTTTTGGAAACTCATTTCTGAAAATCATGTTTTTTTGAATGAGTCTAAAAACATATTTTTGAAAACCAGTTTTTAAAACCCAACTTCAAGTTTGTGAAAAGAACGGCCCCATAATAGGCATGTGCAAGGAAGGTGCAATGCTTGTTTGTTTATTTTATTTTTTTGAAATAGGAAGGTGCACATTAACTTCGAAGACATTGCACTTTTCTCTTCAATTAGTCATTTCACATGTCTATTATATATAACCTCTTCATTACACATAGGGCCGGCGCAAAGGGGTGGCAATAATGGGCTACGACTCTAGACCCAAGAAGTTTAGGGGCCCAAATATATAAAAATTGTAGATATATGTATATACATATTTTAATTAAAGTCCCAAATAATTTTGTTGGAAAAGGCCTTTTTCTTACTAAAGCTAAAACGTAGTTTTATATTAGATTTGCTGGAAATTGTCGAGTCACGAATCAATAAGAAAATTCGAAATAGTGTTCCATGACTCATAGACAGGCACGAGGGTATTTGCATAACCTACAAGTTTGTGTGCGACCACATTTGCACTATGGCTAACCCAAAAAACCCCAAACAAGCTACTGAAACAATTAGGTCTTGAATATCATCATAGATTGGGATGCATGATGATGGGCACTTGAAGTGCCCTCCCAGCACAAGGATAACAATTGTGTAGTCGCTGTGAAAAGAATTAATAAGGCAAAATAAGGCCCAGAAACATTATAGTTTTTTTTTTTCAAAATTTCCTATCAGTTATTTTAGCAGCAAAAAATAAAAAATAATAAAAAAACCCTCGGTGACTGTTTTGTTTTGGAAGTTCTAAAGAAGACAGCCCTATCGTTTATCGCCCCTCACCGACTCTGTTCTTGAGCTAAGAGTAGAGAATTTGAAAAAAAAATTTACTAGCGTTCATTTTAAAAAATTTTTTTTTTACTCCCCTCGTTCCATTAGAATATTCCACTTTGTTGTACTATTTTAGTTCAACAAAGTGGACTCTTCTGATGGAACAAAGGGAGTAACTTTTAATATTTTAACTTTTAGTACCATTCAAATTTTTAAAATTTTAGGGCACTCTTTTGTATTTCGTCTAGACCTCCCAAGTTTAAAGATCGGTCCTGATTACACACAGACTTAATTTTATTTCTAAACACTTCACACACAATTCACTGTACATTTTTATTTTCCTTGTAAAAATTTAATAACTAACTAAAAGTACACACGATATATTTTCAAATAATGTTATAAAAAATCCCTATTTTACTCAAGTAACTCCTTTGAAATGGTGCGTCAAAGTGAAATTGAAAACGAGCGCTGGTGGTGGGCTGCACATTACGACTCACTTTTTTGGTAATTTATATTTGGGCTGAAATTGCTTGGACTCAACGAGTCAAGGAGTGAATTTCATTGTTCAGAAATTATTTGTATCATTGGGTCTAGGATTGAAGAATCCTGGACCAATTTGCAGAACAAGAAAGGGAGAAGAACAAAATCAAGTTTTTTTTAGCATTATTATTAATAATGGTGTGCCGTAACTAATTGTAATTTAATTTGAATTGTCGTAATCTTGGTTTCGATATTAATATAATTATCTTTTCATTATTAAGCAATTGAATTTATTATATTAGACGAATATGAAAAAGAAATAATAATTTGGGGTTTCGTGTAAATAACTTAAATACTATAAATGTAGTAAAATTGAATTTAAAATTATGTGAATAGATGAATCAAAATAGAATATTCTTTTAGATAGATATGTAGGATTTTTACTGGAGTGAATTTAGCATATAAACTGTAAAATAAAGTTAAAGGTGTAAAACTCTATACAGTTAGAGATGCCTTAAAAGGCATAAAAGAAAACGAGTGCCTGTCTAAAATAAGTAGTAAGTATTGAATCTACTGAATGCATCCATCGGTGGGAAAGATGTCTGGGGGTCCTCTGGTCCGAGACCAGAGGATATCCCACTAGATTGTGAGTACAGTACTGTGGTGGGGCCCACACCCCACCCACAGACCCCTTGCATTGTGCTCATAATCCAGGGTACATCTTCTGGTCCCGGACCAGAGGATCCAAACCTAGGAAAGATCATCTCTATCCCAAAAATTTTGGAACAGATGATGTACCACTAAATTTTAGCAAAATTCCACGTGGTAATAGTGAAATGGAATTGAAATTTTATTTTAACCTTTTAGAATATACTAAAGTTTTAGTGTTACACTCTTTGCCCCAAAATTTTTATGACAAAAAATCTTTTGTCTACAACTATTTGGCATCGTAATCATGACATAAATATTTTCCTACAACATAAATGCATTCATTCTTTAGTATTAACCGTGGCACGCAAAATCGCAATAATGAATCTCAAGAACCGATTAATCAAATTCGGTCAACCGATAACTTTACTGTTCGAATAATCGATTTTGGCCAAAACTAGCCAAATCGACGTCAACCAAAATCGATTAACCGGCTGAACAACCTTATGCTTTGTCTTGCAAACGTAATATCCTCCTCCGAGTATTTTACATAAGATGAATGATTGGATTGATAAATGATGTTTATTAAATGTTTAATAGGATAATTATAATTATGCTAATTAAAATTATTGTATTAGATTTATAATGAAGTTTATAAAGTGTTTGATCTTACAATTATTATCTTGCCGAATCAAATTATTGTATCTTTTCATTCTCTCTTGATTTGAACAGATGAATGTTTGTAGTAGTTTCAACCAATATTTATGAGAATTGATACAACGAGGAGATGGTATAAAAGAGAGAGAAAAAAAAAAATCCAATCCAATTGTGAAACAAAGGAATTAAAAGATCATATCATATAGCAAAATAAAATGTGAGACTAAAAGTAAGCCAAACTTTGATAGTACTAAAAATTTGTAACATTTTATTGATCAATCCAGTCGTTCACTTTGATCAACGTATCAGGATGATCTACAGTTGCTATGTAAAAACCGTCTGATTTCACAAGCCAATTACATTTATTATCCCTCTGTAAACCACAATGCTCGCGAGCTATTCTACGATCAAAAACACAAAATTCCCTTGTTTTTGAAGTCCACCAAAAGGTACAATAAAACTTAGTATTGAAACCAAACAGAAAATCAAAATGGAAATCTTGACCTGTGTTAAGATTGTGATAACCCAAGTCATCGTCACTTGACCAACAATGAACTCTTAGAAGATTAGTATTCTAGGGACACCATTCTTGATATAAACCGTATAATGTTCTCCTCCGGCAAAGACGTGTTGTTTGGTTAGAACCAAACAACAAATTGAAAGAAGGAAGACAACATTATTTTTCGTGATAACGTAGCCCATTTTGATTTTTTTTTTAAGTTCTGAAAGTGTGGCTATGCGTTATATTTATAGGACCCGTCACTTTAAAGAGCAATTAATTTTTTTGTTAGTAACAACTAACAACCAAACACGTAAATATTAATCAACCTAAATAATTAATAATTTATTACTTCCACTCTCTTAATCACCACAACATCATACGTTAGAAGATCCAAAAAAGAATATGTCCATCTTAAGTAAAATAAATGTGCTTGATTGACCCTTTTATTCAACTTGGCTCCATTAATATGGTCAAAATAACAATGTATAAAAGGAAATAATATCTCAACAGTACTTTTGATTATTAGTAACGATTTTTCACTACAATGAATAATATATATTCTTAGTTTCAAAAATAAAAAAAATACAAAAAAAAAAAAAGATATCAAAGAGTTGGGAAAGTCAAATAAAATGGTTGCAGCACAATGAACTCGGTGCACGCAAATTTTTGTCCTACTCAATTAATGTACACCATAACTAGATTATGTGAACACGACACTTAATATTTTACCAATGAAAATTAGGTAATCACTTACCAATGAACCTCATTAAAAATAGTAATTAAGTCTTTGAATGGAAGCAATAAAGTTGAATGTCGCTTTGTACTACACCTTCCTATATATTTATGTACAAATGGCTTGTTTAGCCAGAGTGCACAAAGTATCAGTCAATAAACAATGACTCATCGCCCATCAAAAAACGTTTTTACAATACTTCTTTGTCTATGTTGTTTGGTCCTGATCAACAAAAACCATGCTGTTCTAATCAACAAAACCCTTGCTTCTGCGGATGTGGATTACACCAAGTTAGAGTATGACATGTATATTGCGAATGGTCTCCCGAGCGATAACGATCTTCTCACAATTCATTGTTTTTCTGGGGACGACGATTTGGGGTGGCATGATCTGCGAGCAACTCAGGTTTTCCATTGGCATTTTGTGATGAATTATTTCTTCACAACTAAGTTTTATTGCAGCTTCGAATGGACTACAAAGACCAGAAGTTTCTGTGTTTTTAATGAAAGGATTGCTAGAGAGGAATGCGGACCAATGGAAAGGAAGCAGAACACTTGTTATTTTCTAGTGAAATCTGATGGGTTTTATATGTCAAACATCAATAATCCCGACCCAGGTCGTCTGCATAAGATTAATTGGTGGGTTGATAAATGTTAATCAAAAGGTTTGGTCTGATAATAATAGTTATGCTTACTAAAATTATTGTATTGGATCAATTAATGAAGTATATAAAGTGTTCGGTCTGATAATTATTATTTTTATTGTTATTGTATCTTTTCTTTCTCTCTTGATTGGACATGGATGTGGCGATAAGCATTCACGAGATTTGAACGGTTTTACCTTGCATTGTGTGAAACGGTAAATATAATAATTTTTCAAACATCAAAGAGAAATATTATTCCAATCAAATTGTGAGACAAAGCATAAAATGATCAAATCAAAGAGCAAGATAAGATTATGATAACTTAACTCGGGAATATTTGGTTTCAGGGAATGAATTTTTTTTTTGGAGGGAATTTTTTTTTGAAAAATTGTGTAGGAGAGATATTAAAAAGTGTAGTGATTGTGTTATTTTTTAAATTTATATGAGTGAAGATTTTGAGGGAAATTTAAAATTTGAATTTTAAGTTGAGTGTTTTTTTGGGTTTAGATTTTATAAGAAAAGTGATGATTTTCTTGAAATGTGAATGCAAAAGAACAGAGCCTAAAAGGAATTGAAGGCATAACTTCATACTAAAGATTTGTAAGATTCTATTGATCAATCCATACATTCACTTTGGTCAATATATTTTGGGAGAAGATCGGTTACATTGACTATGGAAAAACCGTCTAATTTCGCTAGTAAATAATATACATTATGATCTCACAATACATATTCAACGCATACAGATTGGACCATGTGACGGGGGACAAAAAAAACTTTACTAATAAATTTGATTCATTCATTTTGATTATTTTAGTCAACGCTAGTTATGAAGTCGAAGAAAACTTGAAAGTGTTTCAACGGTGATAATAAAGTTGGATGTCATTTTGTACGTTTTCTCTTATACTGCTATGCAAATGGAAAGCCCAACAAGAATCCAAAAAATATTTTTCCACAAACAATTAACTATCATTCAACAAGATACGTTTTTACATTACTTTTTCCTCTATGCAAATGGAAAGCCTAACATTAAAAGTTTCTGTGTTTTTAATTTTAATACAGCTAAAAATAAATGTGAATCAATCTAGAAGAAGAAGAAAAAAAAAAAGAAAAAAGAGGCCAATTGAATCCCTACAACAATGAAATGATTTCTTGCTCTTTCGTACTTGTGCCAAATAGTAAATGTAAGGATTTGTCAAGAAAAGAATTTCAATTTACTTGTGAGACAAAGGCATAATAAGATCAAATCATGGAGCATATAAATTGAGAACTTGAAAATAAAGCAAACTTTCATACTGGGAATATGTTACTTTTTATCTATCAATCCAGTCATTGACTTTGATCAACATAGGCGGGAAAGGATTAGTTACATTGGCTATGTAAAAGCCATCTGATTTCGCTAGCCAATAACATGTGTTATCACTTTCAACACCGCAGTAATCGGCACCTATCCTAAGATCGAAAACGCAAAATTCCCTTGTTTTTTCACCAACCACACCAAAAGGTACAATAAAACTTAGTAAAAAGACCTTTCTTAAAATCAAAATGGAAATCTTCACCCACCTTAAGATAATGATAACTCAAATCATGATTGCTTGACCAGCAATGAACTTTTAGGAGATTGGTATCATTAGGGAGGCCATTTGCACTATATGTCACTAGTGCAAAATAGGTGAATGGAGGCGGGTGTAGAGGGGTTTAGGAGGCGGGTGTGCAGTGTGTGCACCCGCCTCCAGTGCGGGCGCCTCCAATAGGAGGGGCCCGCACCCGCCTCCAATAACCCCTACAATAAATGGTTATTGGAGGCGGGTGCAAAAGGCACCCACCTCCAATAAATGGTTATTGAAAGGCATCTGCCTCCAATAACCATTATAATGGATATTGGAGGCGGGTGTCCGTTACACCCGCTTTCAATACTCACCCAGCACAAAATTTAATTTTTCTTTTTTTTCAATTTATGCGTTTAGTAGGAATCAAACTCACGCCTGCATAATCACTTGACACTTGCACATTAAATTTACCACTAGGCTACATATACTCTTATATTTAAAGTTAAAATCGAAAGTAGATATCTATATATTTCCTTCTAAAAATTGTGGTTTTTATTACTTACTAATTTATTGTCTTGCTCGAATCTCGACAAATTTTCAAAATTATTTTTCAACGGTCCAAAACAAAGATAATTTTTTTAAACAGTACTGGAAAAGTTGCAAAAAAAGCACCCACCTCCTTTTCGTGTTTTGGAATTGGAGGCGGGTGCGAAGGAATTGGAACCTCGAAAAGATACTATTAGAGGCGGGTGCAAGCAATAGATACATTGGAGGCGGGTGCAAGCTACACCCGCCTCCAATAGATACATTGGAGGCGGGTGCAAGCAAAATCATTGGAGGCCGGTGTAGCTTGCACCCGCCTCCAATGTATCTATTGGAGGCTGGTGCAGTCCAATTCCTTTGCACCCCCCCCCCCCCCCCCCCTCCCCCTTTGGAAAACACCCGCCTCCAAAGGGACGCCTCCATTGAGGAATTTTGTGGTAGTGTGTTGTCCTATGGCGAAGACTTGTTTGGATATAACCAAACAACAAACTAAAAGAAAAAGGACAATATTTTTTTTCAGTGATAACAAAACTCATTTTGTTTGTCTTGCTATGGAGGCGTTTCTTTATGTTGTATTTATATAACCATCACCTTAATTAAAAAAATGCGAAAAGAGGCTACTTAACAACTGTCACATCGGTTTAAAACTGGACACATGGATATTAAACCGTTTAAATTAATAATAATTCGTTAATAGTCTATTAACAACCAATTCTTTTTACATTAACCACCACTACGAAAATGATAGTCATCCGTCACCACAACATGATAGTCATCCGTCACCGCAACATCACACACAAGTCACTTAAGATACTCTTTTCAGTCCAAAGAGGGCCTTCTGGTCAAAGTTAGAAGAGTCATGAAGTCCATATAAAGATCCCAAGAAGATGAAGCTATACAAAATCTGGTTAATTTTGAAAGCTCCATGGTTCAAGTCATATGAAAGATTATGCCCTTTATAAGTTTCAGTGCTTTAAGAGAGATGAGGAAGACAAATGTTGTTAATTACTGAGAGTATAAATATAAGTGAAGTTTTTTAATGGATTATTATTAATTTACATGGATTAATTCAAGACTTAAATGAACTAATAAACATTACATAAGCAAATTAGGTGGTGGTTAGCCCATCAATGCATATTTTCTTTTTTTTAACAAAATTTTTTTTTTTCAATATGTAAGCATAAATTTTATGCAAAACTTTTTTTTTTTCTCTAAAGTTTGCATCAGGTGATCCGATTGGATTGATAAATGATGTTTAATTATCAAAAGTTTGATTTGATAATTATTATGCTAATTAAAATTATTGTATCTTCTCATTCTCCTTAATTATTTGGAAATCGGATGTTAATTTTATTTACTCGGGTATGGTCGAGACTAATAATTCGTTCAAATGACTAAAAAAAAATTTAATTGTTGTAATTTAATACTATTAAGAATTTTGGAGTTGTAATCAAGTTAAGGGTTTGATACTCAATTTCAATTGCATAAGTCAAATTCAATGACTTATACTATCTTACCATCATCATTAAGCTTACTCAAAATTTATACTATTTTACTGTATATTGTATGAGACAATAAATATAATATTTTACAAAAAAAATAATTGAAAAAAATAAAATAAAAAATCAACCTAATTGTGAAACGGAGGCAAAGAAAAGTTAAATGACAACATAAAAGTAAGTCAAACTTCATACTTGAAAATTTGTAACACTTTATTGATCAATCCACTCATTCACTTTGATCAACACATCAGGATTACTTAAAGTACCTATATAAAAAACGTCTGATTTCACTACCCAAGTACATGTGTAGTGCTTATAATCTTGATAATTGCAGTGTTCGTAAGATATCCTTTGATTAAAAATACAAAATTCCCTCGTTTTTGTAGTCTACCAAAATGTACAATAGAACTTAGTACCAAACCAACTAGGTTTAAAATCAAAATGGAAATCTTGACCTACGCTAAGATCATGATAACCCAAATCATCATCTCTCGACCAACAATGAATTTTCAGAAGATTGGTATTGTCAGGGAGAGCATTCGTAACATAAACTGTATATGGAGTTCCAATGGTAGAGATAACCAAACAACAAACGAAAAGAAAAAAGACAACCGTCTTTCCTGTGATAACATAACCCATTTGATTTGTCAAGATACATAGGTGTTTCTTTGTGTTGTATTTATACGACCATCACCTAAATTCAAATTCAGTACGTAAGGAAAAACTATTGGTCAATCAATAACCGCCACATTAGCTGAATCTTAACAACTGAATATCAACACACTTAATCAATTAATAACTGATTACATTTATTGTTTTCGGTTTCCCCTATTAATAACCCTTTCTCTCAACCACTACCCAAGTTGTACATTTTCTCTTGTGTATCAGATTACGTCTTCATCAGCTGAGACAATGCACATCTTCGCATGAATGTATTATTATATTTTAATTATTTCCTTTCTTTTTTTTTTCCTTGGCGTAGGAGTGACGAATGAATTATATATATATGTATATATAACACCGATTTATCACTTGGTTGGTTTGTACGTTAAGCAATTAATAATATTAGAAAACCCGTTTCAGAAAATTTTCTCTCTAATTTTAGTTTATGTGAATTTTGTTTTTCAAGTTCATGATCTCATTATGAGGTTTTCAAAATTGCAAACTTATATTATCCTCCTTCGGGTCTTTTGCATAAGGTGAAAGATTGGATTGATCCATGATATTTATCTGTTTCGCTAGAAGAGTCTTTATTCAAAATTTATTTTTGTTTCAATAGAAAAGTTAATTTTTAATTTTTTACTCTTATTAATATAGTAATGAGTAGCCCATAATTAACTAATACTTAAAAAGAAATGACATTAGTTGAATAAATACTGACAAATTAGCTATTTTAATTATTGTACTATTAAATCTATAATAAGTTGTATATATTTGACACCATACTTTTCTAATGAAACGAAGGAAGTACTGTTTATCCAAAGTTTGGTTTGATGGTTATTATTTCAATTAAAGTTATTGCATCCTTTCATTCTCTCTTGATTTGAAAATAAATGTTCATCATATTTATGTCATTTAACTTGCAACAAATATGTGTGGTATTTTAGAAACCAAATTTGATATGCGTATTTATATCATAGTTGCAATATTTTATAGGTTAAACTCAATATAGATGTTGTCAAACTATTAATCGTCTTAGATACAAGTTTTTGCCTCCCCTCTTCAAATCATAAATTATAGTGTTATGACATGCATGCTTTAGTGGTAAAAATAAAAGTAAATGATAAAATACACGTGTCTTAATGGTATGATGACATAGTGGTGGTAGAGCCATTAAATCAGAGGAGGCAAAATATTTAAGACAATTTTTTTTCTTTTCTAATGCATTGTAAAATATTGCGAAAACTTGCTACCCACTAATGGCCATCCACCCACCCTTTCTTTGAACATTGTCAACGATAAGAAATTTTGTGAATATTTATAATATTAATATTGGGTGAGACTACAGTCCCGTCAAAAGAACTATTCAGTTATTGAATGAAGCCTTGTATGAATTATTAATGCAATTGCATACTTAATTGAATAGACAAAATTCAATGCTTGAATGGTTTATTGACTGGACTGTAGATTTTCCCTTAATATTAAGTAATTATTGAAAATGTAGATAAAAAATTACACAAATAACTTTTTTTGATTTACCATTACTATGTTCTCCAAGATGAAAGCACAAATTGTATGCACAAGCTTTATTTTTCTGTAAAGTGTGAATACTGAATGATGTCAACGGCTGTGAGATAATTTAGAAAAATGCATAAACTAAACATTTAAAAGACTAGTATACAAAAAATTCAAAAGTATATGCAACATCTTCCATACAAAAAATAAAAATGCAACCAAAAAAAAAAAAAAATCAAAACTAATCAATTGGTTGTTAAATTTTTATTATTATTATTAAATAATTCACATCACGTATAATAAATCTTAACAAAAGGCATACTAATTTAAGAAAATGAAAAAGAAAATAAGAGAATTTAAACAATAAAAAAAAGAGTTTACATCTTCATACTTCTAACAAAAAGGTTTTTAAGTTTGAGAATATGAAAACTTTAATTAGATGGGTTTTACATTTAGAAAACGTATATAATACTCCTCCAGGTATTTTTCACCAGATGAATGATTGGATTAATAAATAAAGTTTGATTTCATAATTACTATGCAAATTAAAATTACTGTATCTTCCACTCTCCTTATTTGAAAATTGGATGTTAATAAATCAACCTAATTGTGAGACTAAGGCATAAAGATCAAATGACAACATAAAATTAAGTAACTCAAACTTTCATACTTGAAATTTTGTAAACATTTTATTGATCAACCCACCAATTCACTTTGACCAATACATCAGGATTAGCTTTATTGGCTATGTAAAAACCGTCTGATCTCACTACCCAAGTACATGTGTAATCCTCATCATTTTCAGAAAAGCAGTGCTCGGTAGATATCCTTTCATCAAAAGTACAGAAATATCTTGTTTTTGTAGCCCACTCAAAAGTACAATAAAACTTAGTAAAACTCCAACCAGCTTTGAAATGAAAATGGAAATCTTGACCTACGCTGAGATCATGGTAACCCAAGTCATCATTGCTTGACCAAGGATGAATTTTTAGAAGATTGGTGTTGTCGGGGAGATCATTCACGATATAAACTGTATATGGAGTTCCAATGGCAGAGATTTGTTGTTTGGTTAGAACCAAACAATAAACGGAAAGAAGGAAGACAACAATCTTTCCTGTGACAGTATAAACCATTTTATCTGTCTAGATATCGAGGTGTTTCTTTATGTTATATTTATAAGACTATCACCTAAATTCAAATAAAGTATGTAAAACTATTGGTTGATCAACGACCACCACATTAGTTAAATCTTGACACAAGAATACCAACCCACTCGATCAACTAATAAGGGATTACATTTATTGCTTTCAATTTCTCCAATTAATAGCTCATTAATAGCTCATTCTATCAACAACTACCAGTCATATTATCATCTTTCACCTCAGACTGACATCATTCTTAACGAAAAATAAGGCCACTCAAACCAAAGTTTTTTTTTAAAAAAAAATTAATTACTTGTATTGTATACATGTATTGTGATTTACATAAAAAGAGCTAGACTCTTGTTGATATGAAATTGTACCAATACGGTAATGGGTGCAAAATCACATTTTCGTATGGCAACCGCATAGATGAATGACAGTGATGGGTAGAAACTCATCACCTCATCCGAAGGAGCTGCTTGGGTGGCCAACTATTCAAACTAAAGTTAGAAATAAGAAGAGCCATCAATTTTCTTTCCTAACCAAATAAGTGTCATTTTTACACGTTTTAATACGAAATATTAATACAGTTTGAATCTTACGCCTTATTTAATTGATCTTTAATAGTATTAATTATAATGTCATTCTAAATGGAAAATGAAAACAAGAATTTTATCCATTTTTGCGTACTTATATCAAAAATGGACACCTATTCAGATAAGAAGGGAGTATGATTATTGAGTTATTATTACCAAATTTCAGATAAGTCGGCTGCCTTTAAACTTACATCAATCCAATCATAGAAAATTATTGAGTGCATCGCCTGTATCCTTAAAAATAATGTAGCTAACCAATCATAAATCAATAATTATGACTTTTATTCGTTTATGGGTCCCTTACATGTACATTTATTTTCCACCAAAATAGCACTATTTTTCGTGAATGTGTCTGGCTATACAATCCTATGTGCTGCAATAGATGCACCCAGTAATCTCTCAGCTAGCTAGTAGATTGCAAGTTAAATTATTCTGTGAAATGAAGCGATTTAATTGCACTGAATAACAAACATTTTGTTCGGAAATATTTTGTTGTACAACTGAACTGAAGTCTAACTTAGTTGTAAGAGTTTTCTTTTTTCAATTTTATTTTGTTTTTATTTTTTTACATTCCGTCCCTCCTAGAACATAGTCACATTTACTTGAATTTGGGAAAAAAAATTAAATAGACTCTCCAAGTTTGATAAATAATCAAAACTAAACATGCGACTTCAGAAACCTTAAAAAAAAAGAAATCATTGGTAATGGACCCCTGAATGTTTATATATGGGAAAAAATAGCCTCAAATTCCTTTGTATTTTGGAAGTTAACTGGATACTTTGAGTATCTAAACTAAAAAAAGCTATGGAATTTTCCGGCTCAGGATCCTCTATTACACTTTCTTATTACACTCTCTGTTACATATTTTAATAACTCATCGAAAATATTATTTTTTATTTTAATTTTTTTTACCAATGACATTCACTGTCATTTTACCTAATTGTAATATAAATTATTTTATTTTTACATTGATATGGTATTTTAATATAATTTTATGGTATTTTTTTTATTTTTTAATCCCAATAAATTAAAATAAATATACCTTACACCAAAATAGGTGAAGCTTTATTCAAAAAAATTATTATAATGCCAATAAACGTCATTGGTGAAAAGATTAAAATAAAAAATAATATTTTCGCTGAGTTATTAAGATGTGTAACAGAGAGTGTAATAGGAAAGTGTAACAGAGAGTGTAATAGGAAAGTGTAACAGAAGATCCTGAGCTGAATTTTTCGATGTTTGTGAAACCACATGACTCATTTTTATATTTTCTCATACTCGGAGAGGATTTTTGAAAGTTGAAATTTTAGATGAATTGGTTTGAAATAGAAACACAGGAATAGTACGTTGGGCTTAGCCCATCTAGTACACCTTAAGTAAGGGGATCAGGAGATTCTGCGATCAAATCCCAGGGATGCTAATGATGGAATTCACAATTCAAAATATTCATTAATTACTTTAAAATTTGTATTATGCAAAATATTTGTTAAAAAGTTGTATTCATTTTTTTTTATTATTTAATATATATATATATATATGAGGCCCATCACGGGTTACATTTTGTTGCCCATTTTATTTAATTTTCTGTAATCTACTTTGGGCTGTTTCCGGAACTGATGCTTAAAGTAAGTCCTCGCTGGCTCGGATTTTGGGTCCTATAATATAATTTTCTTCTTCATCGTCAAAGTCGTCTTCATCATCAGTTTCCCATGGGCCATACTCAGATTCTCTATCGTCATCCTCTTGGCCGCCACTACAGACTTTTGAAGAGTGCAGCAAGGACATGGTGGTTGGAATGTGCGGTTTATCCGACATTGTGTCTATTAGAAGGCATCCTATGCGCCGCCATCGGGGCAAAAGTCTTTTGTATTTAAGTATTCTACTTGTAACTTATAAAAAGTAAAACTTTTAAAAAAACAAAATATTTTATATGAGGCAAAGAGAGTACTATCAAGTAGCTCTTTGATTAAGACAAAAACTTTAGTTCAAATTGTGAGACGATCTGACGTGCATATTTTTTTTAAAAATTCTTAATAAGAAATAATAATATAATTTTTATTTGAAACGCGAGTATCGAATTTAGTTTTAAACGTACCATGTGTATGTTATGAAGTATTAATATTAATACACATAGCATATAACTTTCTGATGCATCGCATAGCACTTCTAACATCCGAGTATCGAATTTAGCTACTTATTGTCTGTTTATAAAAATAATGTTGCTAAAAATAAAATAAAAAAGCTTCGCTTATACCTTCTGATGTATCGCGTATCGCTTATGACTTCTAATGTTGCATTTAGTTTATGATATATTTCCTGTCTTTAATTTAAGGAATAAAAAAACTATCCAACAATTTTGACAAAACGCTCCTTCTTGACTAATGACCTCACCAAGTCTTCTGAGGTCTTCTTTTTAATTTCATTTGCTGTAAAATTTGTAGTCTCTTATGGTAAGAGTCCTTGCTACAAGATTTCATTTATGGGTAAAAAAATAGAAGAGATTGACTGTATCAAATAAGAAGGAAAAATTTAATCAGCCATAAAAGGAAAGTAATTGAGGGAGAAAAAAAAAAGTACAAAATTTAGAATATTTATCAAATGCATATAGGGGTGTTCACTCTGATGCGCGGATCGGGTCGGATCAGTTTGGATCACCATTGGTTTCGGCACTGATTCGATCTAATTTGAAACATAAAATCAATTTTCTGAATCCCAGTTGGATTGCCTGAAACTTGAGGTTTATGGCAGTTATAGCCGCCGTTTGATTTGTTACCGGACATTCACTTGATTCCACTTATTGTCAGTTTGTCTTCTGGTAATGGGGCCACCACTACTGGTTTTATATGAATGTTGCAGATTTCAGTGTATTTACTGTTTTTTGCGAGGAAGAAATTAATGGTGACCCAACATTAGGGATTGAATTTGATGTTTTCTGCAATAGGAACTAAGATGCAGAAATTTTTTATTATTTTATTTAGTTTCAAAAAATTATGGAATTGATATTTTCTTTTGTTCTTTTCCTTTGTTTTCAAGTAAAAAGATTGTGGACTCAGAAAACAAATAATGGTTGGCAGCAAACACACACAACAACAGCAACAGCAAAACCAATCAAACAAAGAACGGATAAGTTCAGATCGAACTCGATCCGATCCGAAATTGATCCGATCCAGTCAGTTTGGGTCAAATTCTAGTTTTGAACCGAACGATTGGACCATGTATCCGTGGTGAGCAAAATTGTACTAATAAAGTAATGCGTTTCATTTTGATTATTTCAATCAACGGGAGTTATGAATCTAAAGAAAATTTGTAAGTCTTTTGATCAGTAATAAAGTTATGTGTCGTTTTGTACGTTCCATTCTTATATATAGGGCTGAAAATGAACACAAACATTCACGAATAAACTCGAGCTCGACGCGATAAAAACATTCACAAAAATGATTTTTAGGCTCGATAACAAACGAACACAAACACGAACAAGGTGTTGAAAGCTCGTTAATGTTCGTGAACAAGCTCGATTAAAATATTAACTATATAATATAAATAAACTAAGTATATACAATATTAAAATTTTAAATAATACAAATAATTGAATCTTTATATATATATTTATATGTAAATAGATATCAATATATGAGTTAAAATTGAATTTTGATTTTTATGTAAGTTGATATAATATATTAAATTAACAAAACATTACAATTTTCTGTTAGTTAATGCGAGATAGAACGCACACAAATGTTCACGAACAAGCTCGGCTCGGCTCGATTAATAAATAAAAGAACATGAACAAGATTTTAAACTCGATAAATAAATGAACAATAAATGAACACGTCAAACCTCGGCTCGGCTCGTTATCACCCCTACCTATATAGTGGAGCTCATAAAATATTGGTCAACAAACAATAAGTTATCTTTGAGGAATAAACGTTGTTATAATACTTCTTTATCTATGTTATTTGTTAGTTCCAGCCAATAAAAATCATGTTTTTGCGGATGTAAATTATACTCCCTCCGTTCTATTAGAAGAGTTCACTTTCAAGCATGTACAACTTATTATGGATTTAATGTACGATACATAAATTAGCTAATTTGCCACAACTTATTCTACTAATATTCTTGCATTTTAAGTGTGAACTAATTATAAACCACACATTATTATATTAGCAAGGGTACGAGGAGTAAAAAAAATAAAAGTAGACTCTTCTATTGGAACAAAAAATATTTTCTAAACTAAACCCTTCTAAAGGACAGGGAGTACTAAGGTATATAGATTATGACATGTATTTCAAATAGTCTCCTAAAAAATACTAGTCTTCTAGCAATCCATTGTTTTTTTTTGGGGATGGTGACTTGGGGGTGTCATGATCTGCGTCGAAAATGAGTATTTTTATTGGAAATTTCAAGCGAACTATTGGTTCACAGCTAACTCCACCATTTTTTTTATTTTAATGTCAGAATAGATAAAGTCGAATGCGGACCTTCCGAAACTAGCTGCTATACAAGTGGCTTGCCTAGTTAGAACCCATAAATACTGATTTACAAACAATGAGTTATTTCTGAACAAAAAACGTTTTTACAATACTTATTTCTCTATGTTGTTTCAACCAACAAAAATCATATTTTTGCGAATGTAAATTATATCAAGGTAGAGTATAACTGATATATTGTGAATAGTCTCTAACACGACACGTAATTTTTTATTTTTGGGAGTTTTTGTTGGCATTTTTGGGTGAATTATCGGTTCCCAACTAAGTATTATTGTAGCTTCAATTCAATTACAAAACCAGAAATTTTGTTCTTAATGCTATGATAGCTAAAGACGAATGCAGACCAATTTACAAGAAATATAACTGAGTGTGAATGATTGGATTAATAAATGAAGTTGGTCAAATGTTTGGTTTGATAGTTATTATACTGTCGGATGTTTATGGGCTAATCTGTCATTGGTTTTTGAGCTATAGATTCATTACTTCCTACAATAGCTTGATATTTATAAGTGTTTAAGGGCCATTCGACTTGTTTGTAGGATCATTTGATCCATTCCGTTTATTATTAATATATCTACTTATTTCTGGAAAAATAATAATAATTTGTTTATTTGATTCTCTCTTGATTTAAAAAATGGAGGGTATCTCTCTTTCAATTTTGAATAAATATTTACGGTAGGGCTGATCAAATTTTATACCCGACTTGACCCGATCTGATCCGAAACTATAGTTTCGAATTGGTTTCGGATTTTAATATTTCGGATTGAATCGGATCAATTTTGGATAAAAATCCGAAACCGCAGTTCTGGGTTTCTTTTTCCTCCTCTTCTCAAGCTTCCCAAATATCTTCACCTGCAATTTCTGAAAGCTTTGACAATTACTTAGTTGTAGCAGCGAGTGGCGACGGCAAAATAATCCAAGTTCGACTGTGCGAGCGAGAGAGAACTAGATATGCGAGTTTAGATAACCAAATAACCGTGGATAAGAGTAAGATCAGTTTCTAATAATTATCCGAAACCGATCCGAACCCATTGTTACTAAATCGATCGGGTCCACGGTTTGATGTGAACCGCGGATACTTTTGTTCATCCCTAATTTATGGTGATCTAAACTATGTATAACATATTAAACTAATTGCTTTGTCTGACGCAAATAGGTTATGGGCATACTATTTGCAGGACCAAATTTATTATTCACAAGAACATTTTTCTGTGAATAGTATATTTTGCCCTTTAGCTAAATATGTCCAATAGTCACCAGGACGATTCATATTACACGGTAAATAAACAATCTATACATTTTTTTACGTAAAGTTTGTTTGTTAATAAATTATAAAAAAATAAAAAAAAACCCCTGTCTGGCCAGAGATTTTGCTAAAAAAACCCCAAAAAGGGCGAGATTTCTGTCACTCACCTTTGCCGATCCGATTCATCTGGACTTTTCCCGATTTGGCCAATTTTTTTCTTCACAGGATAATTTTTGGTTTGGGGTTGCAGGAACAGAGGGAGAGGCTTGCAGGAAATGTTGCAGAGGTTTTTTAGGATTTTTTTTTTTTAAGAGCCAAGGGTATTATAGCTAATAACTGATTACATTTATTGTCTCTTGTATTAATAGACCGTTAAATCAGTATGTAGCTATTGGAACATTTTAATAAAATTTATTTTATTAAATTAAATCATTTTATTAAATATATATTAATATGTATTAATGCATTGGTTCATCAAGTTTCTATAGAGAAACAATTCGTTTGACATTTATATATTTTAAAATTAAGAGAATCAGTTTAATTAAGTTTTTATAGGCATAACTTATGATTTGAAAAATGCAAACGTTTTGTATTTCTTTAATTTACCAATAAAGCAATGCACTATTTTAATTATTTCAGTCAACCGTAGTTACTAAGTACAAAAAAATCCGTAAAGCTCTCAACGGCGATCATAAAGTTGAATGTCATTTTGTACGTCACATTTCTATATTGTTGCTATACAGATGGTTTATCTAGTTGGAGGGCATAAAATATTGGTCAAGAAATATTGAATTATCTTTGAGCAGGAAACGTTTTTACATTAACACTTCTTTAATTTATTTATGTCTTTGTTTAATTGTTTTGTTCCAACCAACAAAAACTATACTAACTGAAATTATTTTATCTTTATTCTCAGATCATTCGAAAATGGATTTTCAGGGAATCTCTCTTTCAAATTTCAAAAATATTGTGGTGATTTAAGTATTTAAACAAATAACCTCACAATTTTTTTTTATAGTCTTCTTTTTAATTTCATTTGTTGTAAAATTTGTAGTCTTTTTATATGGTAAGAGCCCTTGCTAGGACATTCCATTTGTGGGTAAAACAATAGAAGAGATTGATTAAGAGCAAAAGGAGTTAATGAGAACAAGGAAAATTAGCTTTGGAATTTCTGTTACATTTTATGTTTTTTTTTACACTTCATGTTTCATATTTTAATAATCATTTTAAATATTAGTTTTTGTATTAATTTTTTTACCAATAATATTATTCTACTTTTGTTTTTGACGGAATAATATCATTCTACTTAATTTTAGTGTTGATTTTTTTTTCTCACTAATAGTTTAATATAGTTTTATAGTATTTTTTGATATTTTAATTCTAAAAAATTTCTACTTTTGTTCTAATATTATAGTTTAATAAAAGGTGCAATGCACAGTTGCTCACAAAACTTTGTTAAATAACTTAAAGTGGCATGAAACTTTAAAAAGCCAATTTATCAACACTAAAATTTCGAAACATTGATAAAATTGACATCAGTCAAACCCCGTTAAAGTCCTAACACGATCCCGGTTTTAAGGAAAAATTGTCCGATTGATTAGTCTTTTGCATAATATTTCATGTCGTTGGAAATTTCACTCTCTCAAATTCCCATTCAACTCTCTCTCCACTTCTCTTGTTCTGTTTTCTCTTTATATCTATCGTTCTATTTTGGGGAAAAAAAACGAGTTATCTTCGAGCAAGAAATATTCTTACAGTACTTCTTTCTCTATGTTGTTGTTTGGTTCCAACCAATACAAATCATGCTTTTGCGGATGTAAATTATATTAGGGTATATATAGTATGACGCATATTTTGCGAATAGTCTCGCAAACAATACCAATTTTCTCACAACTCATTGCTTTATGGGGATGATCATAACATGGGTTGGCATGATATGCGCCTAAATAAGTATTCCTACCGTCATTTTCGAGTAAACTACTGGTTCACACGAAAAATAATTGTGTTTTTTATGTTAGAAACTATAAAGTTGAATCCAGACCAATCTACGAAAAAAATTACTAGTGTTATTAATTTGTGAAATCTAATAGATTTTACGCTGCAAATGTATATAATTCTTCAGCAGATATTCTGCATAAGGTTAAGGATTGGATTAATAAACTAAGTTTATCAAATGTTTGGTTTGATAGTTATTGTGCAAATTAAAATGATTGTATCTTTTCATCTTGATTCAATAATAGAAGTTCCTCGTATTTATGTCTTTCAAGTTTCAACTAATATTTGTGATTGTTGAACCATCAAAAAATATATTTAATTAATCGTCCTGCCTTAGGTGGATAGGTGTCACCGAATTTCTCGCTTTCCAACGACCACTGTCAAACACCACCGAACTCCGGCAACTCCGTTAACTTTCGATGGAGGTTTAACGGCCAAGGACTTAACAGAATATAAATGCAAACACAATTTACTGCCAATGGCCAACCTTAGCTTTTACTCACAAACCAAGAAAACAATACAAAAATGTGCTAAGCAATTTCCGGCCAAACCTCTCTCTGCCCACCAACTGCCTTCCCCGTGGATTTAAATACTTAGTGAACCCACTCGCAGAGGACAGCCCCCACATGCTAGGTTGAACAGCACAACGGCCCTTGAATCGCAGACGTGGGCGACATGGGACTCGTGGCACACGCAGACCCCCAACGCTAGCAAACTCAGCAACCATCGAGCAGCAACTGCCCAGCACACAACCGTCGAGCTCGAACCATTCTCGCTCCTTAGCCGCGCACCTCGCAAGCTCGTGCCCAATCTCGCAGTCCAGCGCTAAGGGTCGCAGCACCGCGCCGCGCCCCTTCTCACCACCACGATCCCAACCCGAGCCAACTCATTCCGAACAAGCTAACCCGAATCACAAGTGCCCACACTTAGCCAAACTTAGCGACATAGTCCCTGAAAGCCTCGAGCCCTCTTGGTCTCTCTTGGCCCCAACCGTCGAGCCAAGTATCACCACCCCATTGTACAGGGAAACCCGAGAAATCAAAAGTTCCAGCCTTGGGGATTAGGGTGTACAATGAGTGAACCAACTTCCCAGAAGCTGACCCTCGATCCCCTATTCGAACCACTAACACTTTAAAGGACATACAAAATATCACTAGGCTCTGTTCTTTTCTGGCTTGTCTTGGGGAAACTTTGGTTTTTTCTTGAAAATTTATTGGAGGGAATTTTCTTTTGAGAAATTGTGCAGGTGAGAGATAAAAGTGTAAGAATTGTGTTATTTTTTGAATTTATGTGAGTAGATATTTAGAGGCAATTTTTATATTTTAATTTTAAATTCTTGAAAAAATGAAGTTGTTACTTTATGTGAAGTTTTGAAAGAAAAAAGTGATGATTATTGGGAAATAGCCACAAGAGAACAGAGCTGTCTCACTCCGTCCAAACTAACGGAAAGTGACGTCGACCGCCGGAGAATGACATCACTGCCGATCGGCCCAATTAACATGTAACAATAGGCTAAAAAGACACCATTTGTTTTACTAGAGGTAGCATCGAATTCCCCAAATAAAAATATTTTTCCTCTCTCCGTACTAAAAATAATAATAATAAATTCTCCTTTTTCATTTGACTAGTCTCGTCAGAAGGGAAATTAAATCCTCCAACAATAAAATTCTTTTTCGCTCTCATTCAATTTTTCACTTGTGTAAGATAATAAATATTAAGATTTTTCAATATATATATATATTCCATCAAAATGGGAGACAAAAGCATAACAAGATCAAATGACAGAGTAAGATAAAATAAGAGTTTAAAAGTAAGGCAAATTTTCGTAATATATATATATATATATATATTAATTTTTAGTTATCAATCCACCAATTCACTTTGAATAATTGAGATGGATCAGGATTAATTACATTGGCTAGGTAAAAACTATCTGATTTAACTAACGAATAACATATGTTATCATCCTCCATACCGTAGTGCTGAAAAGCTATCCTGAAGTTAAAAACAGAGAAACTCCTCATCTTTGCAGCCCAATGAAAGGTACAATAAAACTTGGTACGAATATTTTTTTAAAAATCAAAATGGAAATTTTGACCTACTCTATGATAACCCAATTTATCATCTCCTGACCAGCAATGAACATTGAGGAGATTGGCATCATCAGTAATACGCATAATCTCCTGACCATTCACAATAAAAATGGTATAATATGCTTTAGCAAAGACTTGTTGTTTGGTTAGAACCAAACAACAAAATAAAAGAAAGAAAACAATAATTTTTCCGGTGATAACATAACCCATTTTGTTTGTTAAGAGTTGAAGGCCTAGGTGTTGTTTTATGATGTATTTATATGACTATTATATTAATTTAAATGCAACACGTCAGGAGAAAATATTAGTCGATTAATAACTATCTAATCAATTAAATCTTGACATGTGAATGTAAACTTACTTAAATAGGGTAGTTAATAACGGATTACATTAAATCATTTTCAAACTCTCTTCTTAATAGATCATTAATAACACATTCTCTCTGCATTGACCACAACGACCGCCATAATTGTCATCCTTCGCCACTATGAGAGCACCACTACTTTTTAAATGGATAGTTTAATACAGAAAATAACATTTAAATTTTAGAACGTAAAAGCGACTCTTTTGGATTTAAGAAAAATCACACTTTTGGTCCCTCTTGTTTACCTTCGTTACAATTTTGATCCATCTTCTATATAAACTCGTACGTTTGGTCCCTTTTATTTCACATTTTGTTATTTATGGTCCCAATTATAGTAATTTGGGATCAGAATAAAAATTTTAAAAAATTGTGACCCTTCTTTAGTAAATTATGAAAAACTAAACCCTTTAAAAATCTGAATATAATTACCCACACTTATTTTTCATACAGCAGCATCGACTCTTCTTGGGGGAATTTGGACCCTTCTTTGTAAATTGTGAAAAATTAAACCCTTTAAAGATTTGATTAATTATTATTTGATTTAAAAAATTTATAACTTTTTCAAAATGGTCCAAATTACTGTAAGAGAGACCAAAAATACCAAAATGTGAAAGAAGAGGGACCCAAAATGCAAGTTTACATAGAAGAGGGATCAAAAGTGTAACGAAGGTAAAGAAAAATGGACCAAAAATATGATTTTCCCTTTAGATTTAAAAATACACCTTTTTTAAAAAAAAGTAAATGTACTAGAATTCGTCCAGAAACGAATAACACGCCTCACACAACGCGGGATGAGACTCCCGACAATACAACAATTGGGGGACACGGGGAAGAGATAGACTGAATTGGGGAGAACCGCCCGCTTGCTACAGTCACTTGTACCAGCGTATAATGTTGCCACTGCACCTGGGAGTGGGCAGAATTGAACCCTAGTCTCCCACAAGCCCAACACCTTAAATGCCTTGGGATATCTACTAGACCACATCCATGAAATATTTAAAATACACTTTTAAATAAATGATGTATTGTATAAATTAACATTTATATTTTTAAACATAAAACTTATCATTCAAATAAGAAAGTATTCAAATTTTTTTACAAGTAAAAATCAACAACAACAAACAAAGGAGTGCACCCAAAATAGGAACTTTCACTTTGTGTAGGGGAGATATAAACTAACTTCCAAAAGTAGAGATTAAAAAATCTTACAATAAAAACAGATACTAAAAGAAATTAAGAAAGAAAAAGAAAAAGGCAAATTTCTTTTTTTGGACAAGACAGATGGTGGATACTGAAGTTCAAAGCATTCTTAATTGTATTCAAACAATCTATTCTATTATCACAATAAGAAACTTGGAAAAGAGAAATTTGGGTATGTTCTTTACTGAAGATTTGAATTTTGATTTTTAAAAAATAGTTTTATAATGTAAAAAGTGTATTAAAAATATAGAAAAAATATAGTTAACTAGTAAAAAGTTGTATTGAAAATGATAAAATATGATTATAATATATTAAATTTACTGTTAAAACTAAAATCAAAACTCAAACCAAAATGTAAAAAACATGCCCTTAACTAACTTATGTGTTAAGATTACTATGTTTAACGAGAGTTAAAATTGAACTCTCAACTTTTAAAATCCTCGTTAAATAATTATTCTTATTCTAGTTACTTTAGTAAGTAGCAATCAGTGTAGGTGTCACAAAACAAAGCCTAATCTTCATGGCCAATCTTGAGTCCTGTTCTCTTAGTCAAGCTCTTTCATTTTCTTCCTCACAAATGGAATGCCGTGTAGCAAGGGCTCTTGCCACAAAGGACTAAGCATGTCTGGCGGCGATCATATTCACTTCGGTACTATAGTAGGGAAACTTGAAGGCGAAAGACATATCACTTTGGACTTTGAGGTGGCACTTTTTGATACGATACAAATTCAACACGATATAAACGAGTTATGATTGAATCGTAATAGGTTTGGGGATTAAATAGGTTGATACAAATAACACAAACAATTAAACATATAAGATTAAGAATGGAAATATCAACATGTTACTATATTAACCCGAACATGACATAAGTAATTCATACTAAAATCTGTGCCAGAAACATGAGTTCCAAAATTAGAAAGGCCAATAACAATAAATTTCTTTTTTAGAAGTTAAATATTTATATAAAACTATTTTTGTACTAAAATATAAATACCTACTAATAAATCTGTTTTCTTACAAGGGCCAACCAGACTCCTGCTAGTGTCCACAAAGTTCAGCCACTAACTACAACACGAAAACATGATATAATTTGACACAAATTCGAAACGTTCGCAAGTTAAATAAGACGATACAAATAATTCAACTAATGATATTAGAATTACATAGTGTTGACACGAAAACTTATCGTACTGAACCAGCTTACCCAGACAGAGACGCGACCTTACAAAGCTTGCAACAAATTATTAAAATTAAAAAGAAGAATCCCAAAAATTGTGAGGTCATTAATCAAAGAGCTACCCCCAGAGTAAGAAACAAAGTGCACCAAACAAAGCGGCCACTTTGCTGCAAACCAATTGGTTGAGGTTTAAAACTTGGAAGGGAAAATCAGTAAAACAAATCAATGTGGCCACACGGTCTTTCTGCGTGTCGACCCATCACTGGCCGTCTCTTTAATCACAAACAACTCAACTCACACCTATACTATACACTATTCTTTTTCCCATACCTAAGCTAGATAAACAATTGGTTCAACCAAAGCTACTAGTGGCAGCCCTCTTTTTTTAAACACAATTACAAAACTTGTGTATTTGTCCTGAGGAATGAGATTCTCGCAATACAATATGATGTCACGAGTAACTAGAGCGGTCATTTGAACCAAAAGTCACTATGAATTGGGTTTATATATATGATTAATACGTTGACGTTTTTATTTTTCCCTAAAAATTATATGCATTTTTGAGTATCAGATTTTGTTTCAAGACTTACGCTGTTGAATTTGAAGAATAACAGATGTGTATTTACGAATATCAATTTTGGTTCAAGAATACATTGTATTAAATTTGAAGCAGTTTTAGTTCAAAAGTAGGATTGTATCAAATTTAAAAAGTATCACGTAAGCAAATGTGAACGTATGTGCGCGTGAGAGCACATCCCGCTATCCGTCACATAAATAAACTTGTTATATATAATTTTTGTACTATGAAGTAGGCAAAATAAAATTAAAACGATACAAAAATATGGGTAAATTTCAAAGCTTTCCAATGTTTGGTGAAAACTTCAAGATGCCTACCGATGCTTGAAAAATATCCAAATTACCCCTAAAATTTATACGAAATTTTCACGGTTCCCTTTTTTGATGGCATATTTATTTTGAACCCAAGGACAAATTTATTCGTCATTTCATACAAACTCAGGAAGTATTTTGATTTTTTACCATATCTTGGGAGTATTTTGAAATTTACACCCCCATTAAAATTGGTTAAACATGGTACTAATAGTCCAATTAATAATTAGGTTTAAGTGGGCACACTAAAGTTAAAAAAAAAAAAAAAAAAAAGAGTATTGAAATGGAAAGATGATAGTACTTAGTAGCTAGTACTAGGCAGGCTGTCTGTACATTAGAGTGCTTGGTGTCCAATGAACACAACCTAACAAACCATACTTGTTTTAGTCCTTCTAACCTCAGATTCTCCCCTCAACCCCAAAGCCTAATAGAAATGGAGATTGTGGTCCTCACATTTTTCTTTTCACTCTCTTCACCCCTTCTTCTTCTTCTGCTTTGCTTTCCCCCACCAGATTCCAAAAATTTTTCCCCATCTCTTTCTGTACCTTTCTCAATTCTCAATGGAAACTAGCAAAACAGAAGGGAAAAGAAGAGTGATGGAAGTGGAGAAAGAGGAGGAAATTGAAGCAGAAGAAGTGGCTGGTGAAGATGTTGTTGGGGAAGAAAGCAAGAGGAGAAGAGCCCTTAATCTCTCTGACAAAAGGGCTAACAACAGCTTAACAGGGCCTTGCTGTCAAGTGGAGGATTGCAGAGCTGAGTTGAGGGATGCCAAGGCGTACTACCGCCGGCACAAGGTCTGCGAGCATCACTCCAAGGCCCCGATTGTGCTTGCCGCCGGAATCCGGCAGCGCTTCTGTCAGCAATGCAGCAGGTCAGTACATTTATCTGGTTTGTGCATACTTAATTATTTCAGTTCAAGTTTCATGCAGTGTTCCAGTTTTGATTCGTTCTTTACTTGGTTCATAGTTATTTAGGCCTTTAGAGTATTCTATTTTACCTTGTCTGGTAACTATCAGGACTAATCATTCTCTAAGAAAGGGACAAATTATTATTTAAGGCACTGCTCCATTGGAAATGAAAAATCAGCAAGCATAACCTTAAAACTCTATGTATCGAAAACATAACACATCAAATCATCTGTATCGGCTACTTTGTACCACAACTGCAAAATAAGCCAGTACACATGATCTGGCAGAGTTTAAGGTGCCAATATGGATCTGCACTCCATCCCTCTAAGAAGGATGAAAATTTTAGTAGCCTGTTCATAATAATGTTGTATGTTGTTTCACAAGTTTAACTGGTCACAAGAAAAGAATTTCATTTGCTCAAATTTACTCGGGTTTCTGCTACTTAGCCTCAGAGAAAACATTGCACAGAAGGATACAGTTTCGGTCCTAGGAACCATGCACAAATCTAATGTGTGATCCACAATCAAAAAATAAATTAAAGAATTAACGAATGGAGGATTTGTTTCTTCAGTCAGATTGTGACCAATACATAATGTTCTTCTGGAGCTGCAGTTTCATCGAGTATCTGTGTGGTTTTTGCTACAGGTTTCACGATCTATCCGAGTTTGATGAAGCTAAGAGGAGCTGTCGCAGGCGTCTGGCAGGGCACAATGAACGTCGGCGCAAAAGCTCTTATGACCCTAATGGAGATGGCTGAACTCAGAGGAAGAAAGTTCAACTTGAAGCAGGCTTCTAAGATAGAAGTAGAACTATTTCAAGAAACATAAAAGATCAACATCCTGATCTTAGCATGATGCTCTCTCTCTTCTGTCAATCATTTTTCAATGTTCTCAAGATATTAATATCAACATTATGCATTATGTATGAATCTAAATTAACATCTTCCCAGGTTCCCTCCCATCGACAGCAGTACAAGCATATCAGCAAAATTAAGCATACAATTTCAACGAACTTGTAAAGATCCAAACAGCAAGTAGAACAGGCAATATATCCAAATCTTGGCTACCACACACAACCTAGAAATGCAAGATTTTAAACACTCCAAATGAAATGAAACAGAGCAAACTGAAGATGACTCAAATATCCCAACTATTGAGAGTGAAAATTTTCAGATTCTTTCCAGCGACGAGTATGTTACCTCACAGACAGACTAAAATTCCTTACATCAAAGTGGAAATGTGTGAACTCCTTTCGCCAAACTAAACTGTTTGTCAGGGTATTAACAGAGTCAAACTTTGAATTCACTCAAAACTGAAATTAGCTAGTTGAGAGCCGACATCTCCAATTAGATAGCATATCACATTATTCACAAGCCAGGGTTCTCCAAGCAGTCCAGGAAACTGTAACAATTTGAAGTCTTGAACTAACAAGAAGACAACTTTAATAATGCTGTGCTAAATTACCAGAATAATCATACTAAGGTAAACATATTGCAATGGGTACACATCAAAGACAGATTTTGGAGCTCAGCTAAACATCCAAACCATGTGTTCAACTGGTATAGATGTTGTCTTTTCTACGTTAAAAGTGCACTGCATTAAAAAGGCTAAAAATGGTAACGGGTCAACAAGTCTAAGTACATTGGCTGGAAAATAATGTGTAAATTATTCCTTCCAGAACTTAAGGCAAATGTCAAATTGCAAAATACCAGCAAATGTCCTATAGTCCATCTGCAAATAGTATAATGTGAATATACAATAGTCATTAAGGAAATCCAGATGTAAATCATCGATCAGCTACTTCACTGATGCAACAATGTCAAAATTTTAGTAAAATAACCTGTAGTGGGACATCAATTTAATGAAACAAGATACCTGATCATGATTCCTAATTAAGTATAGAATTAAGCTCTATAAATACACGAGCACAAGAGGAATAGTAAGGTAGATCTACCCGCACAAAATTCCCATTCTTCAGTGGCAAGGAAGTAAATGATTCAAAGAGAACAAATATGAAAACCTTAAAAAGTTGAAGCCTGTTTTCATCGGTTGCAATGGTTATCCTGCCTTTTCATCTCATAATCGCCATTTGAAGCATTTGGATCAAGTCACTAGCATTGGGAGCAGGCCCTGTTGAAATACTACTGTCTTAATATCCACCAAAGCATATGAATACAAGAACTTCATAATCCTCTAGTATCAACATATACCAGCTCTAGTCACGTTTGATGCCCAACATTTTCACAGCTAGCTCCCATGAAACAATTGCAGCAGCATTTGCAGGAAATGCCCTCACTATAGTTGGACCAAGGCCGGCATAGCATCCTCTCAGCCCTGACCTCCTGTAAATCTACAACGGAAACCAATCATGCTTTATCGTTTTTTTCAGTCAAGCAACAATACCACTGACACTGAAAGGCAATGGAAACTCAATAAAACTACTTGACTATATCTGCATAAAATCCAATAAACATATAATAATTCCTAGCATAATTGGAAATTACGAGAAAAGGGAAGCATACTGAGGTTAAAATCTGGAATGGGTTTCTTGTAGACTTTTTATCAGGGGCGGTTTGTATAATGGTCTTCGCAACATCCAAAGGCAGGACAACACACCAACACTGTACAACATGAAATTAGGACAGAAAATTCGTAATCAGATTGATTGAAAATAAAAGTGCTTCAGTGATGACAATAAATTGGAAAAGATAATTCAGGGAAGAATCTAAAGAGAGTTAACGAGGTGAATATACTGGCTGATTAACATGAATGCTATGAATTAAATATTTACCGCTATACCACCAAGACCACCACTAAGTATCCCAGTACCAACATCAGTCAAGTGGCTCCGGTTACTTGAAGAATCTTTCAGTTGTAAATGTATGTGGTAGCGGACATACTCGTAGACAGTAAAGAAAGTTGCATTACTCAATGATTCTCTTAGAAATGTCGCGTAGCCTCCCCGAAAAAGGCCTGTAATCTGGAGGAAATTCCATCAGATTTCAAGCATGTAATCCACCATGGTTGTACACTGAACAAGCATTTTCTTACCCCATCTGTTTTTACTGTTTTGAGGGCACAGTCAACAGGACTGCTGTATCTACTGGGATATGAAACCAAGGAATCTGTGCCTTGAACTTGCATCCTACACTGAAGAATTTCTATGTCAACAAAATAACAAAAGAAAGAAATGTGCAACCAGATCATTTACTATCCAGTCCGCTTGCCTTAACTAGTTCTGTTGGACATAGTATAAAGCTAATAACAGCTCCGCCAATAGCTCCAGAAGGTATTATTGCATAAGGCTGCGGCTTGCCACTTTGTAATCCACCCTTTCCAAACAGAAACACAAAGTTCAAACTGAAATTTTTGATATAAAGGTATATAGGAAAAATCAAAGCTGGTAGAGCAGCTCATGCATTTTCCTTAAAATATTTAAACTAATGCAAGAAGACCTCTTCAGTTATAAAAACAGACCTGTAGGAACTGTTTTGTTTGTGAGTAAATGCCAAAAACAAGTGAACTTTCGACAGCCATCCCCAGAAAAGAAGATGTTGCACCACGATATAGTCCTTTGACCTATTGAAGGAAGTTTAGAGCTCAAATCAATGCTTCAAACCTGACCTACTCAAGGGAAATATTACTGTACTAGTACGCTAACAGGATGTACAACATTTAATTGACAGAAATTCTTGTTCAGAAATAGCTTTTATCCATTTTCAGAAATAACAGGTGTTTGGGTATTTTTAATTCAGAAGACAAAACAACATGCAATGTGTTCTTACACCTTCCTACACAGAAAAAAGCAGAATAAGCTTGGGTAAAGAGGCATACTCCTTCATTCGTCAAAACTCTAGCAGCACAATGCAAACCATTCTTGTACTTCAACCCGTTAGCTTCTGTATTGCGCTTTTGGAGCTTCACCTGATGATAACATTTTATACTGATTAAGATATAAAAAGTAGAAAATAACATCTCATGAAATGAATTATCCGACTTCCTTATGTCTACATATCCCCAAAAGCATCCTTTTCCCCAAAATTTGTGTAATCCCTCCAGCAAAGTAATTACACCTCAACTTTATCACAGAGATATATTTATTCGAAAAAAAATCCAAATGTAATCAAAGGTAGAACTCTGAAAAGCCAGATGCCGAAAGGTGAGAACTTTTTAATCCAAATGTCAACAAATACTGTGACGAGAGGATGCAGTGCTCAATGAGCTCGACTTATTATAAAAAAACAGTGAGGTGGGGGGTAACAGCTGGACTTATAAGAACAATGAAAGAGCAACAAAAGACAAACAGAAAAATGTGAACCAGCACACAATTGTATTGCATTGCACTATAAATACATAATGCTATGGAAGAACATAATCACTCCTTGCTCATGGTTTTGGCATGTTGATGAATTCCAGTTTTAACTAGAGTTATATAGCTTTACGCCATTAATATCCAAGCAGTTCTGCCATGAAGTGATAAAGATAAAGCTGAAACTATATCATGGTGCACATGCTGCTACAAACTTATTTCTTCTTCTCCGTTTCCAATTCATTTCCTCCAAGCAGAGCACACAAAACCAAACGGGGACACAGAAGAAGGAGAAAAGAAAATGAAGAAAGCAGCAAATGAGATCAAATTAAGAGTTTACTACTCTTGTCTAATGTAGTTTCATTAGTGAAGTTGATACTTCAGTAAATGTTTTTTCACCGTGTTCAATTACATTATAAATTCCTCTAGATTTCTAGGAAGTCACTTCTTCAACATTGTCATAGTTTCTCTCACAACCTCTTCTTTAGGGCCTGTTCCTTAGAGGATTTTAGTGGAGATTTTGAAAAACAAGTTTTCAAAAATATGTTTTTAAAAACAAGCCAACAAACAGGTGGGAAAAAACAGTATTTGGAGAACTAACTTTTGAAGTCGTGCCGAACAAGATTTGGGTTTCAAAACAGCTTTCGAAACTCATAATCAAACAAAAACAGCCTGCAAAATCTCCAAACGATCTGGCCCTAAATGCAAACGAGCAAATTGAGATATTTATTAAAACCCGTCTCAAACATGGTCTCACTATATCTGTAATAAAAAGAAAATGTGAATGCATTCATGTCCATAATGGTAAACAGCATAGAATACAGTATTACTCACTGAGTCTGTTTCCATTAATAGTTAGCCGTAAGCTAGTTTCAGCACTAAAAATTACAACTTTACAACAAATAAATAAACAAAGAATAGTTAAAAAGGTCAGCATCAAACCTTGACAGTGTCAAAAGGGTGACCAACAACTACAGTAGCAATTCCAGCTGATAAACCCGCCACATACTCTTTATAGCCTGAACTCTGCCCCATCTCCCTAAGCCCCTTCCACGGTCAATGGCGAACGCAAACTTGGTTCTATAAATGAATAAATAAAACTGGTTTCTAAGCTAAACAAGAGTTAATGGATTCTGGGTTCAAAACATCGTGGGATACTCTCAATTGTTGACAGAATTATGTCATTTTTGGTGGGATTGGTATGGATGAAGCACTATGATGATGAAGGTGTCCTCCACTGGAAAGGGCTAGTTTTGACCTGTTAATGTGACTTCTTCTGCGGCGGAGGAGTGCATTGCTGACGCGGATGCGGCTCCCTAGCGTTAATGTGCTTCTGGAATCCGCCGCACTAGAACTCGAGTAGAAAAAGAGTTTCTTTCCTCTCAATTTTCACGTCTTTCGTTTTCTTTACAATTTCGAGTTGGTCACTTTTTACTTTTGCTTTTTTTTTTTTTTTTTTTTTTTCCCCTTTCCTTGCCCTTTCCTTTCTTTTTTTTTTTTCTTCGTTAACATAAAGAAAACCATCTAATCCCAAATAGAAAATGAAAATTTATTAAGCTTTGCAAAAACTTGTATCCAACATGTTTGATGGTCCTATCGTCTTTAGATGTTGAAATGCTGAGTTCAGCCTCTAAAATATCGCACCAATCGAATTTAAGCTTCAATTATTGATTTCAATTGTTGAAGTAACACAATTATACTAACCAACAAGTATAAAAACAAATGCACTTATTAAATTTAATTGCTGAAATATCACATGTCAAATTAACAAACTACTCTTCTTCTTTTCTTTTCTTTTTTTATGTTTTTTAACATTTTGCAAATCATGTTCATAGGAATCATAAGTCAGAAGCAATGTATATAGATAAAAATTAAAATTCAAAAACTGTCCCAAAAAAACCAGCATTCATTTCCCAAGAACATTGATAATTTCTTCAGCAAAACAGCATGATTACATACAGAAACACTTCTGCACACAAACTCACTCAACCAAAATGCAGTTTGCCAAGTACAAATGCAATAGTATACAATCATCACAGATTCACATACAACAAAAATTTCCCATTTCACAGGAAGCCAAATCTTCATGGAGGAGCAGCATCTCTCTTGCTCAATCGTTCCACAGTCCGGCGTACAAAAGTTTACAACAAAGAGTATCACTAAGCCACTGACCATCTTCACATTGGCTTTCAACAGATTACAACAAAGAACTTGCAGTTATGTTGGCCGTAATCATTATCAGCAAGTTCAAAACAGTAAACCCACAGATCAATTTGCTCAACAGAATATGACATGGTTTACATTGTCATAACTTACTAGGTACAAACCTGTTTGGAGGGTGTTCGAGCTTTCCAGGTTGATCTTTCAGCAAATTATGTCTGTCAGCAATAAATTTAGCAAAACGGGAACCCTTCGTATCTTTGTCATTGTCTCCTTGTTGCAACTCAGGAAGATTGGGCAGAGAAGGCCCTGGCTTGGGAGATAGTGGCGGCATCAATGCCCATATAGCAGAAAGATTTTTGTTTGGTCTACCAAGATCTCGTAGGAGCGATAGGTCCTACATGTCTGTTTTGGACACATGAGTAATATCATCAAAAACTCCAACTAACTTTAGAAGCACATGATTGACTGCAGAGTTATTACAAGCTACGTTGCATATTCCAGTGCTTAAGAAAAGAAAAATACTGATCCAAAGATAAATCATAATACTATCTGATGAAAAATTAACGGCGCCAAGAAAACCAAGGAGATGATAACGTTCATTTCTGTATCTCATGAAAGTTTGAAACTAAGATAATACTCTCTTTCTTTCCATTAATATACAAACAGTACAGAAAATCATCCTTTCTCATAAAAAATTCAGACAATATGAAGACAATCTTTTCTTTTCTGTTTGTGCACCTCAAAAATTCCTACATTTAGTCATTGACCTTGAATAATGCAAGCATAATCCTTCTGACTTAAGTAAACTGAACAAATGCATCATTGGAAGGCTGAAGGCAAAGAAAAAATAGGGAATACACCATGTGTACGCATTCCCAAAGCTAAATTACCATTAGAAAAATGGAAGATAGGCTTTAGAGGTAAGCATGGGATGCTGAAGTTCAAGTGTGGAATCACAGCTCCACCACCATGCCTAGCATTGCTGAAAAATAACAAGTGAATTAATTAGACAAGTCCTGTAGGTGATGCAAGTATCACAAGAAGCAAAACAAAATAAAGCTGGAAAAAAGTGCAAGCAAAGCACCCGTCGCACCACACGACGAGTGTATAGGAGACCGGCCGTCTCTTAAATAACTTGCATATGTATTTCAGAAAAGGTCAGGCCTGGTGTTTTTTACCGCTTTCAGTTTGTAAGATAAAAGTATGGTTGATTGAAGTGAAATTTTCTCTTGCTTTGACCTCTGAATCCAAAATGATAGAAGACTTTATTTTGGAAACAACATCGAACAGAGAGCAAGAAATGCAGGTAAATTATCATACCAAGCATAATGTCTTGCTAACTCCGTAATGAAGGTTACTATCAGGAAAATAGGAAGAAAGAGACTATGGTATGAACATGGCCTTTATCAACATGGTCATGTTTATAAGGATGAAATGTCTAATATTTTGTCAATATCTCTGTGAATTCTTGTTCAATGCACCCCATTATCTCTTTGTCGCTTTAACATTGTCAGATTGTCTTTTTAAATATGACTGTGTCTGGGGTTTCAAGCACCACGTTGATCTATTTCAAGGGTTAATTTTTTTTTTTTTTTTGGGGGGGGGGGGGGGGGGGGGGGGGGGGGGGTTAACAGCCGATTATTTCAAGGAGTTGATTCTCATGCACAGAATAAATACCAAAAAAGAAAAGAAATACAGACACATACGGGGATAAATAGACCGAAAATCAATGTCCAACTGACTAGATATTACATCAATTTTAATACAAGAACTTGAGGAAATATACTATTTTCCAGGTTGCAACTTAATTGCAAAGAAATGCATTTTCCAGCTTTGCATGTCTTGTAATGGCTATGTCACAGTTGAAGAGAGCTCAGCATATAGAATAGCACACATGACATGGCATAGGAACACCCTCAATCTTTTATCTTTTAGGGAAGGGCAGTAATCAATGAAACTATAAACAGCAATGCCATCTAATTATCATCATCAAAATGAATATTCTACTTCAGTGAGAAGCTATATGGCATCATTTAAGGCTATAATTTTCTAAATAACAGTGAAAGCACTTGAAAACAATTAACCACTCAAAGCAGATTATGTCAGTCCTAGGAAGTTCATTGATATCCCCATCAATAAATCACCTTGTGACAAGGCCAATCATATGACCATCTGAATTCACAATAGCACCACCACTGCCGCCAGGATGTACAGCAGCTGTTGTTTCAAGTATTGCTGGAAATTGTCCTTCCACATTATGATGTAGACCAGGCTCGTTGTATGTCTCTTTGCTTGCCTCAATAATTTTTGATATGACACCCAGACAAGCAGATGGGAGAAAATCTAATGAAAATTCACACATAAAAACAATTTAAAAAATTGCAAATTCAGATGTGTAGCATTCCACCGTTTATCACATTGATTCTGGTTATGGAAGCTAAAAGGAATGCAATGCTAAGCATCATTATTTTTACCACAGAGGACAAAACCCAAAATTTAGGAAGAACTGATAATACCTCCAAAAACTTCTTAGAAACACGAAGAACTGCCATCCTGGTAGTCAATGTGGCCAAAACATTTGGATGGCCTCTCACTCCTTGTCTCTTAAATTGATATTGGTCTACCTGAAAGGATCAGTTGAGAGTTCCTGTTACATAGTACATAACCTTTCATGTCAAATTGTAGTCTTTCAGAAGCACATGTACACTAAATCAAAGAGTACAACCTTATATCAATTGGACCAGCTGGCATAATTTGAGCAAATCTTTACTTTGCAGAAGAAGTGCTGAGAAATAACTAGTTGAAATTTTGAAAAAAACAAAGTAATGCATAATAGCATGCAAATGACACCATATTATCCAGAATCAATATCAAATTGGACCATTATCACATGGCTCATAATGTCAACTGGAATGCTCACTGGAAAACAATCGATAGCATTAAAAGCAACATATTTGACAATGAAGGGACAAGATTTATTCAATACAATGAGTTCAAGTATTCAAATGTATCAATGGTCCAGCATGGCATCAACAGGAACTCGCTATTCTTCACACTGTAGTGAAAACCTAAATAGCCTTCTAAGAAATGCTAGGCATCAAGCCCTCAACAAAAGATTAAAATGACCGGGCAAGATAATGCCCACAGAAAGAGTGCACAAAATATTTTTTCACAACCTTCCCTTTCGAGAATTCCTTTCTTACATTCCTTTTAAATCGTCTCCCATTAGTTTTCCTTATTTGCCATATGCTAGTCAGTGATACTAATCTACCAAATATAACACAGGTCAAGTAGGATAAGTGAGTAAGTCTCCTATACATTACACTGGAAGTTACAACTAAAACTAATTATCCTTTTTCCACAACACAAACCAACACAATGCTGTCAACATGTTGTATGGAAAATGAAGGCTGTCAACAATCAACATCACCTGAATCTGCTATTCTGGAAACTATTCTTCCCCTTTAAGCTACTTTTCTTGTTGAAATTATTGAAAAAGGGAGGCAAATTTGGATAAAACTCAAAATCACAGTGATTAAGTCACAGAAGAAATACAGTATCCTTTGACACGTAAAACTTGGCAAAGGCAACTGTGTCAACATTACAATATTGAAGTTATCCAACCAGTGTACTTTGTAAAAGCATACGACTCACAGTCGAAGTAAAATTTTACCTCACATTATGTTTGAAACTTAACTTTACAATCATTTGTATTTTCTATTAGCAGATGAAAAGGGGAAATGTCAATTGAGTTATTTACCTGTGTCTGGGACTTGCCTATAATAGATTGAGTGCCATTGGCATAGGAAGTCCAGTATTGACTAGGTTTTGTTCCTATCCATTTGTTGCTCATTTTGCTGTTCTGTTTTTCCCATTTCCGTTAGCATTGTGAGCAGATTTCTCTGCATTAGTTGTTAGCATTGTGAGCAGATTTCTCTGCATTAGTTGTACTCAGGCTATTATAAATAAGTCGTTCCCTTCCATGAATAAGATCATCAAACACATTATCTCAGAGCATTCCCTCTCTTGCTTAAGTGCAATTCTACCAGTGATCCTTAAGTGGACACATCAGTGGTATCAGAGCCACCGGTCCTATGGATACCCGCAACAAGTCCAATACGGAGTTTAAGAACGAAGTGAGCGAGACCCTCACTCGTCATGATTCCCAGTTCGACCACATGAACAGCACCCTCCAAGCCATTCTCATCCGCCTTGACAACCTATCAATTCCCCAGAAACCAGAGGATAATCCCATTGCTTCATCCTTCCACCACCCCAACCCCAAGCCCATTCTCTTCCCTAGTCCTAGTCAAAAAGCCCGATGGCAGTTGGCATTTTTGCGTCGACTACCGTGCCTTAAATGCCATTACCATCAAAGACATGTTCCCAATCCCAGTTATTGACGAGCTTTCAGACGAATTGCATGGAGCACTATTTTTTTCTAAAATTGATCTCACTGCAGGTTACCATCAAATCCGGGTCCGCGAGGAGGACATTCCAAAGACGGCATTCCGAACCCATGAGGGCCATTATGAGTTTGTTGTCATGTCGTTTGGACTCACAAACGCCCCGGCAACCTTCCAGAGCCTCATGAACCACTTGTTCCGGCCTCACCTCCGCCAGTTTATTATGGTATTTTTTGACGACATCCTGGTGTATTCTAAGTCCTGGGAGGCGCACCTCGATCACCTGCACACCGTCTTCTCCATTTTGGATGCTAACCAACTCTTTGTGAAGGCAAAAAAATGCAAGTTCGGAGCCCAGCAGGTAGATTACTTGGGCCACGTGATCTCCCGCGAGGGCGTGGCGGTTGACCCTACTAAAATCCAAGCAATTCTTGACTGGCCAACCCCCACTACGGTCAAATCAATTCGTGGCTTCCTAGGTCTCGCAGGTTACTATCGCAAGTTCATCCGCAACTTCGGCACCATTGCCTCCCCACTTCACCGCCTGTTGACCAAGGAAGGGTTCCAGTGGGACAGCTCGGCAGAACAAGCCTTTCAACACCTTCGGCAGGCCTTGACGAGCCCACCGGTACTCCACCTCCTTGACTTCACCCAGCCCTTTGTCATCGCGTGTGACGCGAGCGACGTGGGCATTGGCCATTCTATTACAACACCGCCAACCGGTGGCCTACTTCAACGAGGTCTTGAAAGGCGCCTCTTTACAATGGTCCACGTACAAAAAAGAAATGCTGGCCGTGGTCAAAGCCATCAGAAAATGGCACCCATACTTGCTCGGGAAACCCTTCATTGTCCGCACAGACCATCGCAGCTTAAAATACTTGCTCGAACAACGGATCACCACCCCAGCTCAAACACGTTGGCTACCAAAACTCATGGGGTATGATTATACTATTGAGTATAAAAAGGGCACTGAGAACCAAGCCGCCGACGCTTTCTCTCGAGTGACCGAATTCAATGTCATCGCAATTTCAGGGCCCAGCACAGTTTGGTGGCAGACACTCAGGGAAGAGGTTCGCCAGGACCCCTCTTATACCCCCCCCCCCCCCCCCCCCCCCCCCCCCGCCCCAAAATACAGACCCACTTACGACTCAGAGACGGTGTCTGGTTCTTCCACGATAAGGTTTACCTCAGTTCCACTTCCTCCTTAATTCCTCAAATCTTAGCAGAATGTCACTCCACACCTACGGGGGGTCACTTCGGCTACCACAAAACTCTGAGCCGCCTCCAGCACAGCTTTCGTTGGCGAGGCATGCAAAGCCAAGTACGGGAATTCGTTCGAGAGTGTGTCATTTGTCAGCAGTACAAGGCCGACACCACCAAACCCGCAGGCCTCCTTCAACCCCTCCCAACACCAACCCGTATATGGACGGACATTGCAATGGACTTTATCGACGGACTCCCAAACTCCAAGGGCTACTCGGTAGTCATGGTAGTGATTGACCGCTTGTCCAAATATGCCCACTTCACCCCCCTCAAACATCCATACACTGCCCCCTCAGTCGCAGCCGCCTTCATCACCAACATCTTCCGTCTCCATGGCATCCCTATTACAATTGTAAGTGACCGGGACAAGGTATTTCTCAGTTCCTTTTGGAAGCAACTCTTTAAACTCCAGGGCACCCAGTTCTGTATGAGCTCCTCGTACCATCCACAGACGGATGGTCAATCAGAAGTGACCAATCGGACTCTGGAGCAGTATCTCCGCTGCTTCGCGGGGGATCACCCTAAACGTTGGACGGAGTGGATTCCTTGGGCAGTTACAACACATCGCTCCACTCCGCCATCCATATGACTCCATTTGAAGCGGTTTATGGCATTCCACCCCCACATCTTCTGACATATGTTCCAGGCAGGACAACACACCAACACTGTACAACATGAAATGAGGACAAAGGAAATTCGTAATCAGATTGATTGAAAATAAAAGTGCTTCAGTGATGACAATAAATAGGAAAAGATAATTCAGCGAAGAATCTAAAGAGCTAACGAGGTGAATATACTGGCTGATTAACATGAATGCTATGAATTAAATATTTACCGCTATACCACCAAGACCACCACTAAGTATCCCAGTACCAATATCAGTCAAGTGGTTCCGGTTAATTGAAGCATCTTTCAGTTGTAAATGCATGTGGTAGTGGACATACTCATAGACGGTAAAGAAAGTTGCATTACTCAATGATTCTCTTAGAAATGTCGCATAGCCTCCCCGGAAAAGGCCTGTAAGCTGGAGGAAATTCCATCAGATTTCAAGCATGTAATCCACCATGGTTGTACACTGAACAAGCATTTTCTTACCCCATCTGTTTTTACTGTTTTGGGGGCACAGTCAAGAGGACTGCTGTATCTACTGGGCTATGAAACCAAGGAATCTGTGCCTTGAACTTGCATCCTACACTGGAGAATTTCTATGTCAACAAAATAACAAAAGAAAGAAATGTTCAACCAGATCATTTACTATCCAGTCCGCTTGCCTTCACTAATTCTGTTGGACATAGTATAAAGCTAATAACAGCTCCGCCAATAGCTCCAGAAGGTATTATTGCATAAGGCTGTGGATTGCCACTTTGTAATCCACCCTTTCCAAACAGAAATGCAAAGTTCAAACTGAAATTTTCTATATAAAGGTATACAGGAAAAATCAAAGCTGGTAGAACAGCTCATGCATTTTCCTTAAAATATTTAAACTAATGCAAGAAGACCTCTTCAGTTATAAAAACAGACCTGTAGGAACTGTTTTGTTTGTGAGCAAATGCCAAAAACAAGTGAACTTTCGACAGCCATCCCCAGAAAAGAAGATGTTGCACCACGATATAGTCCTTTGACCTATTGAAGGAAGTTTAGAGCCCAAATCAATGCTTCAAACCTGACCTTCTCAAGGAAAATATTACTGTACTAGTAAGCTAACAGGATGAACAACATTTAATTGACAGAAATTCTTGTTCAGAAATAGCTTTTATCCATTTTCAGAAATAACAGCTGTTAGGGTATTTTTAATTCAGAAGACAAAACCACATGCAACGTGTTCTTACACCTTCCTACACAAAAAAAAGCAGAATAAGCTTGGGTAAAGAGGCATACTCCATCATTCGACAAAACTCTAGCAGCACAATGCAAACCATTCTTGTACTTCAACCCGTTAGCTTCTGTATTGTGCTTTTGGAGCTTCACCTGATGATAACATTTTATACTGATTAAGATATAAAAAGTAGAAAATAACTTCTCATGAAATGAATTATCCGACTTCCTTATGTCTACATTCCCAAAAGCATCCCTTTCCCCAAAATTTGTGTAATTCCTCCAGCAAAGTAATTACACCTCAACTTTATCACTCAGATATATTTATTTGAAAAAATTCCAAATGTAATCAAAGGTAAACTCTGAAAAGCCAGATGCCGAAAGGTGAGAACTTTTTAATCCAAATGTCAACAAATACTGTGACGAGAGGATGTCGTGCTCAATGAGCTCAACTTATTATAAAAAAACAGTGAGGTGGGGGGTAACAGCTGGACTTATAAGAACAATAAGAGCAACAAAAGACAAACAGAAAAATGTGAACCAGCACACAATTGCATTGCATTGCACTATAAATACATAATGCTACGGAAGAACATAATCACTCCTTGCTCATGGTTTTGGCATGTTGATGAAGTCCAGTTTTAACTAGAGTTATATAGCTTTACAAGCCATTAATATCCAAGCATTTCTGCCATGAAGTGATAAAGATAAAGCTGAAACTATATCATGGTGCACATGCTGCTACAAACTTATTTCTTCTTTTCTCCGTTTCCAATTCATTTCCTCCAAGAAGAGCACACAAAACCAAACGGGGACACAGTAGAAGGAGAAAAGAAAATGAAGAAAGCAGCAAATGAGATCAAATCAATAGTTTACTACTCTTGTCTAATGTAGATTCATCAGTGAAGTTGGTACTTTTGTAAATGTTTATTCACTGTTCAATTACATTATAAATTCCCCCAGATATCTAGGAAGTCACTTCTTTAACATTGTCATAGTTTCTCTAATATTTAATGCACAACCTCTTCTAATGGAGAAATTAATTAAAACCGGTCTCAAACATAGTCTCAGTATATATGTAACAAAAAGAAAATGTGAATGCATTCATGTCCATAATGATAAACATCATAGAATACAGTATTACTCAGAATCTGTTTCCATTAATAGATAGCAGTAAGCTAGAGTCAGCACTAAAAATTACAACTTTACAACAAATAAACAAACAAAGAATAGTAAAAAAGGGTCAGCCTCAAACCTAAACAACGACAGTAGCAATTCCAGCTGATAAACCCGCCACATACTCTTTATAACCTGAACTCTCCCCCATCTCCCTAAGCCCCTTCCACTGTCAATGGCGAACGCAAACTTGGTTCTATGAATGAATAAATAAATTTGGTTTCTAAGCTAAACAAGAGTTAATGGATTCTGGGTTCAAAACATCGTGGGATACTTTCAATTGGGTACAGAATTATATCATTTTGGTGGGATTGGTATGGATGAAGCACCATGATGATGAAGGTGTCCTCCATCGGAAAGGGCTAGTTTTGACCTGTTAATGTGACTTCTTCTGCGGCGGAGGAGTGCATTGCTGACGCGGATGCGGCTCCTCCCTAGCGTAAATGTGCTTCTGGAATCCGCCACACTAGTCCTGTTTGAGTAGAAAAAGAGTTTTTTTTTTTTTTTTCAATGTAAACGCATATTCCAACCTCCATTACTGTATTAACTACAAATTTCAACCTCAACATAATAAAGGACTGAATTTTGCAAACGCAACCACCATCCAACGAAGCAAAAAAAATCAGCGGATAACTAAAACAGGGTTTCTCAATCGAAAAATATTATTATCATAAAATCAAATCCAACATAGCTAGCAAAACCATAATTAACCTTCAAAAACTAATCAAGCTAAACGCCGTATGTCAAATCGACGGATAAATCTCAAACCCACTAAACATAGACCACGAAAAACCCAATTTTTTTTTAACAAGGACAGAGCAACGCAGTGGAATCCTCATACAGGGCTGAGGAGCTGGGACCAAGACGGCTTGGGTTCAGAGTTCATCCCAACGACGATGATTAGGGGGATGAATCCATAGTGGGTGACAACCTTAGCTTTCTTCAGGGTCCAACTTGTCCAATCTTTGATCAGCTTCATTTTTGACGAACCTTCTTCCTCTCCGCCAGTCAAAGCCTTGTTCTTGGTAGATTTGCTGCCTTTAGGCTTCAAAGCGACCCTTGACGACATTGTTCTGATGATTTTCTTTGTCAGATTTTTTTCAGCGTCTCTCGCAGTTTCGCGGTGTCTTTTATGTGTAGGGTTTTCGAGTAGAAAGAGAGTTTCTTTCCTCTCAGTTTTTATGTCTTTCGTTTTCTTTATAATTTCTATTTCTAGTAGAAAACCCGTTAAATGTGCTTTTGCCTTTTTTCTTTTTTTTTTTTTTCTTTTCTTTTATTTTCGTTAACATAAACAAAAGCATCTAATCCCAAATAGAAATTAAAAATTTATTAACGTTTGTAAAAACTTGTATCCAACATATTTGATGGTCCTATCATGGTCCAATCGTTTTTAAATGTTGAAATGTTAAGTTCAGCATCTAAACTATTGCACCAATCGAATTTAGGCTTGAATTATTAAGTTTAATTGTTGAAGTAACACAATTTTATACTAACCAACAAGTATTAAAACAAACGCACTTATTAAATTTAACTATTGAAATATCACATGTCAAACCATCAAACTACTCTTCTTCTTTTTCTTTTCTTTTTTTATTTTATGTTTTTTAACATTTTACAAATTATGTTCATAGGAATCATAAGTCAGAAGCAATGTATATAGATAAAAATTAAAATTCAAATTCAAAAACTGTCACCAAAAAAACCAGCATCCATTTCCCAAGAACATTGATAATTTCTTCAGCAAAACAGCATGATTACATACAGAAACACTTCTGCACACAAACACACTCAACCAAAATGCAGTTTGCCAAGTACAAATGCAATAATATACAATCATCACAGATTCACATACAACAAAAATTTCCCATTTCACAGGAAGCCAAATCTTCATGGAGGAGCAGCATCTTGTCTTGCTCAAACGTTCCACAGGCCGGCATACAAAAGTTTACAACAAAGAGTATCACTAAGCCACTGACCATCTTCACATTGGCTTTCAACAGATTACAACAAAGAACTTGCAGTTATGTAGGCCGTAATCATTATCAGCAAGTTCAAAACAGTAAACCCACAGATCAATTTGCTCAACAAAATATGACATGGTTTACATTGTTATAACTTACTAGGTACAAACTTGTTTGGAGGGTGTTCGAGCTTTCCAGGTTGATCTTTCAGCAAATTATGTCTGTCAGCAATAAATTTAGCAAAACGGGAACCCTTCGTATCTTTGTCATTGTCTCCTTGTTGCAACTCAGGAAGATTGGGCAGAGAAGGCCCTGGCTTGGGGGACAGTGGCGGCATCAATGCCCATATAGCAGAAAGATCTTTGTTTGGTCTATCAAGATCTCGTAGGAGCGATAGGTCCTGCATGTCTGTTTTGGACACGTGTAATATCATCAAAAACTCCAACTAACTTTAGAAGCACATGATTGACTGCATAGTTATTACAAGCTACGTTGCATATTCCAGGGCTTAAGAACAGAAAAATACTGATCCAAAGATAAATCATAATACTATCTGATGAAAAATTAACGGCACCAAGAAAACCAAGGAGATGATAACGTTCATTCTGTATCCCATGAAAGTTTGAAACTAAGATAATACTCTCTCTTTCTTTCCATTAATATACAAACAGTACAGAAAATCATCCTTTCTCATAAAAAATTCAGACAATATGAAGACAATCTTTTCTTTTCTGTTTGTGCACCTCAAAAATTCCTACATTTAGTCATTGACCTTGAATAATGCAAGCATAATCCTTCTGACTTAAGTAAACTGAACAAATGCATCATTGGAAGGCTGAAGGCAAAGAAAAAATAGGGAATACACCATGTGTACGCATTCCCAAAGCTAAATTACCATTAGAAAAATGGAAGATAGGCTTTAGAGGTAAGCATGGGATGCTGAAGTTCAAGTGTGGAATCACAGCTCCACCACCATGCCTAGCATTGCTGAAAAATAACAAGTGAATTAATTAGACAAGTCCTGTAGGTGATGCAAGTATCACAAGAAGCAAAACAAAATAAAGCTGGAAAAAAGTGCAAGCAAAGCACCCGTCGCACCACACGACGAGTGTATAGGAGACCGGCCGTCTCTTAAATAACTTGCATATGTATTTCAGAAAAGGTCAGGCCTGGTGTTTTTTACCGCTTTCAGTTTGTAAGATAAAAGTATGGTTGATTGAAGTGAAATTTTCTCTTGCTTTGACCTCTGAATCCAAAATGATAGAAGACTTTATTTTGGAAACAACATCGAACAGAGAGCAAGAAATGCAGGTAAATTATCATACCAAGCATAATGTCTTGCTAACTCCGTAATGAAGGTTACTATCAGGAAAATAGGAAGAAAGAGACTATGGTATGAACATGGCCTTTATCAACATGGTCATGTTTATAAGGATGAAATGTCTAATATTTTGTCAATATCTCTGTGAATTCTTGTTCAATGCACCCCATTATCTCTTTGTCGCTTTAACATTGTCAGATTGTCTTTTTAAATATGACTGTGTCTGGGGTTTCAAGCACCACGTTGATCTATTTCAAGGGTTAATTTTTTTTTTTTTTTTGGGGGGGGGGGGGGGGGGGGGGGGTGTGGGTTAACAGCCGATTATTTCAAGGAGTTGATTCTCATGCACAGAATAAATACCAAAAAAGAAAAGAAATACAGACACATACGGGGATAAATAGACCGAAAATCAATGTCCAACTGACTAGATATTACATCAATTTTAATACAAGAACTTGAGGAAATATACTATTTTCCAGGTTGCAACTTAATTGCAAAGAAATGCATTTTCCAGCTTTGCATGTCTTGTAATGGCTATGTCACAGTTGAAGAGAGCTCAGCATATAGAATAGCACACATGACATGGCATAGGAACACCCTCAATCTTTTATCTTTTAGGGAAGGGCAGTAATCAATGAAACTATAAACAGCAATGCCATCTAATTATCATCATCAAAATGAATATTCTACTTCAGTGAGAAGCTATATGGCATCATTTAAGGCTATAATTTTCTAAATAACAGTGAAAGCACTTGAAAACAATTAACCACTCAAAGCAGATTATGTCAGTCCTAGGAAGTTCATTGATATCCCCATCAATAAATCACCTTGTGACAAGGCCAATCATATGACCATCTGAATTCACAATAGCACCACCACTGCCGCCAGGATGTACAGCAGCTGTTGTTTCAAGCATTGCTGGAAATTGTCCTTCCACATTATGATGTAGACCAGGCTCGTTGTATGTCTCTTTGGTTGCCTCAATAATTTTTGATATGACACCCAGACAAGCAGATGGGAGAAAATCTAATGAAAATTCACACATAAAAACAATTAAAAAAATTGCACACTGAGCACCCAAATTAAAGACATTGTGAAATAATACATATGTCAAATCAATGGTATTCATTTAAGAAAGTCAAATCGCTTTCTAAATAAACTACATTGGTAGGATAGTGGGGATTCATAAAACACCAAAATGAATACCAGTGGATAATAGTAATAAAAACACAATAGGAATTATACGAACGAGCATAACTTGCTCATAGGTGTCGAAAGAAAAAAGTAAAGTTCCATTTCCAAGAATACGTAGGTGTAAAACGCCTTTAGCACTTGAAAAGCCCTATCAGTCCAAAGATCCTATACCAAAAGAATCCCTATAGATAAGTATGTAGAAAGTATAAACTAGAAACATTTATGATATCTTTTGACAACTAAATGCTTAACATCATCCAGTAAGGTTTTACTAACACAAACGGAAACTTCAATTTTGAATGAGGACAAACTAAAATGAAAGAGTCTGAAGGGGAAAAGTGAAGAGAGTAAACAAAGACTTACCGCATCGAGGTCCAAATAAACCATGTCCAACAACATACACTTTTGATCCAGGGGAGGGGCAGGTGAGTTCAATGCTAATTGGTTGAAGTTGGTCAGGAACAAACTCAAGCTGGAGCAGGGCAACATCAAAAGGACCTTTAGAAACATAAACTACTCTAGCATCAACCCATTGCCAAGGCATCAAGAAATCCAAGCGAACACGTATTCTTTTTCTACTTTCAATTTTCATTACTTTTGACCAAGATCCTTTATTTTCATCACTCGACAGTTCTGCGCTCTTCAGTTCTTCAGGTAGAAAAGCCTGCGTCTGCATAAGGCCACTGAGTTTGTCATGCCAAGAAATCAATGGCTTTGAAGGGGAGGAAACTAATTTTGATTTTGCTGCATTGACTTCACCCGTTGAACCTGATTTACCAAACCTCCATGGCTCCACAAGATGAGCATTTGTAAGAACCAGACCTTGTTTGTTGAGCAAAACACCAGAAGCCCAGGCTCCATCATCAATGGTTATTAGGCAAACAGAAGAAACAGCCTTTTCAACAGGAGATGGCAAATGGACACCAAAATGCAGAGATTCATTAATGTGGTTTAATGATCTATCTAAGTAAAGGCCTCCGGCAGATGTTCTTCCTACAGCATTCAAGTTTCCATCGTTATAAAGGTTCTCTTTCGATGCAAGTTGAGGCTCCTCCTGCAGCAAGTCACTGCAAGCAGGTGCAATGGCTTCCCAAGGAATCACCAGCTGTCATCCAAAGCTACCACTTTGTATGACAAGTGGGAGAAACAAAAAAACAACAAAAAAAAGAAAAGCCCCTATGGGATAGAAGCACCACAATCCACTAGCTAACAATCGTAATTGATTCAAGAAACCAAATTCATCATGATGTCTTTTCAACAAAACTAATCTTACCTAGTTGAGAATCTGCATATACATGCATGAAAACACAAAGCAAACAAGTACGTAGTAAGGCAAGAGGTTGAAAGTCCACATTTTGACATTTGACTATTTGAGGAACAAAGAATGTATGTTGTACAATAGAATATCCCTGACAGATTATTTAATACTGAAAAATAATCAAAACCACAAACTTCGCCAAGTTAACTCCATTTTAAATCTAAGGAGTAGGTAAACTTTTTTTATGATGAGTTTTTAAATATTTGACATGGCAGAGTACTAAGTCTAAGTTCAAGAATTTGTCTCTGCTCAACCAGAAAAAAAAAAAAAGAATGGCCAAAATAAGAAATGGTCGCACTTCCAAGTTACCTGAATTTCAGCACCACTAGTACTTTGCCTAAGCGGTCTCGTCAAAATACCAATAAGCCGGGCATGTTCTCCAAACACTGGGCAGCCTTCCATTCCTGAATGTGTGCAGAGGTTCAAATCAGAATGCTAGCATCAGATGAACCAGAAAAAAATTTATAATATTTGCTCATACCTGGAAGACACCGGATATCAGCCATTAAAAGTGATCTACTGGAGGAGGTAGCTGGATGGGTGTTTGCTATTGATCCCACTGATATGCTAGTTCAAGTAGCGAAAAGGTTGAACATGAACATTGACACACAATTTGCAGCAAACACAAATTAAGTTTATAAAGAGCTGGTTTATAGCATCATTATATAAGGAAATAAGAACCACAAGTCAAAAAGAAGGATAAATCTGAACAACTTAAAGCGTACCAGTTAAAGAAGTGCATTGGAGACAAGATGCCAAAAGGAGAACCCATTGCCAGAATAAGATCTCCTTTCCTACTGCCAGTGGCAGTACCAAATCTAGGCGGAACCTGAAAGTAATAAAAATTTATCCTCACAGACATCCTGGACAGAACCTTAGGACATATTTCAAGAGAATATGCAATCAAAGTTTAGGATTAACTGTATATTTTACTTTTACTGAACTATGGTGTTTAAATACTTGCGTAAAGTTAGTTAATCAAAAGATCCGATTTCTATCATATTTCATTCTTTGTTCAACCACATTCAAAAACTACAGTCCCATAAATTGAGACTAATTCGGAAGCTAAATGCCAACATTTTTTAAACTGCATGGTGATTCCATTCTATTATTGCGTGATTATATGTGTAGCATTCCACCGTTTATCAAATTGATTCTGGTTATGGAAGCTAAAAGGAATGTAATGCTAAGCATCATTATTTTTACCCCAGAGGACAAAACCCAAAATTTAGGAAGAACTAATAATACCTCCAAAAACTTCTTAGAAACACGAAGAACTGCCATCCTGGTAGTCAATGTGGCCAAAACATTTGGATGGCTCAACTCTAATCCTCTCACTCCTTGTCTCTTAAATTGATATTGCTCTACCTGAAAGGATCAGTTGAGAGTTCCTGTTACATAGTACATAACCTTTCATGTCAAATTTTAGTCTTTCAGAAGCACATGTATACTAAATCAAAGAGTACAACCTTAAATCAATTGGACCAGCTGGCAAAATTTGAGCAAATCTATATTTTGCAGAAGTGTTGAGAATAAATAGTTGAAATTTTGTAAAAGAAATGCATAATAGCATGCTATGATACCATATTATCCAGAATCAATATCAAATTGGACCATTATCACATGGCTCATAATCTCAACTGGAATGTTCTCTGGAAAACAATCGACATTAAAAGCAAAATTTTTGGCAATGAAGACAAGATTTATTCAATAGACTGAGTTCAAGTATTCAAATGTATCAATGGTCCAGCATGGTATCAACAGGAACTCGCTATTCTTCACACTGAAGTAGTGAAAACAAAAATAGCATTCTAAGAAATGCTAGGCATCAACCCATCAACAAAAGATTAAAATGACTGGGCAAGATAATGCCCACAGAAAGGGTGCACAAAATATTTTTTCACAACCTTCCCTTTCGAGAATTCCTTTCTTACATTCCTTTTAAATCGTCTCTCATTAGTTTTCCTCATTTGCCATATGCTAGTCAGTGATACCAATCTACCAAATATAACACAGGTCAAGTAGGATAAGTGAGTAAGTCTCCTATACATTACACTGGAAGTTACAACTAAAACTAATTATCCTTTTTCCACAACACAAACCAACACAATGCTGTCAACATGTTGTATGGAAAATCAAGGCTGTCAACAATCAACATCACCCAAATCTGCTATTCTGGAAACTATTCTTCCCCTTTAAGCTAATTTTCTTGTTGAAATTATTGAAAAAGGGAGGCAAATTTGGATAAACTCAAAATCACAGTGATTAAGTCACAGAAGAAATACAGTATCCTTTGACACGCAAAACTTGGCAAAGGCAACTGTGTCAACATTACAATATTGAAGTTATCCAACCAGTGTACTTTGTAAAAGCATGCTACTCACAGTCGAAGTAAAATTTTACCTCACATTATGTTTGAAACTTAACTTTACAATCATTTGTATTTTCTATTAGCAGATGAAAAGGGGAAATGTCAAATGAGTTATTTACCTGTGTCTGGGACTTGCCTATAATAGATTGAGTGCCATTGGCATAGGAAGCTAGTGACCAACCAACTTCCCAACCATACTCCAATGAACCAGAAGAAGCCTCAATTAGAGATTGTACAGCAGTAGACGAGACAGGGATATTAACCTTCATAAGAAATATAATATCAAGAAAGGAACCAAATCTCTCATTCTTACTCCTATATCTGAAAATAATTAACCGTTTCAAAACAGAATAGAGTTTAACCCCAGCAGAAGCACAATGGTGCATAAACTGCCATGAGAAGATCTATGTGGTATTCCACTCGTGCAGTGGGTGCAATCACAATATCATTAAAGAGATTAACATTGGCATCCAATGGGAAAGCATCTAAGACTAAGAGGCACCTCACTTCTATATCTAAAGACCATGAAGCATGCAAGAGAAATTATGAGAAAATATAAAGCAGCTGTATTACATCCACGCGCACAGCACAAAAGGTTTTACCATCATCAAAAGCTCAGCAGGCAGCCAATCAGAATGCCCTCCTTTTCTCATTTCAACTTCGCTTTCTTGTTTGCCCTGTTTGTAATAGTAATTCAGAGCATATCACCATTAACATTAACAACAACAATAACAGAAGAGAACAAAAATTCCCACAAATAAAGATACTCAGGGAGACCCATACCTCCACCAATATGTCAATTTGAACACCATATATCAATTGGGGTTTATCCTGCTTGACATTGTAAGCAACTTCAATAAAGCGCACAACCAACAATTCAACACCGATTTCTCATAAGCGCACCAATATGCAAAAGAAGCTCCTAACCTTAGAAAGGTCGGCCTTATCCTGCTGACTAAGAAATGGCTCAATAAGGGATGCAACAGTTAAAACCAATACACAGTCTTTAGGTCCCTCCATGTCACCAGCAACTTCCTTGGCTCTTGAAGGACAGTAAGTAAATCCCGGCAAAAGCATCCCAGAAGCAGACAATGTTGTTTTTCCGGAACTATACAACAAAGAGAACCATGTTGAAGCGAATTTAAGAATAGAAGAAAACCACTTCGCGTGCACAGAACATACATATAATCATAATATATGACTTACTTATAGTGGTGGAAAGCATGTTTCCTCATCTTAAGGCCCTTTGGATCCTGGTATCAAACAACAACGGCAACAGCAGCCCAAAAATAAAGAAGACTTTCAGTTAAACCATTACTCAAACAGGGTATATCGAAGAAAAAGAATTACAGTTGAGTCAAAATTCTAATGCCTGTGGTTTCAACTTTCAACAAAGCTGAATGAAAACACTGCTAAGACAACAGTAATCAGCCAACAACAAAAATAGATCATATCCACAACCAAAAAAAAAAAAAAAAACACTAAAAAGAAAAGGAACTCACAGGGCCTTGAATTCGGACCATGACGGCGAAATTCCGAGCAACATCGACAATTTCGGGAAAACCCATGTCGGAGAAGTCGACAGGGAGAGATTCAGTTCAACACCCCCAATTTGATGATGTTGCTGAATTTGTTTTCCCTGTCTATCAATCAACTGAAGACTGTGTAGGTCAATTGAGAAAGGTAAGCGCCTATGTTCTTGTAAAGTGTGCTGCAGCTGTACCAACTGAATTGTAGTGATGGTTAAAATTTTTTTTTTTTTTGGAGAAATAATAACAATAATTGAAAGCATTTGACCGCTAAAAGTCAATGCACGATATCGCAAACTAAACGGTTTCTTATACCCGATACATTAAAAACTAAGTTTTATTCACGATAACAATGATTTTACAGCCACGAAATATCGAAAATTAAAATTAATAAGCAATATATTAGAGTCTAAATTCAATACGCAATATTTTAAAAACTAAAATCGATACATATGTTTTTGTCACTGATACTTTTTAAGTTAAACTCCCTTGCATGGACCATAAAGCCGTTAGACGCGTCACGTCAAAAACGAGTTTTCGTGTCATGATAAATGTGGTTTTGGAGTCCAAAACTTGGACATAAAAATTACTTAAATTCGCGAAACTCTTTCTCCTCTAGTATCATTAATGCAAAGGTAAATTAATTTCGAAGGACAGTAACAAAATTGAAAGTAAAATATTCTTTTATCATACACTTATTTTAAAGAGAGTAATGATATTTATTATCTTGTTGGGAATGAACTGGCATCACTGATTAGTTTGTGACGCAATAATAATAAATGTTTCGTACCAATTTAACTACGGAAATGTTATCTGCAGGACGGGATTTACTATTCGTATGACATTTTCAAAATTTTTTTGTTATGAAAGTACTAAAATACCCTTTAGTACTTCAATAGACATTTTACCGTCGAATTCCAGTCGAAATTATTGGAAACTTTCGCCTGGATTTGGCACAAGTTTCCAAGAATTCCGCCACAGAACGCACAAAGTATTGGATACTTTTGAATGGTTGGGCAAAAGTTTCCAAGAGTTTCGCCACAGGACGCACAAAGTATTTGAGACTTTCGCCCAGTATTGAAGACTTTCGCTTGGGTTGGGCGAAAGTCTCCAATACTTTGTACGTCCTATGGCGGAAGTTTAAGACTTCTGCCAATTCTTGGAAACTTTCGCCTGACTTAGTCTTCAATATTTTGTGCGTCATGTGGCGAAACTCTTGGAAACTTTCGCCTAAGTACAAAATATTGAAGACTGAGCCCCAGCCAACCTGAATCAGGTGAATGTTTCTTATACTTTTGCCTGAGACAGGCGTAAGTATATATAATTAGGGTTGAGAACGAACACGAACGTTCACGAACAAGCTCGGGATCGACTCGTTAAAAGCTCGGTTCAAGATCGTTTATTTATTAATAAACGAACACAAACAAAATTTTTAGGCTCGATTAATAAACGAACAATAAATGAACAAAAGGGAGCTCGGCTCGATTACGTTCGTGAACAGCTCGATAAGAAAAAACAATTTTTAAGAAGGATAAAATACATATATAATTTATCATTCATACATATAACATGAAAATAAATTTGGTGCAGTGGTAAGACATCAAAAGGAGAAGCAAGTGAACTAGGGTTTGAATCTTCATAAGGCCAAATTTATTTTATTTCACAATTTTGAGGTGAATTTCACCTAATCCCACATCGAAAATGAGAGAAGATTTGGGAGGAAAATTCCTTATAAATAGATGAGCATGACACTTAGGGCTGAAAACGAACATGAACAAGCTCGGCTCGGCTCGATTAATAAATAAACAAACACAAACAAGATTTTAAGCTCGATAAATAAATTAACAATAAATGAACACGTCAAAGCTCGGCTTGGCTCGATTAATAAATAAACGAACATGAACAAGATTTTAAGCTCGATAAATAAATGAACACGTCAAAGCTCGGCTCGGCTCGTTATCACCCCTAAGTATATTAAACTTTTGCTTGATTAAGGCTAAAGTTTCTTAGGGCCTGTTTGGTATCAACGTTCAAGTCATAGTTTGAAACCACTTTTGATTTTATAATAGTTTTTTATCATTCCTACTAAGCCTTTTTATATTTTCAATAAACTTTTTTACATTTTTAACACACCTTTTTACATTCCCAACACACTTTTAATATTATAAAATTAAAAGTGGTTTCAAACCATGGCTTGAATCCACTTACCAAATAGGGCCTTAGACTTTCGCCTGAGACAAGCGAAAGTATATTAAACTTTCGCCTGATTCAAGTGAAAGTCTACTGGAACTGAAATTTTTTCCTTTTTGCTACTGTTTAGGTTAATGTTGGTATTTTTTATATAAATAAGGGTATTTTTGTCTTTTCAATAGTAAATTTTAAAAAAGTGTCCTACATATAGTAAAAAATATCCTATAAATAACATGCCCCTTTAACTAATGGATGAATATCCCTGAATATGTAAAGTGGTTATTAATTTTATTTATTTTATTTTTTGTGATAAAAGGTAATGTAATTCGTCCCACCACGATTGAGATGCCTTATTCAAAGTAATTTGAGATCCTTGACAAAACAATAATTAGAGGGCTGGGGAGGAAAAATTGAGTTAGGAATTACCATTTATTTGCAACTGTCATTTGTACTTACATAAAAATGATGTCATTACACATCATAGTTCATTACTCATTTAAAAAAATAAAAAGTCCTCCAAAAGGACACTAAATCGTAAAAATTATTCACACCCCTCCAGGTTTCAAAAAATGGCAATCACACCCCCTTCAAGTATTGATAAGTATCAACCACACCCCTTTTTTATGAATTTTTCATTACCTTTCCTTCAATTCAGAGGGTAAAATTGTCATATTAATATATTACGTAAATAAAATTAACTGTTCTTGTATTCAATTTCAGTAAAGACATTCGAAAGGATTAAAAGTCAATCTCGATCTATTATCTAATTTTTCGTAGACTCTTTTAGGATGGTGTAATTATTTCTTCTTCTTTTTTTTTTCTCACTCTAATATATAGATATACACACACATATATATATATTGCATTATCTAGGTTTTTTTTATTTGTTTTCTTTAATATTTTTAGAGACAATTCAAACTTTTTTAATATTTATTTTTAGAACTATAGTTCAAAATTTTTTAATTAGCTAATAATATAGACATATATATTATTTTGTACTCCTTCTGTCCTATTCAAAGAGTCCACTTTGTATTACTAAAAACAGTAGTACAAAGTGGACTCTTTGAGTGGGACAGAGGGATTAATTTTTCTCACATATCAAATTTTAATAAGAAAACTGAAGATTTTTTTTAAAGGGTTAAAAATAAAGATAATTTCTTCCAAAATATCTTTTGATAATGTTGGATAAGAAAATTTTAAATATCTTTTGATAATGTTGGATAAGAAAATTTTAAATATCTTTTGATAATGTTGGATAAGAAAATTTTAAATGATCAATATACACCTAGTGTTAAATTAAATAAAATATTTAATTATACACTTATGAATATTCTTTATTTAGACAAGTATATAATATAAAATTTAATTATGTTTTACTTTGCAAAGAAGGGCAATAATGTCAAATTACACGTTTTTAATGAAAAACTTAACATAAATATTAGAAACACTAGTTAAAACCTCAAGGGGTGTGATTGCCACTTTTTAAAACCTGGAGGGGTGTGAATGATTTATACCCTCAATTCATATATGAACAGGGAGAAGGGGCGCGCATCCTTTAATCCTTATTCTTTATTTTATTTTTTACTTTTACTTTTTAAAGTTTTTACATATCATCCCTTCAACTCATGAACTGAGAATTCTCTTAACAACAAGGTCTACTATGACCCAATGAGTAATTGATATCGGTTATTGAACCCCCCCTTTTACACTAAATTTACAAACAAAAAAAAAAATTACAATGCGAGAGATATACGATGCTGATTAAAGATCTCATATATTTAACACCGATTGTTTCAAATCTGGTGTAAACGTTTATCTAATATAATCTAAGAACCATAAAGGGGCTTGGGATGGAGCCAATGTCAACCATTTCGGGGGCAGTTTGGGAATGTTTTGGGCAAAACATTTTTATCCCAAGCCACCTGTGTTTCTCACTATGACGTGGCGTGTCTTGGTTGGATGAGACTCTGAACAAAACGACATCGTTTTGTTCAGATTCGGTCTTTTTTTTTGGTCAACCAATTTTCCCTGCGTCTTCTTCTCTCTCTTCCCACTCGGCTCCGCATCGGCTACGAGGCAATTTTTTCCGGTGAGGGGTACGAGCCATCCAAGAGATTCATCATCTCTCTTCTTCCCAATAGAAGAAGTTCCTGGTTCAATGGCTTCTCGAGTTCTGACACATAAATTGATTGAAGTGATATCCACTTTAAAAGCAAGGTTGCTTTTTCTTCTTTGCGCTCCATCTCTTTGCCAAAAGGCTAATCTGAAGTGGTCGAAAAGATTAGGGCTTTTGGTATTCTTCTCTCTCTCGCTCCAACTGGTGATGAATTTTGTCTGGCGTCGATTAGGTCATGGTGCCGTCAGCTGCTCCAGGTGATTCTTTTTCTCAATTTGTTTCCCTCCTGCAATGTAAACCCTTCTCAAAAGGTAGCTGCTTTGTTTTACAACACATGTTTTTTACTATTCTTTTATTCTTCATCAAAAAATGCATTTTTATTATCGTATTGATTTGTATTTTCAGCTTCTCTAGATCTAGTTCCACCAGTCTTCTTCAACCAAATGCTTCGAATGAGAAAAAGGTGATTTCTTTTCTCAATCCAAACTTGGTTTTGCCACTGCAATGCTTTAGTGTTGATTTGGTTTATGTTGGTGATTCTTTTGTCCTTCCTGAAGATGAGCAAGCAGAGAAGAGAATAAAATTCCACATTTTGTTTTTCCAATTCTTAGCTTAAATTCCATATTTTCCACCGTCGTCGACCAAAGGAGTGTGCGGCTACTTGCATTTGTCAACGACCCAAGGCAAGCAGAGTGGAAGAGAGGGAAGTATGTGACTGTGAGAGAAAGCGATTGTGAGAAAAGTGAAGACAAAATGGAAAATGACCATTATTTGCTGGAGGGGTTCACACATTCCTCCCCCAAATCAAATTATGGGCCTTCAAGAACTGAGTACCGCCAGCGTAAAAAACTGTTCACGGTGAAAGGTACTTTTTCATCTTTTTTATTCCTCTTTTTTCGATTTGGTTTTTGCTGTTGTTATTTTAGTGATTGATTTTTTTTGTGTGTGTGTGTGTTTGATTCTTTATTTCATTGTCAAGAATGAAGGAGGAAGGTTGAGATTTAAGAAAGCCAAGAAGATGATAAAAATCACAGCTTTACAAAGGTACTTTGTTTCGCTGCTATACATACATCTCATATGTCATTTCCTGTTCTTTCTGATTTGGTTTTTTTTTTCCTGCCATTTCTGATTGAGTTTTCTTTATTTTCACTATGACACTGAGGTCTTCACATTTTCCTTTTGGTTCAGTATTTTTTTTTTTCCTTGCCTAATGCTGCTTTAGTGGTATTTTTTTATGGTGTTGATTCTCTTATGGTTTCTGAAGGATGAGAAAGTAAGAAAAAAGGATAAAAAACTCACATGTATTTTTCTGCCTTTTAACTAATTCCATCTTTTCCCCTGCTTTCTTGATGGAACTTGTCTTCCTTCATTCATATTTGTTGAATGGAAGCTTTTATTATTGAATATTACTCTATGTAGATCCTGCTTTCCATGTTTCCTTTTAATAAGGAACAGAATGCCAAATTGTCGAAACCTCCTCTGAGGTGGTTGGAGAACTTCTCTAAAATTTCACTTATCTAAAATTCAACTATAATTTGGCTTCATTGCAGTAGGTTGCTTCATCATTTGGCCAGCGTCGTTTAGGTCATGGTGCCGTCAGCTGCTCCAGGTGATTCTTTTTCTCAATTTGTTTTCCCTCCTGCAATGTAAACCCTTCAAAAGGTAGCTGCTTTGTTTTACAACACATGTTTTTGACTATTCTTTTATTCTTCATCAAAAAATGCATTTTTATTAGTGTATTGATTTGTATTTTCATATGGGAAGCTTTTTGGCTTTGTGGGTTAAGTAAGAATGAAGACTATGTTGCAGTTTGCTCTATCCGGTTATGTTCGGTGTAACACGGTGGAAGGTGAATTCTTTTAACCTGTCATGATCTGTTTTTTTTCTTATGTTGTTTATGTTTTAACATTTTTTTCCCTTTTTTTTTTTTCTCTTTTTTTGTCTGTTTGAAGGATGAGAATTTTTTTAATTATGAGAAACCCAACCAGTGGATAAAATCACAGTTTTCAAAGGTCTTCATTTTTTTCCTCATCTTATGTAAGATATGGCTTCTTTCCTTCCTTATCTTTCCTGATTTTGTTCTATTTCTTTTCACCTCATAGTGTTGTGTTTTTCATTTTTGTTTTTGGTGGTTAAGCAGATAAAGTTTAAGGCTTAAAGAAACTAAAGAAAGGAATAAAATGGAAGAAGATGAGATATTAAGGAAAGAAGAAAAAGAATGCTCTGCCAAGAAGAAGTTGAAAGGTATGCCAAAGAAATAAACTATTGAATAAAAAGCTTGCGACTTTTTGAGTAATACTTTCTTTACATGCATTTGCTTCACAACAGAAGGTGCTTTTTTCTTTGCTCTGTTTTGGGTTTCCTTTTTCTTGATTTTGGCATAATTGGAGTATTTCTTATTACCATATCTCATCTCTAAACTTTCTCTTTGGGATTTTTTTTTTCAGTTTTGTGTTGGTTTCAAAGCTAATTTCTGACTTTCCTTCGGATTTTTTGGTTTATGTTTTTATATTAGCTTTTTGTATTTTTTTTTATTTGGCTATATGCAGTGATTTTTTTTTTTCCAACTTGGTTTTGTCTGCTGTTGTTTTAGTGTTAAATTTATTTTTGTGTTTGATTCTTTTATTTATTTCTGAAGAATGAGGGATGGGATTTGAGAAACTCCAGAGGCGATAAAAATCACAGTTTTACAAAGTAATATTTTCACTACTATGCATACAACTGATAGATCCTTTCCTGCTGTTTCTAATGTTGTTTTATGCTTTTTTAATGACATTTATGATTTAGTTTTCTTTCTTTTAATTCCACAATTATGGTATTCACATTTTCCTTCTTTGTTCTATGTAGTCGTAGCTGTTCGATTAATGTTGTACACAATCTCGCGCTCTATACGCATTCTTTAACCTTCATCAGACGAGAAAGAAGGGTGACATCTTTTTTCTTTCATTTCAGTTTCTCTATTTTTTTTCCTGCCTAATACTATTTTAGTGGTCATTGTTTTGTGTTGTTGGTTGTTATATGCTTTCTGAGGAATGAGAAAGCCAAGAAGAAGTTTCCCCATTCTTCACTGCTCTCTTGATGGGTTGAAACTGTGTTCCTTCATTCCTTTTGCTTGTTTTATTTTTATTTTTAAATGTTTTACTTTTGGGTTTATTCTATTCAAGTGGTTTCCGATGCTGCTCCAGAAATCAAGTGTAACCATATATTTGTTTCCCACCCTCTCTTTTTGTAGTTCTTTTTAGATCTTTGGCTGAATATTTTTTTTTTATGTTCTACAGTGCTTGGCTTGTCGCTGCATCTTTAGAGAATGAAATGAGAAGAATTAGGCATCTCTTGAATCTTCATCTTCGGAGGAAGGTAAACATATTTTAAAATATTTGCCTCTCTTTTTAGATCCTTAGGTTTTAACTGGATTTTTATAGGTGTGAAATGTGTATACTAATCTCGTTGTCAGCTTGTTGATGCATATCCGTAGGGAATAAGAAGACTTAGCATTTGTTAAAGGTGGCTGTGTTTTTTTTGTTTTTTTTTTCCCCCTTTTGATAAATTAAGTTGTGTCTCGCCTCTTCTGATTTTGCCCAAATAGTGTTCTATAATTTAATGTGTATGCTTTTAAGCTTTAGTTAGCCAATTATTAGCACTTCTCATACCTCATTGTTGCCGATTTCTTTTCCCTCTAATTAAGTGGACTATTTGTATTCCTGATTGATTTTCTTTATAAAAAAAAAATCTATTTTTAGGCCTGGTAACTGATTTTCTTGCCTCCCTTTTCTAAATTTGGATACCTTTTTTTAGTTAGATTATTTATGTATCTGGTTTGGAACTGTTGATGTTGCAAGTGAAAGATAACCTGAAACTGGCGAAAAAGAATAAGGAGAAAGAGAAGGAGAAAGGAGAAAGATAAGCCCAAAACAAGAAGAATCAAACCAAGTCCAAACTGGCAGCCAAGTCTCGGATGCGCTCTCAGGTATGTGTTTTGCTTACTTACTTTTGGTCAATGATAACCAGACAATTTTTGTAGGCAATTCCTTGTGCCATGTGCCAAAATTTGAATCTGGTGATTTGATTTTTGCCTGTCGCTTCTTTAGAAATTTTCAATTTGAATATATATATATATATATATATATATATATATATGGGGAGAGGAGTGAGTTGCTGGACAGACTTTCAAAAATTGTAATCTGTGTATTGTTGTTTTGTTACAAATATATTATTGTTTCTTCTTCATAGTTATTGTCTTGAAAGGGGAATCTTGATATCTTTTTTTACCAAAAAATTGTTTGTGCACAAAGGACATTGAAATTTATAGCTATTCAATAGAATACTGCTCTCCCTAAATAAATGGCATAATGTGTATCACAGAGACATCAATAGATAGGGAGAGGAGTGAAAGGAATATTTTTGTCCCTTCTTTTGTTGTCTCTCTACTCAAGCTTCTACTTTTCTGATAGTTGTTTGAGTCTGGCTATTCTTCAATATTGTCAGAATTTATGTTGTATGTTATGTAACTTGGGTTATTTGGTTATTTCTGCAGATGTAACCCAGGCTCTTTATGAGTTGGAACCTAGTCTTTTCTTTGTAACGGATGCCATGTTGTTCTCTTCTAATGTTCTCTATGCTGTGACTTGAGAAAAATGTAAATTACAGGTTGAAGGAGGAAACTCAACCAGCAACCAACATTTATGCATCTTAGTTTGATGCTAACTGCACAACATTATTAGACCTCTCACTCACAAAGTGGGTGAAATAAAATGTTTGATTCAATTTACCCGGGGTGGGCACGGTTTGGGCCAATTCGAAATTCGAACCGAATTCGAATTTACCGAATTCGAAGAAACCTAATTCGAATTTTGAATTCGAATTAGGTTTGGTTTGAAACCGAATTCGAATTATGAAATCGGTTTTCGAATCGGTTTTCGAATTGGGTATTCAAACCAAAAACCGAACCGAAAACCGATTTGCAATATATATATATTTTTTTTATTTTATATGTTTTAATTTTTTACTTATTATTTTATTATTTTTATTTTTAGGGGTTTTTAACTTTTTAGTGTTTTGGCTTTTCCCCATTGCCCTAGTTGCTATTTCTGTTATCAAAGACTCAAAGTTAACATTGCCTCTGCTCTGCCGCCGCATCGCGACTCTGAAGTGAACACCATAGTGACGGCGACGGCGAACTGGGCGAAGCCACGGCGACGGCGACGTGGGCGAAGCAAGAGATTTAAATCTGTAAGTTATTCACATATTACATATTACGATGGGTTTTGGCTTTTAAAGAAGGCAAGTATTTTGTGAAGGCTTGACTTGGCATGGATAAGTTTTCTGCATTTGTGATATGGTGATAAGTTTTACAAACCTGGGAAGGCTTTAGGTTGTTAGAGTGAAGCTGATCGCAGTAGAACAGGCCAAGGGGATATGGCATATAATTGATAATACTTTCCTCAAAAGAGCTGACATGTAAAACCATTTACCATCCCTTTTTTAATAGCCTCCTCTGCACTGCACCAGTTCATCCAATCAAGCTGCGCTTTCAATCCATCCAATCAAGAAGATCCGTCTCTGAGAAATTTGCAAAGTCCAGTCCTCCAATGGAGATGGACGATGGAATCAAGAAGCATATCTCAGCGTTTTCAACGGTGTTTGTAGCTCTCTGTTACTGCTACTTCATTTCTTGAAATCCTAAGTTTAACAGAGGTAAAAACTTAGACAAGAGGACTTAAAACCCGTTTGTGTGTGAAAACAGAGAGCTTTGTAAGTCCACGATAAACATATTACTGCGTATTTATTTAATTATTTATATATATATATTTATTTATGTATGTATTTTCTGGTATACTATACAGTGACAGGAAGAGGAGCTTTATTATCATCACTATGTTAATATTCTCAGACATAAAGATGACAAAGCGTTGAAGTTTAAAAAAAGGAAAGAAAAGAAAAGAGCACTATCAACAAAGGAGTTTCTTTCTTTATTTTATGACTTGCTGGTTTTCATCTCCTTTTTCTGTGAAAAAAGGGGCCTTTGTTTTCTTTATCGCCTTTCTGGTTTTTGTTAGTTTGGTTGATTTTTTCTTCTTTCTTCCCGAGTTTGGAACTGTTATTTGGCGGGTGGGAATTCTGGGGTGCTTCAAAACTGTTTAATGTACGTTGTATTGGTTTGTGATTGATAAGCATCATGGAGGTGGACTGCTTATGGATGAGCCTGAGCCTGTGATTGCTTTGTTCTAGTTTTGATCTCTGCTCCAACTGTGGTTTTTTTAATTTCGTTTTAGATCTCTGCTGTAATTGAGAGGGTGAACTTAGATTTATTTTTCTAGAAGAGTTTGCTGCTGGATTTAGTTGTTCAAATTAGTTACTAGATTGTAAAATTTTGATTATGGAATTAATTTTGTGAATTTGGTTTCCATGGTTTAAAACCGAATTCGAATTACAAATTCGAATTGGTTTGTTCAGTTTAAAATCGAATTAGGTTTGGTTTTCGAATTGGCCAAAAAAATTTTAAAATTCGAGGAAACCAATTCGAGGAAACCACAATTCGAAAAAACCAATTCGTGCCCACCCCTACAATTTACCAGGGTGGATTGGACAAATTGGATTCATTTTGACACTTGTGTTATTTTTCTCTACATATTTCTTTTGTTTTTAAAAATCATGCGATTATTCAGAGTTTATGAATCACTCTAAATACGGTTAAACTCTTAAAGTCAACAAGAGAAGTTTCAGTATAAATATAATTTCCATTAACTTAGTTGTATTAAATTTAAAGTTATTATTAAAAAAAAATATTTTTTGTATATATGTAATCTCTCTTATTTTAATAAAGGATAGTAAATTTATTACAGCATAATATAAAATAAATAAATAGAAAGAACAAAAGCAATTGAATTTATGCGCAAAAATATCAGATCAAAGACGGGCGCGAAGCGCCGTCTATTCCCCCCTAGTATTGGTTATTTGCTAAAACGGGTGAAAGTTTGAAAAATAAAATTTACACAACATATATACTAATTAAAATGCTAAAAATATATTACACAAATAAAAGAAATTGTGAAAAATAGTTCAAAAAGCTGTGAACTAAATACAAAAAATTCAGAAATGCAATAATATATTCAGCTTTATGAATTTGGTTTTTACATCAAATTTGTAGTATATAACACCAAACGTTATAAATATTATTGCAATCTATTAAAGTATTCCAATCTATTACTATCTATTACAACATGCTATAATCAAAAAGCTGTGAACTAAATACAAAAAATTCAGAAATGCAATAATATATTCAGCTTTATGAATTTGGTTTTTACATCAAATTTGTAGTATATAACACCAAACGTTATAAATATTATTGCAATCTATTAAAGTATTCCAATCTATTACTATCTATTACAACATGCTATAAACATAATGATAGTTTTCGAACTTCATCATCCTCTCCAATTTAGCCTTAGATTGCTTTCAAAACGTTTCCATATTTTTCTTTATCTTTCTACAAACCAATAATTGCAATAGACTTAGGTTGCTTTCGAATCGCCCGCTTTCGTGTTTTCCTTCACCTACTTCCAAATCAATAATGATAATAGCCTTAGAATACTTTTCTTCAAGCTTTTAAGGTTCATACAAACCCCTCAAGATTGACCTTAGGTTCCTCTCGCACCATCCTTCGCTAGTTTGGCCTTAGATTGTTGACACCTACATTTTCGGCCACGCATCCATATTTTCATGAACTAGAGTATTATCCACTCTAGTAGGATGACTGATGCATGGATGAAAATGTGTGCAACCAAAGCAATATCTGGCAAAAATGTGATGCAAAATGAGCTGATACAATTAGTTTTCACCCACTGCATCCACTCTCTTAATCATTAACTCGAAAAATAGTAAGAAACTCAAGATAGCTTAAAACAAAGTGAGCGTTCTAAACTATATTTCTTCAAGTTTTCAATCAATACAAATTACCAAACAGTCTAAATACACACACAATGAATAAGGGCCAAAAAATAAGATTGTGCCCTGTGAGATATAAAAATACAGAGATTAAATATAGAAAAAATCAAGTCGACTTGCACTTAAAACATTATAACAAGTCTAAAAATTTATAGGATACAATTTCAAACATAGTTTAAAAAAATATGGCATTACAAAATAAATCGGGTTTAAAAATTTACAAACACGTACTCAAACATAGCTTAAAGGGACCAAAGTATTGTCACAATTAAAATCATATTACATACGCAACATCACAACGCAATAATAAAATTAAAAAAAAAATCGTGTCTAGACATAATAAGAGCAGTCGACTCGCACTGCAGACTTTCGACTCGATCTAAAAATATTATAGCAGATTTGTTGAAATCTACAAATGCATAACAACAAAAGTGGTGTCGCTATACCTTTAGGCGTATAAAGGTATAAATGTCGCAACTTTTGTTGTTGTGTTTATGTAAATTTCAACAAATGAGTTGTGTAAAGAGACGGTGTTAAAGTCCTGTTTTGTGGTAGTATATTAGTTTTATATTGAAAAAAATAGTTTTTGAATTTAAACTTATACTTTGAAATAAAGAGTAATCTTTATACCTTTGAATGGTAAAGTAATATTTTTATAATTATATGTATACTTTTGAAATGAATTATTATTTTAAAAAGTTACATTTATGTTTTTAAACGTAAAAGTATAATTTTGGATAATTACTTTTGATTTCATGCAATGTTTTTAGTGCAACTTTATTGAATGCAATGTTTTGTTTTCAAAACATTTTTTAGAGTACATTTTTCATTTTATTTTATATTATTTACCATAGGCATTTCTTACATTTCAAGCACACGTGCATTACATTTTAACATTCAAAATTTTATTTCGAAAACATATTTCAAACAAATGTACCATATTGGACCAACTGGAACAAGATCAAAGGGAAAAAATGTTGCTATAAAAAAAATTTGGGAACAAAAATCTACAGGGAACTTATTAAAATGCATATTGTGAATTTGTGATGCATTTTCACACCACACTAAAGACATGTACCTAGACCCTAACAAGGATTTGGGCAAAATTCGTAAATATTGGCCGTACTGATACTTAAACCCATAACTCATGGTATTTGCTTTTAACTATTGAATTATTTTAGAACATTAGTAGATTAGATATTGATGTGGTAGACGATTTTCATGTGTCAGCTAAACACTGAAAGTCGAATTAGTTATATACTCACACTTACAAAAAAATTTCTCAATTGCCTTCTGAAGGTCAAGTTAGTAGAAGCTATAAGTGTGCTTATACATTGTGTACTTTCAAACAATATCAAGACCTAGTGGGTGGGTCGATGGGGACTAGTTAGTATGACCAACCTAGTTTTGATTTTAAGTTGGCCCAACAACCCTAACCCAAGCCCAGGCAACAAACACGGTCTTAATAGTAGGCATCGGTCCACTAGATATTATATGGTAATTAGGGATCCGAGACAAGTGGTAATGCAATCGGGATCTTGAAATTATCGAGATCGGCTTTGCCTACGACGGAGTTGTGGAGAGAGATTGTGGCTATAATGTGAGCGAATATCATAGGTAGCGACGTATCTACAATGGGCGAAGGCTCTCCCATCATCCTCTATAACACAAGGTCTTGATATTGTTTGAATATACCCTTTGATTATACTTAAATGACTCTCACTCGTATTGATCTAGATTTCTGAGTGCAATTGGGAAAACTCCTCGCAAGCGCAGGTACGCAACTAATTCGACTTTTAGTGCTTAGACGACACAGAGGGTCAAGAGTTCGTTTATCACAACCTGCTTCATCATAATTGTGATTATATATATAGTATATTCAATATAAATTTATAATGAGATAAATCTATAAACTACTCATGTGATGTGATTCTCAAAGTTTACCTTTTCGATCTGCACTGAAAAAGTAATGATGTAATAAAAAAAACGTTAAATTGTTATTTTATGCATCTCACTTAAAAATTTATATATTTTAAAAAATCGAACTCTTTCACTAGAAATGAATAACAACAATCGATTGATGAATTGTTGTTGTACCCTGAGAATCAATAGTTGTACCATTATGTTCTTACCAAATTATAATTAATTTTGGAAGAATTCTTATTTTCTTACCAAATTACTATACTATTTAGTATTTAGTACCAATACAATGTATTTTATTTTGTAGAATAATATTTTTTTATTACTAATTGCAGTGTCATGTGTCATAACTTATAAATACAGTTTATTTATTTATTTATTTTTTATACTATATGTGCACACAGTAGTAGTAAGCGACGGAGCCACACCGAATCGCCTCTCTCTTTCTCCCTCTTACTTTCTCTCTCTTTCCCCGCCAGGTCCGCCACCACCACCAGCGGCCGCGAGCTCCGCCACGCGTTTGACTAGACAATGCCAGCACAAAAGCGTTCGCAAGACGCCTCACCTACCTCACCACCACCTCCTCCTTCACCGCGGCAGCAGCCGGCGGAGGAAAAAGACGATGATTCGCTGCAACGTAATCAGAACCTCAACGGCGAACAAGCTGAGGACGACGGGGAAGGTACGTGACGCCTACGTATGTGCGCTTATGCCTACGGATTTGGGCGGGGAAGCCTAATTCGATGACGTTTCGTTTTGAGCGGAGAAATTTCGCTTCAACTTGACGGTTCATCTCGAAATTTTGATTTTTAACTTTGTTTTTTTGTTCTCAGATTCGGATGGAAGTGTTTCCTCAACTGATGAGCAAAAAGACGAGTACTTTCCTAAACTCCTCTCTTTAGCACATATGCAATGATATACATGTGTCTTTGCATGTGCATGTATGTGTATGTGTTTTTCATTTTGATTGACTGTATAATCTTATGATCAAGTCTTGGAAATGTCACTGAGTTGGAGTAGTTTGAGATCCCTACGTTTTCGTTGCTTGTGGTGGTGGTATGTACCTTTGCATTTTGTTGAATTATCAGTCAGCTGTCAAGCATTTATAAATGTTCATCGGAGAACTTGTGCAGTGAATTTGAAGGTAGTTTTTTGCGCGAGTTTATCCTGTTGCCGCGTAATTTGGTGCTTTGAATTGCCTTTTGAGATTGCTGAGATCCTGGGGAAGTTTGAATTTTTTATTTGCTTGCATCGATGAAGTTCTGAAAAATTGCTTGATGAGATTCTTGTTGAGTTATGAATAAACTTGATCAAATCGGGAGAGAACAAATATTGCACTTGGATTTTCTCCCCTGCCCGCCTCTTTGGTATTATTATTTGGCATCTCGGATAGAGAATTTGACCGTTTCATCCGTATTTATGTAATTTTCTTGGATGAGAAAAGTCAATCTTCATTTTTTGGCCATCTGTACCTATCGATTTTCCCTGAGTGATGGGTGATTTCCTGATCATGATTTAGATGCTTGCTGTATGTTGACTCAGATACTCCAGAAAATCAAGTGATTACCTTATATCTGTTCTCATCCTGTTCATAAGCTTTGTCGAGTAATTACTTTGGGGATGGTTTTACTTTATACTTGTCGGACAGAGAATATATGCTTAGACGCACTGCATTACCAATGTGTTAGTACTTATTCAATTGACCTTGAGAAATTCTAATTTAATTAACGATTTTTAATATAAATTAAATTTTTTTTAAACAAGCAGACAAACTGAGGTAATACTCCAAGAGATTTTGCTGTTGGACAATAGTTAAGCGGGAAAAGAGAGTTGAAGAGTGAGTGAGTATAGGGTTTTGGAAAATTGACAGTGAGATAGTCTATTGGAGTTGCAAGTGGCAGTAAGGTAGAAGCATTAAGAATGTTTACATAACCGTTACAGCTATGGTTGACAGCCTTCTAGAAATTTATTGATCACAGGAGTTTTGCTATATTGTGCATGTGTGCCACCTACGGAATCTCAAAACATCAACCCATATATTTTCATGTTGTCTTCACATGTCACTATTTATTGCTTGACGTCCTCTTCGGTTATCTTATCAACATTAGAATGAAAAGGTATTTGTGTGATATGAACCAATATCTGTTAAATCTTTGGCTTGCTTGTTTTTGTGTGTGTTTATTGACATAAGGAATAAACATGCCTAATGTATTAAAATTGTTTACCAATTGGGTTTGACGGAGAATTATAATAAGCCAAAATTTGCAGTAAGCTTTCTAATTTAAGTAAGTATCTAATGATAAATGTGCTCATGAAGTTGCAGTAATCATCTCTTTCAAAAAAATAAGAATTATAAGAGAGTGAGAGGAAGAATAAGATGATGATGATGTCAAATGATCGTTTTCATCTTGGAGTGAGATTCCCATATCCTATTCATATGTCGTTCCCTGTTCTGGTGAATGTTATGGGAAGCTGGTTCCTTGGACATTAACATCACATTTCATATGTAAGACACCTAAGATTTTCTCTAAATGCTTATGTTTTCCTCAATTTGCAGATATGTCTTTGTGAAATTGTCAGAGATCCGAAAGGAGGTCCAATGTCCAATATGTTTGGGTATGTAAGATGTTCAAATTTTGCTTACATTATTCTCTACTTGAGAGAAAAAATGTGACTTCCTGACTGTTACTCATAGCACTGTTATTGGTTATGACTCTGTAATGCAGCTCTTATCTTCTTGGCATTTTATGCTTATCATGCTACCCCTTAGAACTTCAGGACTTGAAGTTTCTCTGGTAGTTCGATTTCTTGTATTTCAATCATAAAAAATATATACCCCACTTGCCTTTTTAGTTCTAGTGAAGCATTGGACAGATATTTGTCTGAAAAAAGATATTCAATGAAGTTGTACCACAACGAACAAATTAAAAAGGAATCATGGTGATAATGTAAAGTCGCTTGCCTCTTTAAGCTCAAAACAATAAAGAAAGCAGTTGCCAAGTATTCCAAAAAGAACCAATGAGTATTTGATGTATTTGTTGTTTTCCTGGATTATTACATTTCTGTGGTACCGTTCTGCATTGAAGATATTTGAAAGTAGAAGCTAGCATGGGTTCTCTCCATTTTGGTCTTCCCATAAACTTCCGTTGTTTCTCTTAGCAAGGTTCTTGTTTATGATACATTTCTTGTGTAGGTATCATTCGGAAGACAAGAACAGTTATGGAATGCCTTCATCGCTTTTGCAGAGAATGCATTGACAAGTCGATGCGACTTGGGTACTTTTCATTCTTCTTATCAATTGGCTATCCAGTGACTGTCCCTTTGATAATTATAGATTTACTGAACTTCACCGCAGGAATAATGAATGCCCTGCTTGTCGCACACATTGTGCTAGTCGACGTTCTTTGAGGGATGATCCAAACTATGATGCCCTCATTGCTGCTATGTATCCAGACATTGATAAATATGAGGCGGAGGTAGAATTTTATTTTCTTCCATCTCCCTTGAGAAAAAAGATTATAATTGTATTTTGACGCCATAGTATTTTGTTCATCTGATATTGTAGCAGGAATTGGCTTTCCATGAAGAGGAAAGGGCTCGTAATAAGCAGGTGAGTTGGCAGTGCTACCCATTGGAAATGGTTTAGTGAGTATTTGCTTTAGAATCTTTATTATACCTTAAAATGCTATAAAGGTTATATTAACTATCATGTTTATAATTGGTTAATCAACTTTGAAGATCTTGTTTAACTCCCTTGATCTTCCTTTGAATGAACCTGGTATTTATAGATTCAATTTGTCTGAATCTTATTCCCAGTGAGCCACATTCTTGCTCACCGCCACCCATTTGCTATTTGCATGAAACAAGATATTACATGCCTGTTAAAGTTCTTATTATGAACCAGTGACCCTTCCACATGGCTCATTTTGTCTTGGAAATGTAGATAGCCCAACTATGCGTCTGCTTGTGTTTCTTTGAATTGCCGCCAAACTCACATTCTGGTTCTCTGGTAGATACAAGAATCGATTGCCCAGACTTTTCGAAGACAAACAGAGGCACTGGGAAAAAAAAGATCAGCTAGAGCAACTGCTTCAGCATTTGCGAGGAGATCTCATGGAAATTACCGAAATGTGAGGTCAAGGAGAAATCATCGAAATTCTGAACATCAAGGATCTGATGATGAAGATGACGTTAACGGAAATTACGGTGGCAAAGATTCTTCCTCTGCTGAAGAGCGCAGTCCAGAAGTCAAACCTAGAAGACAGAAGAGGTGGTCAGGAGCACGTTATTCTCAGTCTTCTGCCGCAGCCAATTCTGATGCAGGCTATGATGAAAATGATTCAGAAGTAAACAGAGAGGTGCTTGGTGCTTCTGCTGGCCTTGTTGGTAGCTCAGAAATTTTAGCATGGGGAAAAGGTGGCTTACGAAGTAATACTAGACACGGTGGTTTTGGTGGTAGCAATCGAAGGTTTGCTAGAAACAGCAGATTGTCCAAGCTGATGGATTGTCTTCGATGTTCAGATAAAACAAATGAAGAGGTAGGCCATGGAAATTTTTCTGTGGAGATCTAACGTACTCTTGTGCTTGTATTTTTAATTTTGAATTGAAGCTTATTTTTTGGGAAGTCCTCTTTTGTTGGTAAATTTCTTTAAATCTTGCCTGGAACTGGCACTTGTGGGATCATCTGCAATGGCAATTATATACTTTGCTTCAAAGCTCATCAGGTCATTATGTTCTACCATGAGTAACGCATTTCTTCTTATTGTTTCAGTTGGATGTCAGTCTTGAGCTTGTTGCTATGGACAATGAGGATATACCCAATTTGCAAAGACCGCATCTCAAATGCAGACCCACGATGTCAGTTACGCACTTGTGCCAAGTAAGATGTGGCTGTCATGACTTTAGCCTGCCTTTGGCATTTGTTGATATGCAAATCTGCACGAGAAGCTTATTTTCATAGTCCATGATTTTGTTCACTAATGTGTTTTTATGGTGCAGTATGTTGCTGTCCAGACATCCATGGAAGCCGATGAACTAGAGATTTGGTGGAAAAAGGAACTTAAAAAAGAGTTTCCGGCAGAAGAGAAGAGCGAGCTCCTAATTTCATCTGCTTTTCTTGATAAGATCAAAGATGAGAAGATTAGGTTGGAAGAGCATCAGACCCTGGGTGAAATCCGAAGTAGGTTTAATTCCAGTCAGTGCAATCTGGTAAGCTTCCTTTTTCCCCTTTTAAGTAACACATTCTCATGTCATAGATAGATGGGTGGATGATGTTTATTTCAATACGGTCTTTGCTGTTAACAGGTTTTGGCGTATAAACGAAAGTAGGAAACTGTGACCGGTGGAGCGTGGTAGTAGTGGCGGTGGCAGTGGTGGTGGAAGTTATATACACATACAGTTTTTAAGTAGATTCGCAGAAGCAAAGTTCTTGTATGTATTAAAGACTTTGTTAGACTTTAGTTGCTTAAGGTAAGGGAAGGAGGATACAGAGATAAGTTAAACATGCCAAGACTCGTTGTAGATAATCTTTGCTCTTTTGACTTGTAGGAGCCTCTATTTATATGACTCTCCCAACTCCCAAGTCTTGTTTTGTTTCTCTGTGTCAAATGCCAATGTTTCGCTAATCTGTACAAACAGTTTTATTTATGATCTATGTACATGAAATCCCCATTTGATAGATCCGTTAATGTCTAGAGAGAATTCTACAAAATCGGAGTAGCTTTGAAATCAGATCTTTCATGCATTCGAGACCTATACCTACACCCCGGAAATGGCTTAAATGAGAATTGGGGGACAAAGGGAAGGAAATGAGATTTGAACCTGCAACCTCTTGCATGAGATCTTTTGTCTTACCACTTATGCGTTGGCTTATGGGATCTTTGTACTTCCCACTAAATACCATTTCACGCAGGGCAGTTGATTCACAATTGATTTACAAAAGCTCTTTGTTAGATATGGTTAGATGAACTCACGAGTTTTTCCATTAATTAGAATCAGGAGGTTATAAGATGAAATCCCTAAGGAATTTCAGCGTGCAATGACCAACATTTACAAATACAAGTGTGAATAGATAGGCTGAGTTGCTTCTCTTGACACATTTGAGCAGAGATCATCTATGGCTGTTCTGCTCTTGTGACATTTCACTAGAATCTTAAAATTTAATTCCATGACCATTTCGTCTCCTTAGAAGATATGGCCTGTTCTTTTTGAACGTCTTGAAAACAAGTTTTGAAATAGTTTTATAATGTAAAAAGTGTATTAAAAATGTAAAAAATAGATACTAAATAGTAAAAATTTGTATTAGAAATGATGAAATATGATTAAAATATATTAAATTTACTGTTAAAATCAAAATGATTTTCAAAACAGAACAAAAAGAACAGGCCCTGTGTTTCGTTTTAAAAACAGTTTTGATTTTAACAGTAAATTTAATATATTTTAATCATATTTCATCATTTCTAATACAAATTTTTACTATTCAGCATTTACTTTTTACATTTTCAATACACTTTTTACATTATAAAATTATTTTTCAAAATTTATTTTCAAAATCGTTTTCAAAACGATGAAAAAGAACATAAACAGGCCCAATATCTGGGCTAAACCCAGGTTACAATTACACACATTCTTAAATGACAAATGGGATTTGGATGATTGGACAAACCATTCAATATAGATGCTACTTTGAGCAAAAGTATAAAATAAAAAAAAACAAAAAAATTGTAAAAGTTTACTCGTTAAATTGATTGATTTTTCTCCCCTCACCTACTACTTAATAGTAAGTACTATTGCACCAAATCCCTATCTTTTGAGGAATTTGCTTACATTTAGTGCTGTTATGATTGGGATGGTGGATCGCTATTTGTGAAATAATTATGCCATTTCTCAATTATTACACACTACTCGCAGTAGTATTTTATTTCATAAACACCAAAATGGGACCTTAAATTATGTGCCTCTACTGTGGGAGCAGTCACCTTCAATTCCTAGTCGCACAACTTATAGATAAGTATCAACTTAATTAATTGTCCACATTGCTAATAATCAAAACGCCAAAAACAACAATTCAAAAAAAATAAGAAATCGATCTCTCACATTTCATTTCCACAAAATTATTCAAATACTACCAATATTATATTAAGCATATAGATCATAGATCGAGCACACTCGCTCAATACTACTAATCTCCGCCGTCCGCCACCGCATCGAACGTTGAATCGACGGCGGAGGAGGATTTTTCACACTAAGATTTTTACACTAAGAAAGCATTAAAAATTTGAATCCTAATAAATAAAAAACACTCGAAAAAACGCATAACAAATAACCATGGAGTCAACTGAACAACATAGTTAAGACAACACAGTAGATAGTAACATCCATCAACTGATTAATTAAGGAGCCACACAACTCCGGACACCATAGGTTCCTCGGCTATTTACAACGCAAATGATCGGCGACGATCGGGTTTAGTTTAACGGTACTTGCTCCTGCTCTCCCCGCTGTAGAGCCTGCAATTATTAACCCTATCTTGTTATAGATCTGTGTTTACAATAAATATTTATTTACTTTTATAAATAGATGTATCCCTGAACTCGATAAAAATGGTACGTACCAGTCGTAGACGGTTGGAGAGTTAGGCTGTGGCCTGTCGAACATATCTGCACCAACACCCTTGGTAGCTATGTTACTCCCCGGGTGGAAAACGCTCCTCCACACGTTGTCCTTACGCGCCGCTGCAGTCGGCGAGGGAGTATTCGGTGTTCCGGGGTAGCAGGGGTTCCGGGCATAGACAAGGATCTCTGCATCTTGCTGCCACTACTTTCTCCGGCCGCATCTGAATCATCATTAACAACAAATTTCATTACCATTTTGAACAAAATCTTAAACCCATGATCACGTACAACCTTATAAAAAATAAAAAAAACACGAGTACCAGTCTTGACGTTCAAGGGCTGGGTAGTGAGCTTCCTGAGTTTTTCCAAGCCGCTTTGAGGCATCGGTCCGCCGGCAACATCATCCCAGAGTTTGTCGATCAGAACCATCTTTTCTTTCTCAATTTCTTTTCGGAATTTCTCTTCCACTCTCCTTCTGAACGTACAGGGAAGTGTATAAATAGAAGTGGAGGCCAAAATATCTGCAGGGAGATCAGTTTCAGTGGATCTTTTCTAGACTTTTGCGCTATTTCCAGATCAAGGAAGAGGAAGGTGATTTGGACATGTGTCCGAGAAAGGTGGGTAAGTAGACAAAAGTGGAGTGGGAAAGAGGGAAATGATGAAAAGGATGTGGATAAGGATGAAGACTGAGCATTTGTCGGAGAAATGATCACTCTCGGAGTTTGTATTGTATTGAAAGGATGAGCGTAGGTGGAGGGCTGCTATACAGATGTCCCTTGACATTGTCCTATTCTTCATGGTTCTCTAGGTCGAATTAGATGTTGAACCGGTGATGTCAATAGTTCGCTCGAATCGGGGGTTTGACCGGTTTGAGTCAAGGTCAAACTGGATAATGTCATATAAACATTAAAATTTATTATTATAAAATCCAATAAGTAAATCAACTATAAAATATTTTTTATTTTCTATTAAAAAAATATATAATTATATTACTACATTTTTATTAGACAAAAAAATGATAAAATTTGATGTAAAAAAAAATTAAACATATTTTAAGTTAATACATGAATAAATTAAACGAATTTTAATTGAACTGAAAACAACTAATAAAAATTATGATAGTATTAATTTTATAAATAGTAAGGAATTATAATAAAATTAACTTTAGTTTGGATGATCCAATTAATAGATTGTTAGAAAGTTCATGATTCATATAAAAATGAATTAAAACAATAAATTACACAAAAGTAAACAATGATATAGTGGTAAGTACTCATGTTTTCATGTGAGTGACCAATGTTCAACTCCTATTAACAATAAAATTTTGCAAAAGTTGTCAAATTTTGAAAAAAAAATTTAAAAACCCTGTTCGGGCGGGTCGGCCCGGTTTTCGGCCCACCCGCGATTTTGACTGGTTTTTTAAGGATCCAGTTTTCCCATGTTTTGAACCGGCAAAGGGTGCTGGTTCGCGGCCGGACCGGTCCTACCCAGACAATGTTGCTATTCTTCAGTGTTTTTGATAAAAGGGTGATTTAAATTTTAAACATAGAAGGTAGTTAGACAGGGACGATTTTCAGAGATGGGACGTTATTATATAGGAGCGAAAAATATTCAACACTAATAATACATTTACTTATTAGAAGAAGGGGAGGAGCACTCACTCGCCTACCTCTAGATCTACCACTAATCCACCTAAATATACAAAATATACAAGGCTAAATAACTTACGTTTTTTGTTTTTATTTGGTTTTTTAATTTTAAGTTGTTAAATTATTTTGTTCAATTCATAATTAAGTTTATCACAACTTATGTGTTTGTCGAAAATATGTAAACTATTATGAGAGTTTGGGATCTATGACTATCTTGGAACAATTTTTCAAGTGAACTAACGAAAATTAAATAATTTAAAGTTAATCAACACAAATGAAACAATATTTAAAATTAAAGGACCAATAGAGTGATTTAATCATATTATAATTTACATTCACCTCCCTTGAGGTTAGTTAAATTATTAACTAGTTTTTTTAAATTTTTTATAATAATTATAAGTACTTTCTCATTTGTCAACTTCAAAATCATTGTTATCAATTGCTAAATTAATACAAACTTCAAACGTCTATAGGGAAGGAAAAATGACATTTTCAGTTCCTTTTGTTTGGACCCGTGGTAATTTTAGTCCATTTCGTTTCATCGTGGTAGAAATTGTCCCTTTTATTTGCATGGTGTGACATTTTTAGTCCAATTTACTGGTAATGTCCGGTCTTCATGAGTCAAATTAGTAGTCAACAATTTTTTGACATGAAAAAAATAATTTTGGGGCTTTCTCGAAATTTCCTTATTCTTCAAGGGCCCAAACATAATTATTTCACTTCTCCTTCTTCCTCCGCTGCTGAAGCCGCTGCCACGCATGCGCATGGGACTCGGGAGAAGAAGAATGGAGTCAGAATCGAAGGAATCACGTAGCGAAACTCACACGCATGCGCATGGGCATGGTGGTCGGAGAAAGATGAGTAAGAACAAAGCCAAACGTTGGGAGGTGAGGCGATGGCAGCGGCTTCAGCAGCGGAGGAAGAAGGAGATGTGAAATAATTATGCTTGGGCCATTGAAGAATAAGGAAATCACGAGAAAGCCCCAAATATATTTTTTTTATTTCTAAAAGATCCAAAAAACCGTTGACTACTAATTTGACTCATAAAGACCGGACATTACTGGTAAATTGGACTAAAAATGCCACGCCATGCAAACAAAAGGGACCATTTATGCCAAAATGAAACAAAATGGACTAAAATCGCCACGAGTCCAAACGAAAGGGATTGAAAATGCCATTTTTCCCTGTAGGAGATGTTTGGAGTGGGGATAAAGGATGAGTTTTGTAACTTTAAAGTCATGAATATAAATTTGAACTTTATAATGAGTGACAAAAATCAAAAACATATTCAAATGTTATTTATAAATATTTTAAATAATTCAGACACTAGTAATTATTAGAAAATTTAAGAGTTAATTTATGATTTAATCAAATTCGAAAAAAGGTGAATATATGTTACTTTGGGCCTGTTTGGTTTACAATGATTCTGATCAAGGAAAGTAATATGATTCCTCAATATTAAATTGCTTTATTTGGAAATTGTTTTAATTGGTTGGGAAAGGAAAATAATTCTGCGACACAAGGAAAATAAGTGTTATTTTCCTGGGAAAAGAATCATTGTTCTAATTTGGTATTCTTTTTTCTCTGGTCACAAATTTTCAGAAAAAACATTTAGTACCCTTACTCTTATTTATTTTCAAATATTTTATATTTGGGTTAATTACGCAAAACCCCCTGTGATTTGCGAAAGTACAGGATGACCCCCTATGGTTTAAAAAGCTATGCAACCTCCCCCCCCCCCCGGTAGTTTCAAAACCCCTGTAAAGTAGATGAAAATTTGGTAAGAAATTAAGATTTTTATCTACTTTATAGGGATTTTGAAACCACAGAGGGGTTTTGCATAGATTTTTAAACCATAGGGGGGTCATCCTGTACTTTCGCAAACCACATGGGGATTTTGCGTAATTAACCCTTTTTGTTATATGAACCATAAAATAAAAATAAAAGGGCAAACACTTCATAATCCCCCTGTGGTTTGCAAAAGTTACGCATCACCCCCTATAAAAAATAAAGCTACAAATGACCCCCATGTGCTTTCACGAACGCTGTAACGTTAGTAATTTCCGTCACATTTGACGGTCAAACTAAAAAGTCAATTATTTTTCATTACTTTTTTAATAAAATGACAAATTTACCCTCACTAACAAATGCCATTTTATCATTAATGCAAATGACATATTTACCCTTAATAAAAATAATATACCAATATAAACATTTTTTTTGTATCTTTTAATTCCCTAGAAATTTTTATAAATTTTAATTTTTCCATTTCTTGCTTTAAATTAATTAAAGCTTAAAAACTGTTTTTCATATATTTCTTGATTTCCATTTTTTTTTCCTTTTATAACATTTCAATTTTTAATTTATTTTATATATTCTTATTACTTAATGATTTCCAATTTTTTTTTCCTTTTTTAATTTTATTTAAAGCAAAGTAATCCCACAATTCGAATTAAGTTAATCCAATTACTATCTGCACTAATCCTTTCAAACCCACTTAATCCTCTTCACTACCAAGGTTAATGAGTCTCAACCATTAGCAGAGGTGGAGAAAATCTTGACAAAAATGCAACAACAACGACGACAACTCTTTTTTTCCTTCTTCATTTCCCAGTTACGGCTTCCCAGTTGCAACATCTGCTCCGCCTTGCCCATTTCCCAGTTACGGCTTGCAAGTTGCAACCTCTGCTCCGCCTTGCCATGGACAGGACCCGACCCGCAATTGAATCTCTCCTTAAAGAAATTGAACCCGATTTAAAAAAATAGGAAACAAAAAATCTACACCCACTGCAACCCAATTTCAAACCCAAACTCAAAAAAAAATATCAGCCAAAACATCACAGGTAAAACAAAATAAAATCATCACATCCAAAAAATAAAAATAAAAATCTCACAGCCTATAAAAAAAAAACACAAAATTCATATAACCCCAAAAACAAATCTCAATAATTCAAAAAACAAGATAAAGATAACGCCCGAAAACCCATATCTACAACCCAGCTCGACAAAACCTACAGGTTACAGCCACAACAACCAAATCTGAGGGCACGGGATCTGCAACCGAAAACCCAGATTTGCAACCCAGATCCGGGCCCAGGAAGCGCACGGGTTGAATTTAGCCGGAACTTTGATCGAAATCAAAACCGGGATGTTGTTCCTTGAGCGCCTTTTGATGGGTAGAAGGGAGTTCAGAGTCGAAGTCGGCATGGAGGGTGAGGCGATGGAGGTGGCGGCTGCGAGATCCGATGGAGCGAGAGAGACGTGAGTGGGGGGTGACAATGAATTTGACTGGAGATGATCCAAAGTGCATGAGGGGTTCAAGATTGGAAAGAGATGGAGGAATTGATTTAATGCTACATTGATTACCCGAAAGGAAAGAAATAGACGTGAGTGGTTATGACGAAGGGATAGGTTTTTAGTTTTAATGGTTGGAAGTGAATATCAAGTGTTTAAGAAAATTAAAAAGAATAAAATTTGTAAAATGACAAAATTACCCTCTAACTGTTAAATGTGACGAAAATTCCTAACGTTACAACGTTCGGAAAAGCACATGGGGGTCATTTGTAGCTTTATTTTTTATAGGGAGGTGATGCATAATTTTCGCAAACCACAGGGAGGTTATGAGATGTTTGCCCAAAATTTTAAAAAAAAAACCATAAACTAAAAAAAGGAATTGGTTGCAACTATATATATATTCCTGAAAAAGGTAAAAGATTGTCTATGTATAAAAAATACGTCTAACTAATTGGTTGCAACTAATCATCCACAATATCACAATTTTTTTTTAGTATATATTGTATCTAAGTAAACTTTGTTTATTTTAATTTTATGTCCAAATATATATACTTAAAACAACCTATTTACTTTTCATATATTATTTTCTTTATAGTTAATTTTTCTTAGCTATAAAACTAAATAATATTTTAATGAAAATTAATGTATCAAATTTAAAAATTCTAATTTCTCTTCCTTTTAAATTTGGAAAAAAATCGAGCGACAAATTTAATATTTTATTTTGCAACAAGAAAATTTGTTTTTCCAATTACTTTCTTACTCATCTGAATTCTCGCTAGACTAATAACTACATTATAGATAAATAATCAAATTTATAATTTTTTTAAATTTTAAATTAATTTTGGATGAGTAATTGGCATGTAATTTAATTTTAAAGTTGTAGTTTAATTTATAATAAATATTATTTAGCTCTTATTTAGGTTAATAATATTTTTATGATAAAGTCATTAAGCTTAATTCGAGGGCATTTTTTATATTTAGTTTAGTTCATGTTTAAATTTCCAAATACATTTCTTAACCAACCCAATCACAAAAAAAATATATTCTTTTTTACTTTACTTTCTTTATCATTAGCAAACATGTCATAACTCTCTTGTGGTTTGGAAAACTTTCAGATGACCCTCTTATAGTTTAAAAAGCTACAAATGACCTCCTCGTGGTTTCAAAAATATACCAAAAACACTCTTGTGCTTTAAAAACTATAAAGAACTCCCCTGTGATTTTTAAAATGATACATGAAACCCTCTTGTAGTTTCTAAAATTTTAAAGAACAAGCATCAAAAAATATTTAGAACCCCCTTGTGCTTTGAAATGTGTGAGGAGGTTATTGGTAATTTTTAAAAACCACAAGGGGGTTATTTGTAATTTTTAAAACACAAGGGAGTTTTTGGTATACTTTTGAAATCACAGGGGGGTCATTTGAAAGTTTTCCAAACCACAAGGGGGTTAAGGGGTGTTTGCCCAATTCTCAAAAATCTATTTCTCAAAAACTTTACTTTCCCGTGAACCAAACAAGCCAGCATTATTATAAATTTTGGAAATATAATATAGATATTGTATTACATCATAACTTTGTATGTTAGTGCTTTGTTTTTAATTTCGTTTTTCATTGTATATTTTATATAAGTAATGATAAACATCTCAAATATTAATCACAACTTTGCATAGCAACTCGTGTGTTATATATTTATTGGTTATATTTTCATAAAATAATTATTAATATCACATAATCGACCAATGAATGCATGCCACATAAGTTGCTATACAAAAGTTGTGATGAATTAGTTGAAATATCTATCATTACTCATTTTATATTTTATCACTTATAATTAAATTCTTACTGTTAACCACACATATATATATATATATACTATTTTCAATAAATTCTTTACATCTAAGTTTTCTTTTCAAAAATATTATTGATAGAATATGATAATTCGTTCAATAGATAAGTGAATTTTACGTGAATCAAATTACTTTATACATTATAAATACCATTATCATGTATAAAATAAATTAAATTTTAACTACTATTATTCATTTATATTTTCGTAATTATAAATACTCTCAACTTTTCACCCTAATAAAATATTAAAAGTAACACATACAGTAGAATATCTATAAATTAATACTCGGTAAATTAATACTCCCTCTAAGTAATACTTTTCCCCGGTCCAGACTCGGGTCAATTCAAAAAATTACAAATTTTAATAAAATAATAAGATAATAATTTTTGGAAATATCACTTTATAAATATATAGTCCCGCCAACATTATAAATTAATAATCCTTATAAATTACAAATATAACTATGATACTTTATTAAAATAAGAATACATTGTTGTTTGTTTTTCTGAAAATTTAAATATAAATAAATTTCATCTCTAACTTTTCTAGCTGCATCTAAAAATTACGGTGTTGAATTATTGAATTGCAATAAAAAAAAAATTTGATGTATAATGAACCCATTGAATGTTTTTAGTTCAATGAATTTATAGATACAATTAATTTGTACATTGAAAATCTAAAATTTATATTAATACCTATTAATATAATACACTAGTAGATACAATTAACTTGTATATATTTGATTTATCTAGATATTTCTTTACGAAGATCAAAAATATATTTTATATTAATAAATGATGAATTTATCAATTAAATAATATTTCACTAAATTAATATAATTTCATGATTTCAATATTATTAATTTATAAAGATTTTACTGTACATATAAACTATACTAGTTCTTAAGGATAAAACTTAACTATGGACCACGAGCAGATGGTTAAGTTTACCCATTCCGATGTTGTGGAGCCCAACATTATGGACTTGGGGTGTTTTGATCTATCTTGATGTGATTTCTTTTGATATTGACTCCGTGTAATGAACACTGCAATTCTAGGCTCTAGCGTCATCAATCTAGTCTCGGATGAATACTCTGATACCATTTATGATGAATAAATGGAGAAATCACATCAAAATATAGTTTATAAGCGAAAGAGTTTTAAGTTTAATTTATACTACACATGAAAGTCCTATACTTTTTATATATGATACATAATTATTCATAACACTATCCAGTGGCGGATAAAAAAAATAAATTATAAAAAAAATGTGTTTAAATAAACATATTTAACGACTAAATTGTAAGCTCGCAATTATAAAACGATAAAAGGTATAAATATTCGAAATTACTCTATTCGTTGACGCTTGATAACGCTTCTATATCTGTTAAAAATATTGCAAGATTTGCTCATGTTCAATTGTTGAAAATATATCATTCTCAATTTATACAATTAGACTATCATTAATTAAGTCACTTGTCTCCAATCCTATTTTGCTAATTAATTTTTGCAAATGAGTGGGTGAACGGTGTTGCGCTCGATTTTGCTACAGGTTTAATTTTTTTTTATAATTCTTTTTCATTTTTGATTTCATAATTTAGAAGAAATTGACCGTGCCTTATGTTAGCCTTAATTATGTTGGGCTTGTACTTAGTAGTTAATAGTTTTATTAAGAAAATAGGTGGGCTGAAATTGACCTACTATATATAGTACACTTCTATCAAAAAATAATATATATATATATATATATGGAAAACAACCTATTAAGTGGCTAGCAGGTTTGGCGACCCTAATTTTAATTGCAAAGAGATATGAAGAGGGCATAATTACCGAATCTCCTGTACAAAAGAATGTGAATGAAGAAAATAAATAAAGACAAACCTATTGCGTTACCTAGGGGAGTTGTAAAGCATCTGACAGCAGGATTCTCCTAAGATGCAAAGGAGCATCCAAATCAATTGCGAAAGTCTCCATCGATCCGCTACTAGCATATCATGCCATAAAATCTGCTACTCCATTCGCCTCTTGACATATATGATTCAAAGTCCAGCTATCTTTAGTTAAAATGGGCCTAATCAGCAAAACTGACACGTGAATCTTCCATGCACCTCAGTTTTCTTTGGACTGCATCTACCAAAACCTGTGCGTCACTTTCCACTTCCAACTGTTGATATCCCAATTCTTGGCACATTTCCAAGCCTCGTAGCAACGTCCTTGTTTTGCGAAAAAATTTGTTTAATGGCCATAATCCCAAACCTTAGCAAGAAGCAAATCACCTCTATCATTCCGCGCCACCAAAAAATTTTATAAATTAGGGTGGGCTGGAGATACACCCGCCACTAACACTAGCAATTGAAATCGAGCCATGGTTCAATAGTTAAATTATAAACGAACTCACGCATGTTGCAAACTCAAATCCCATTCAATACAGGAAATAGAAATTTAAGGTGTAGACAATGATGGAACATAGTGGGGGCTAAAATAGGCTTGGCCCCACAATAAATTTTTTTTAATAGGTATATTTATGTTTTAGTCTGAAAAAAATTATATATATATTTGACCCTTATAAAACATAATTGGCCCTTCCAATTTACTGATTCAAGTTTCGTCTCTGGGTGTAGAGCCCCCACTATATAAAAAAATAATAACAATAAAAACTAGCAATGAATCATATTTTATATTGAAAAGAAGAAGCAACAATTGTGGGTGTCCTTGTCATCGTAAATCATCCATGAAATTCTAGATCAAGACAGGATGATGGTAAATAATATTATCTAGTCTTTTTTTTAAATTTATTATAATAATTAGTATCTTTCCTTTAGATTAGATATTTTGATACGACTTGTCTCTATTTGTTAGGTCATAACACATCATGTGAAATGAACGTGATTGTTTTTTAAAGATATATAGTTTTTAAAAAATAATATAGAAAAACTTATATGCTATGGGTGAAAGTATTTGATTGCCCGCATATCAAATTTAACTTTTAAATTAAATATCACATATATGTTACGAAAAAGCGCAAATTAATATGATCTTTCAGTGTATCGCGTATCATTTATAACATTTGATGGATAGTGTATAGCTGAATGTTTCGTGTTGTGAGTTAATTGCTGAAATCTTGTGCATCGTGCATAACCTTTGCTTTTTCTTAGTTTTTAACACGTCGCGATTAAGTTAAAACAATAAATATCGTAGTAAAGGAAACACGCATACTAATTTTTGGTACGGAAATATGGCCTTTGGATTATCTGTTACACATCATATTACACGTCTTAATAACTCATTGTAAATATTACTTTTGTATTAACTTTTTCACAAATAACATTCATTTTTATTATAATAAATTTTTTTTATTAAGGGTTCACCATTTTTAGTGTTAGGGTATTTCAAAAAAAAAAAAAAAAAAAACTACAAAATTGTATTCAAATATGAAAAAATAAAAAAGTTCAATATCAAAATTAGGCACAATGCGGATCAATATCATTGGTAAAGAAATTAATATAGAAAATAATATTTACAATGAATTATTAAGACGTGTAACAGATAATTTAACATGAAAGTAAACGGAGGATGCAAAGCATTTTTAGGAACTAGAATTCTATTTTAAAAAAGACTGCATAGTCTGGATTATAAAATGTTGGGTCCTACATTGGATCAAGTGTGTTAAAATGTCTGAAAATTACTAGTCAGCCCACAGGTTTGGAGTGTTGTTACTTCCCCAGCCATTACCATTACCACCAAAAGTGTAGGGGACTTAACATGTAGAGATTGGGGAAAAAGTGTTGGGCCTTGAGAGAATAAAAAACATTAATATGTCAAAAAATTACATGTTGGGCCTTAAGAGAATAAAAAACATTAATATGTCAAAAAATTACATGTTGGGCCTTAAGAGAATAAAAAACATTAATATGTCAAAAAATTATTGGTTTAATCTGTGTGTTTTAAGCTGTTACAACTTTTATGTCAGGTTCAAGTGAATTAAAGAAGAAGCGTTATAATTTGAGGGAGAAAAATTAAAAGGAAAGATAGAAGAACAGAAATTGGGAAAGGGAGAAAGACAGAGAGAAGAGGAGAGAGAATTTCATATATCATTCAACATATTCGTCCTCAAACTTATTACAGGGAGCTATATACTCCATGCTTGACTAATTACTTTTTAACGCTGTAATACAACTAAAAACTAATATTAGAACTAAACGATGTTGTTAGGATACTAATCTTGACATTTTACTACCTCTACAAACTTTTCAAACTCATAGCTAGTTTAAGAAGATCAAGAATGTTATGCCATATGTACATTATGTTGGAATCAAACGCTTTACATGTGTGATATATAGTGTTTCATCACAATCTATTACACTTTACAACCATGTTTGTACAGACAAGTTTTATACCTTGCATACGATTCTCATATTTCGTATTGTCTTGAACAAGTTTGCTAAATCATTGTAGTGCACCGAACAACATCCCAAAATTGAATGTTGTACCTTAGTGCCAGTATCGTGTGTGTGGGATTTTGCAAGCATAATGACCGATTTTCATACCAATTGTCATAGTTTGAGTCCAACACATCTCAAAAGCTAGTTTAAAGATGACTAAACAGTTTTAAAGCGTCCAAAAATTATTAGGTCAGGTTTCAGGTCACCTTTAGCAAACTTCAAATCAATGTTTGTAGCGCAATTTGCATTTGGTAAATAATCTTTTATACGTTAATTCTTACATTTTCAATATACGTTAAACATTATTCATTATTCAAAATCAAAATTTAAACAAAGATTTTGAACTAAACTCTGATGTCATATGGCTAAGTTTGCTATGTATATGAATGAAAAGCCCCATTTATTTTTTTCTCATCACACTATATCGTCTTCTTATTAGAACAAAGCTCAAAGTGCGATGCCCTTTTCCATTTCTTTTGAGGCATGAGTCACAGTGTGTATAATACAAACGCCCAAAGCCAAGTAATCAAAAGAAGTACGCGTTCAGGAATGAGGTAGTGATCAAGCGATTTTGTCGTATAGAATGCCTCTTAAATGTAAAGGGTTCGATTCTTTTCTTATACTTCCTACAGCTCTTACTTTCGATGTAATAGATAACAGAATAATATAATAGTATCGAATTTAAAAAAAAGAAAAAGAAAAAAAAGGTATTTGACTCTAAAGTATCAATTGTTGGATTGTTTTTAATGATCCATTGAGTTTTTGAAGTCCATTTGGAAGTTGAAGAAGTCTCCTTCTTAGCTGTTGTTCTATCTTTATTAATGTCAATTACTTCATTGTTTTTGTCGGAGTTCTTCCGAATTGGATTGGCTTTTGTATAAATTTTTTGGCAATAGCTTCATTCTTTGTGCTATATAAGGTCACTGTCACTTTTTAAACCAACTGTCCTCGGACATGGATGCATATTATATGATCTTCATCGAATATTTCTCAACCCAAGACACTGTTTCTCACTACAAAGAAATAGTTTGTCCTCAAACATGTTCTAACTATATTAGATAATGAAATATGAACCATATAATCGATTTCACATAATAAGATAGAAGTATGTATCACTGTAATTAAATCCATGTAACAAGGTTTTTTATACAAAGCACTGGAGTTACGTTATTATTGTTTTTGTATCTCATTTCAGACTGTCAATTGAGTCGAATACCAACTATAAAACTATAAGGTAAGAAAAAAAACACAAAACACAAAAGATCCCAGTGAAGAGGACAAGAGTCTTGCACGGACAATACTATGATAGTCTCTCCTTAAAAGTGAAATCTCTATCAAGCACTTCTCCATTCCCTTCGGTTTTCTAACCCAGAAAAAAAAGCACTCAAAGGCAGATTATTTCTCATGGAAAAGGCCAACCGGCCTGCACCCTACGCCAAAAGAACAAACCAATAAGAGAAACCCGCCCTAAATATAAAAGGGTCATCAAATGAATAACAAAATCTTCGTTTTGGTTCTTACCCAGAAAAGAACACCAGAAACAACAAATTACCCCTCACCGTCGCGCTATCGCTTTCTGGGAATTTCTTCATAGCCCCTATGAGACGTTGAGAAAATATTTCATTCTATAAAGTCCACCAAAAACGTTGACATCAAATTCACAGACAGCTGGTGTATTATTATGGGGGACAAAGGGAAGTTTTAGAAGCATTCCACAGAGAAAATACATGCATCATTTCACCTCATCAGCCTCAAAATCGTCTGCAAGGAGGCATATAAGATAAAGAAAGCCTGCAAGAGGACAGGAGTAACCGTCCGGCGTCAAATCCAGAGCTTCCTAGTATAAAAACAGCATTGAGTAAGTGCAGTGCAATTCATCACCAGGTCTTCACAGAAACTATCCTAATCATGAAAATGTCTCTGGATGCTGCTGCTGATGTTCCTTCGGGGTCTTCTCTATCCTTCGCGGGCTTCGTGAGCGAGCAGGATAAGCATTCAATGCCACAGAAGAAGCATGTTCGAAAACCAGGTCGAGAAGAGAGAGCTTCGCAAGAATTTGAATTTAGCTCTGTCATTCCAAAAAGACGATACTCAGCAGATAATTCAAATGGCCAGCTCCTGCATCAGAGAGGAACACAGAGATGCTCTGGTCCAGGCAATTATAGGAGATCGGCCAGCACAGAATCAAGTCTAGATGGAGCCACTGGAAAACAAAGCATTAGAGTGAAGAATGGAACAGAAAAGAAGCACTATACCAGCCCAGGGTTCGGTCAGAAAATCATCAATTCCTTTGCCTGCAAGGATTGCCGCACAATTGAAACAACACACTCTGTGGTAGGACGAGCAACCTGATAAGAGAATGCACTTCTTTATGCTCCATTTCCCGCATTTTTCCATGCCAACATGTGGAATTCTCCTTTGCCAATTGTTGCTTTTGCTTGTGAATTGTTTCTAGTTATCCTCATTTTATCTGTCACAGACATATCTAACTTCAATCTGAGTCTTTTCAATGTGAAATCAGTCCCATGTAACGGCAAAACAGATCATTTACCCTAACAAAATGCAATTACACAAACACCTCAAAAAAAGCAGCATGTAAATGTTAAGCTTTAATTGCATCATAGTTCATTGTAAATCAGGTTTTCATTTGCACTAAAAATTTTATAAAATACAAAACAAAAAAACTTCAAATATGACTGTATCACAGTTCACTGTATATATCAGTTTGTGTCTACTCTGGGCAAATGCAATTGCACACACTCTAATACACATCACATATTAATGAAACATGAATATAGAACAAGAGTCTTGAGTTTGACCGAGTAAACGCTTCTTCTGATGTGTTTTATTGATTATAAAATATATTTAACTTCCATTTCACCGAGATCAAACTTCTACCACAACTTGTAACTAGTGTCAGAAGAACCAAGAAAAGCCTACACCATAAACAGCCTTTAGACCTCTCAAAAGTGGAAAATTGTTTACTTCCTAAAACCAATTTCTCCTAATAACCAAACAACCTCATCACTAGTTAATACCTGTGAAGAATCTTATCTGGACTCTCCATCATTTCTGCTACCACTGTTTGAATGATGGGAAAGTAAAGAAAACTCTGGTTTTACTAATATGTTCAAGTTTGACAACAACAACAAAAAAAGAGGCTGTAAATCTCTTGGGAGAAAATATTTCCTTCATATGTCACTTGATAAATTCTCTAATATTTTGAAGTTAGTTCTATAATTTGGTAATCTCGTTTTTGAAATGAGTTTGAAAATGTGCCTAGGATTTGAATCTTAATATTAAAAGTGTATCACCAAAATTCCCTTGCGATATTAACATTTGGAGTTGATTGGTAATCCAATTCATTGTTCACACAGAACTTCGACGATCGCCTTTCTCACTCAATTCATATCCTTAACTATTTGCTAAATTCAATTTTATTACTTGCTATATGTTTTTTATGCTTGAATCAGTGCGCCTTGGTTAGTGAAAACTCAATAAGTGTCTCATTAAAAGCGGTATGGCCTCTTTGAACATGAACGTATTCAAAATTCTTGGTATGCTAATGAGTACGTGCATTGCTAGACCTGAGTCTTGGATCGAGCGTTGCCCTAATTGCATAATAGTTGGCATGAACTTCTGCCATGAGACTTAACCTTGCCTTTGATATGTTTGGAAAATGATGGACTAATATTACAATACATACCGTTAGATTCGCTTTGTTCGCCATTTGCTCCTTGATGCGAACCAAATACGCACTTGGTTAGCCCCTTTTTATAAACAAGGAGATTAGGTTGAAATGCCACATCATAGGTGGTCAATTCTTACAATATCATAATTAGGGGTAGGCAATCCATGTCGTGTTCGAGTTAGTGGGTTCGGGTTGACGGTTCCTGTGTTGACACTTCTCAATTCTAACTTTATATGTTCAATTCCTCGTATAATTCATGTCGACCCCATTAATTTGCGAACATTTTGAATTTGTGTCGCGATTTTCTGTTGCGCACAAAATACTCATGTTGGGTTCAGGTTGGTAGGTTTACGTGTCGATATTCTCAATTCTAACATTACTCGTTTAATTATTCGTGTTAACTCATTTAACCCATAAACCTGTCAATGCTCAACCCTAACTTGTTTATGTCGTATCTTGTTTTGGCATCATGTTAGAAACTGCCACATTTATCCAAAATGATGTTATTTATCAAACCTCTTGTCGATACACCATCTCAAAATGTTGTCACTAGAAGCATTGGCTTCTTCTTAAGACTGCACAAGCTCTTATGTTTCGAAATGAAAGTTGCTCAATGCTTTAAAAATTGTTGCAGTTTCCACAACTTGTTTTCTGATTAATCAAGTGCCTTGGTATGTTCATAATGGTGACATTATCACATTCTTTTCTTAGTAAACCTTTATCTCCATTCGTGCCTAAGATGTTTCCATATAGATGTTTGATTCAAGGTGTGTATTTCTCAAGTCACCACATCATAGCATATTTTCTCAAGTTATTTTTAAGTTGAAAAAGGATATAGAGGTCATTGTCCTAGCCTTAGAAAGTGTCTCGTATAGACATATGCTACATTCTTAGAAGATACACCGAACTTACCTTCTTAGAAGATACACTGAACTCACCTTCTTAGAAAATACACTGATGAAACGGGTTTTGCCGGCGAGATTCTTCGGGTCGGATCCGCTCCGATCTGTCATCTCCAACACCCGTACTAGAGAAAAAAAATTTCCGATTAAGCTCCGATGCCACAGTCAGTATTTTAGATATAGGATGAGTATAGTAAAATAGAGAGAAAATGGTACCAAGAAGAGACTTCCTCTGTAATGGTGATGAAGATGCCTATTTATAGAAGTGAGGGGGCCAGTCGGTCATTGCCCCATGATCCGTATATAAATAGTCTTTCATTGGTGGGCCAACTTGGGCCGAATTGTAAATTTAGTAGTTGGGCCCTAGTTTGAGCCGAAGGCAAACTAGGCACACCAACTAACCCCCCCAAGTTCTGGATCGTATCTCGTGGAAGATTCAGAACTTGAAACTTCACAGTATGGAAGGCCCAAAAAGACCTGTAATAAAAAGGCTTACGAGAGCCTATAATAAGAATACCCGTAGTGTTCATAGAAATTAAAAGTCGTGTAAGACTCATTGTAGTGAAAACCTCAAGTAAGGCTCACAATGGAACCCCGATTTTGAATGTACAATTCAAATACCGCCTCGCGATCGTTCACGGCATCCGGCCGCCTGCATAAGAGAGTCGGGTATGAGCACTTTGCGAGTACGCCCAAACCGCGACAGTAAATTCGAACACCGCCTCCCGGAAGTTCGCGGCATCCGGCCGCCTACAAACGAGAGCAGGGTTCAGGCACTTGTGGCTGCATCCTGCGATAGTATGCCGAATTCCCGACTATGACGAATGCTTAGAGTCGGGCTAATACACCCCTCCTTGTTCCTAGCAAGAATCAACAAACACTCAGTATTTGCAAAATTATCTGTAAAATTTGCAAATATCATACTTTGAACAAAATACGCAAAGTCGAAATAATTAAGTCAAATGTATACTTCAATTTATAAATACAATTCATTATGCCTTTATAATAATTGCACAAGAACAAATATTTCACCATAAAATAAATAAAGGCTCATGTTCATTTATTTAAAGCAAAAGAAAATAAAATAAGATAAGCTAGCATGCTTTATTATAAAATAAATAAAAGCTCAAGTTTCACTTATTTAAACCAAACTAAAAGTGAACTAGCATGCATTATTCATTTATTTGGAAATAAAATGAATAGATAAGAATGGAACTGCCCCGAAATTTGAAGTTTACAATTTGTACGTTGTTGGGTCTTGGCGACTCGGGTCTTTGCTCTACCATTCTTTAAGCGTAGCCTCACGATCCAGTATGAGGGAAACTCGAAGTGATTAGGTGCGGGTTACACCAAACCCCGCCTTGTCTCGCTTTAGCTTTGTCAACGTAAGCATTCTCGGGATTTCCTTGCCGATACGACATTCTCGGACCTCCACCTTCTTACTCCAAATTGAAGAGAGTAGAGGCCTCTTCAATTTTAACAAGTGTCCTCGGGATTTCCTTGCCGATGCGGCATCCTCGAGTCTCATCCTTTTAACTCCAAACTAAATAAAGCACACATTGCTCACCCACACATGAAAATGCGAGCATGCACGGGCAAGCATGAAAATGCGAACATGCCCGGGCAAGCATGCCCAGCCAGGCAGCCCCCCTCCCCGTGTCTCACCCACCCATGAGAATGCCTACATGCACTCACAAGTGGACTGATGTGGCGGGAAACACATGCATGCATGTGCATGTGGGCTGATGTGGTGCTGATTAGCGGAAAGCACATGCACATGCATGTGTTCAACTTGCATGCACCGACGTAGTATCTATTACAAATCAACTAGCATATGATATAAATCAATTCTCCATGCACGGGCTCCGCTCCCCCACCGCCCTCGATTTTTGTTCCCTTGCATGCACGGGTCCTCTCCACCGCCGACCTGATTTGGTTCCCTTGCATGCACGGTCTCCCGACTTTCTTCTTCAATCTTGCATGCCCAGTCTCACCACCGACCTTGATTTTATTCTTTTGCATGCACGGGGTCCACTCCACCCCCGACCTTGATTTTGTTCAACTTGCATGCACGGGTTCACCGAGGATATGTTATTAAGCTAAGCCGGCACACATCGTTTGCTTGTGCTCTACTTCAACTGAAAACAAAGCGAAGAACAAGCTCTTCCAAGGTCGGGATTTTTCGAAGCACCGTTGAAATTTTAACCACGTTGGGAAGCCTTTGAAGCAGCGCCGCCGGGCTCTCCACTTTTTACCAAGAACTCGTTTTGATTAGGCACAGGCTTCATCCAACCCCGCCTTGTCTCAATTGAGTTATAACTTCTTGTGTCGTCGAAACGCGTACGAGGTGAACTCCAAGTGATGAGGCACAGGTTTCTCCATCCCTACCTTGTCTCACTGGTGTTTCGTCAAGGTGTGCAGTCTCGGGAAATTCACGCCGTTGCGGCATCACCGAATCTCCTCTTTTTAACTCTAAATTTAAGAGAGTAAAGGCCTCTCCAATTTTAGCAAACATCCTAGGGATTTCCACGCCGTTGCATCATCACCGAGTCTACACCTTTTAACTACAAATTAAAGAGAACATAACCCCAGCCTCGAGATTTCCATGCCGTTGCGGCATCACCGAGTCTCCGCCTTTTTACTTCAAACCGACTTATGCACCGGCTTGTCCTCGGACTCTCCATTTCTCACCAACACCCTTAGGCTTTCCTTGACTTTGATTAGGATGCAAGGCTAAAAAGACTTTTGTTTTCCTTTTTCTCATCAGTGACGACCTAAAGGGCTGACCTCATCCGGGATGACCTGAGGAGGCTGGCCTCATCCGGGACGACCTGGAAGCTGACCTCATTCGGGACGACTTGGAAACTGATATAATCCTGGACGACCTGAAAGCTAACCTCATCCGGAACGACCTGAGGGACTGACCTCAACCGGGACGACCTGGAGGCTGACCTCGTCCGGCACGACCTAAAGGCGGACCTCCTCCAGGACAACCTGAGTGGGCTGACCTCATCCGTGACGACTTGGAGGCTCATCCCCCTCTCTGACTTGGCCCTTCTCAGTCTTCTTCATCAAACTTTCTAGTTGGCGAGCTTTACCAGAACTTCATCGGACATGTCGCAGCTCATTCGCGGATCCTTCGTCGTCGTCGCCAGATCCGGCTATACCCAACTCCTTTACCAGATCTGAGCTGCAAAATCCTCTATCAATGTGGACCTGAACAGCAAATCTGGACGAAAGCAACTGTTCAAGTCTATATTTCCCTACGAAAGCAGCGATGGGGCTCTTCCTTTCATCGTCGGGATGTTTTCGTTCAACGTCGGGCTTTCACCATCATCGTCGATCGACCCTTCTCCAAATCTCCCGCAGAAATTAGAGGCGGCGCTCTTCTTCTTCATCGTCGAGAGTGCCCGTGCATGCTTCGTCGGGACTCGGGGATTTGATGCATGCCCGCCCCTAATCTCCTTATTTCTTGGCAACTTCCAGAATATGCATGCAGGCCACAGATCTCCTTTTTTTAGCCACGCAGGGCCCGGATCTCCTTATTTCTCCTTTTTGCTCGACCTTGATTTATTTGCACAACCTACGTCAGATCACCTTCTCCTTCAAGCGTCGGGCTTGCTCTGTCGCGTTTAACTCGTTCTGTTCTAAACATCGTCGAGGGCAGCTCCGACCACGTCGGAACTCAATTGACAAGCTTTGGATTCGCTTGTTCACCCTTCTTAATCTTCGACTTCGCCGGACTCCAATCTCCTCATCGTCGGGAGTTAATGGAGTCAACTCGAAACAGTGTCGGATTTGCTGGGAGCGTCCTCGGTTGGTTACCCTTCTTCACCTTTGACTCCGTTGGGCTTCGATCACCACATCGAGCCTTCGAAACACTGAAAAAATTGACATTCAAATGACAGTCCTTTACCTTCTTCGCAAGGAGCAACAGCAACATGATGTTGCTGAATCAGGCCCTTCTCCATTCTTTTTATCTTCTCGCGAGCCTTTCCGCGGGTAAGCTTCAAATCTGGAAACTTTTTCCTCCGACTCCGGACCTGACTCATCCTCCTTATTTCACCCACTACTCCGAAAGGCAAAATGATGAGCCTACTCGAAACAAAGCTCATCATTTTGCCGGAGCACTTCTTCTCCAGATCTGGAGAGATGAGATTATTATGCTCTACAAATGAAAAATCCATAAATTTATCCCACCACCACAGTACTATTTCTTCAGATCTGGAGACACTTTCTTAGATCTAAGAATCTTTTCTGCAAACTAGCTTCTCCGACTCCGAAACATTCCAAACGAACGGCTGGCAGCCAAGATAAACTCTACCTTCTTCCCTGTACTACGACCTTACCCTCCACCGTAGCAAACAAAAACTTCATAAACACATGAGTTCGGAAACCTGAGGCCAGAACGCAAACAACATTCCGGCGGTCAAGTTCCCCACAGACGGCGCCAGTTGATGAAGCGGGTTTTGCCGGCAAGGGTTTTCAGGTCGGATCCACTCCGATCTGTCATCTCCAACACTTATACTAGCGGGGGAAGTTCCCTGGTTAAGTTTCGATGCCAAAGTTAATATTTTAGACATAGAAAGAATATAGTAAAATAGAGAGAAAGTGGTACCAAGAAGAGACCTCCTTTGTAATGGTAATAAAGGTGCCTATTTATAGAAGTGAGGGTGCCGGTCATTGCCTATCGGTTCGTGTATCTTTCATTGGTGGGCCAACTTGGGCCGGATCCTAAACTTAGTAATTTGGCCACAGGTTGGGATAAAGGGCAAACCGGGCACACTATACACCGAGCATATTTTTATAATAATCGAGTTTGAGATTGAATTTTATAGTCAATTCGAGCGTGTTATATAACAAAGTATATATATAAACACTACTATTAATACTCAAGCTCAAACTATGAACTCAAACTCGATTCAGAATGAACTCGCCCAATTTGAGCTCAGGTGCTTCAAATCTACTTTGAACTGAAAACCATTGGGGCTCGACTCGAACTGAATACACCCCTAAATATAAAATATTGAGATATCACACAATGTGTATGAAGTAATGTCGATATATCAACTTCTAGTGGCAATGGGGCTCAAAGTTTTGATTCTAGCAAAACTATAATCCAATAATCAAGCCGCTCTTCATGAACAAGCCAAACAAATTGCAACAAACTATCATTTTGTTTGCAGAAAACACAAGGTTGTTTGATTTTCATAAGTAAGTGAGGACAATAGGGATTAGGGTTGTTCAACATTATCCGTAGTTCGGGTTTTTCATAAGCTGATACGGATTGGATTTGGATTTATTTTTAAACTATCTAAACTGATCCGTTTTTTGTTATTCGATCGCCACCCTCACTGGCCAATACCTTGCAGTTCTCACATTCTTATCCTCTTCTCTGTCTTTGCCTTCCGCCATAGCTACCGCCATCTCGAAGCCCTCAAGTATTAGTTGTCGTTGTCTCAAAGCCCCCCAAGGTGAGTACAGTTGTCCATCTTTGATCATAGTTTTGTTGTGTAAATTAGTTTCCCGAAAGAAGTGAGGGATTTCTTGGATTTTATCATGGTATGAGGTATTTTAAGTTGGATCCCAATAATAATGCATTTTCTTTGATCCCCAGGTGAGTGCAGTTGTCCATCTTTGATTATAGTTTTATTGTGTAAATTAGTTTCCCCAAGAAAGTGAGGGATTCTAGGATTTTATCATGGTTTGAGGTCTTTAAGTTGGTTCCCAATAATAATGCATTTACTTTGATCCTTCGTTCTTGCACTGGTTTTGACACTGTCTAGTTGGGGAAAGCTGTTCATTGCCAAATGTTTTTGTTGGGATTTGAGTATGATGTGATTTTACAAACTAGCTTGTTGGAGTTTTATGCAAAGGTGGGAATTTAGTTTTGACAGAGCAGGTATTAGCATAAATGCCGAAGAAAAATAGTGGCAAGCGATGCCAAGTTACCGCTTTTAGTAAGAATGGATATGTACAAAATGCTAAGGTATTGATGGATATGGTAAAGCTTGACAATTGGCGAAGACAAGGAATGGGGGGGCACCGGTAAGAAAGGTGTTACTTGGAATACAACGATCAAGATAAATATAGGAGAGCCATTTATTTGTTTCCAAAGATACCAAAAATGTAATGCCCACATAGAAAAGTATAATTAGAGACTAAACTATAATGGCATTACTTGGGTTTAGATCTATTGTTCTCAATTACTGTGTTCCTGCCGTGTCTTTCCTCATGTGTGAGGCACTCACCAGTGGATTCACTAATGGTATATTCACATATCTGAGGGAGGACACAGCAATTGGGACATAGGATTTGATCCTGCATTACTTGAGATACAATGATCACATTTGGAATATAGAAGAGCCATTTATTTGTTTCAAAAAATACAGGCCAAAATGTGATTCTCAGAGGAAAGTATAATCAAATATTAAACTATAATCCAAAGTTGTCCATCATTTGCAGAAAAATAAGCACCCAAAAAAAATGAAAATTTGACCGAAACCGAAGTTTAAAATCCAAAACCGCGATTTATGATGTGGTCGTGACGGTTTCCTCATTTGAACAGCCCTAGTAGGATTGGGTTTATTATCTTTGTAGAAAGCTTGACATGATTAATGTTTATACTCTAACTTCATGAGGGTTATCATAGGTTGTACTTACATACGTAAAATAGAAACACTAAACTAGGGGTTAATTAACATCAATGAAGAATGTCATGCATTAAGTCAATAGTTCCTAAGCCTTTGGACTACAAAATTAGGCATCCTGAACATGAGTAGTCTGATACAATTTGCAAACTAATGCTAGACGCTCCTCAAAGAACTCTCTGTCTATATGTGTTTTCATGTCATGCACAAAGTCAATAGTTCCCATGGTTACTCCTGAACGAGAATTTGATAACAAAACTTCTATTTGAAAAGAAAACCTCCAAAGACAAAGTTAAAACAACTAAAACTGGTCTATGTAAACAAGTTCAAGCAAGTCCACTAAGGAAAGCCTCAATTTCACAATCCTCCAGTGGTTAGATTCAGCATAAGAAGGCCCCCAACAAAAATTCCAAGAACTACCAATGAATAACATACCAGTGTTTAAAGCAACTAGACAGCTAAGTCAAGATTTGCGATATTTGTCAACATAACCCTGCAATTAACAGAGTTAAGCATCAAACATTCACTGGCTGCAATTATGGAAATATTTCATAAACAAATGCTACTTCCAAGATAAATCATTCCTCCTACACTCACCTCGACAAGCTTTGCAAGTTTCTCCTTAGATGAAGAAAGATACAGCTTAACTGAATCTGAAGTACTTGGAATCTGGTGAGGTGGTAATGTGCTGAGAACCTTATCAACTGATTTTTTAACAATAATTTTGTGAGCATCCTTGCTCAGAAGACCTCCATGCCAACTTGGCCTCAATAGCTCTTTCACAACTTCAACCAGTGAAGCATGAAAATTTTTCCAAGCTCTTGCTTCTTCTACTTTAAGATCAGCATCAGCTTCCATCAATGATCTAGACAACTCTTCTTTACTCTGTGACCTATATTGGCCACCACTTTCCAGTTTTGTATCACAATTGATGGAGATTTTATCTCTTGAGACATCTCGATTATGATCTTCTTTATAGATATCTTTCCCTGGAATTTTTTTTTGCAAAACACACCAAAAAATTACTATCAAATACTGAATATTTATCTGAACTACATTCTATACCAAAAATTCCAGTATCAAGCGCATCAGATTTACCCTGCTTTTGAATTCCAAGTGCAGAAGCCTCTTTACCAGAGTTAGTGTCCTCAAAGCTATCACGGATGGGATGATAGTCAACATGGGAAGATAACCTAGATAACAAACTCCTAGTTAGAGGGTACGAGGGTTGAAAACGAGCGGAGGGTGCCCAATCATAAGGAATCTTGGTACACAATCCAACTGAGTCTTTCTTATCACCAAAAGCACTGGTTCGAGAAAGATTTTTTGACTCAGAACCAAAATGAGGTGAAGAGCTTCGTTGTATGGATCCAAATCTCAAAGCATGACACTCTGGACCATTGTCAGACAGCTTTTGACTACAGGGCGGACTTAGATTCCAAGAAGGGTAAGTGAAAGACAAATGAGACCTATGCAAGGAAGACACTGAGACAGGTAAATTTGGATCACCAGCCAAGAAGTTGCTATTCTTATGAGTCATTTCTTCCATGCCAGTTATGGGAGGGGCATTTCTTGTGTTATCTAAATTTTTTGATAACCTAGAATAGCCGTTTGAAAAAATTCCCTGACAAGAGCCTCCTTTGGCCAAGGGTGAAGAGCTGTTGTGATAGTTGTCCATATTCAAATCTCTTATAAAATCTTGTGAAGAGAGCTCCAAGAGATCACGTCTCAGTAAAGAATATTTCTCCATCCCATTCTTCTCTCTGTGGTTTTCTCCACAATGTGAGGTGAGCTGGATCGACGAAGTCACTGCACCACAAATACAATGAAGTCCAATTGGACAATTCATCATGTTAGGCTGAGAGAATCCACAATAACTATTGAGAATGACAAAATACCTTCTTTGATTAAAAAATTGCTTTTCTTTTGTGCAGTACCTAAAATTTCTCCTCTAGCACTACTAGTGATACCTACATGATCCTTTACATGTAAGAATCTACACATCTTCCCTTTTATACACCAGCCTTTAGCGAAAAAATCACACATAACTGCCTGCCGTTTACTACTGTCACTAAACCCCGATTCTGGAGTCGAACTTCTTTGCCTAACCCTGAAAACCACAATAGGATCAGCACTGGTAACAAACTATGATCACTAAAAGAAGTGAAGAACTATTACGAGCACACAATTCTTAACAACGAACATTTAACTACTAAGAAGAACCATCAGACCTTAAACCTTCTCCAGCTATTTGACCAATTCTTTTGTCAACATATGGATTATCATCAGTATTCTTACTAGAGTCACCAAAATCTGATGTTGCAGTATTCACTGCGCCAAAGCAGAGGCTTGCATTTTCGACACTCATTCCATTGTATATAGGGGTCACTTTACCTGCAGGTCCATATCAATTTTTTAAACCAATAATTCTTATTGCGGAACTCTAGAAGCATAACATACATTACAACCTTCCATAAAATTCATATTTAAACTAAATTCCTAACCATTAACTTGTGATGCCTCATTGTGTTTGGACTCAATTGACGCAGAAATTCCGCAAATGCCAAAATTGTCTTTAACACCACCAGAGTCTAATGGTAAATTCGCCACTGATTTTCCAAGAGTGGAAGAAGCAAGATTTACGTGCTCTTTCACGCTAACAAACTCTATAACTTGGTTAGTAGCTATAGAAAAGAAGTAAACCCATCTCCTTTAGAAAAGTATTTTCTAGGTAGTGAAGGCTTGGATCCTAAGGACAATTGCAAGAAACTGACTCTAATGAGTCTTCCTGACATGAAAGAAATATAGAACAATATATATTTCTGCTCAAGAAAACAGAAATACAAGGTAAGATCTAGGTAGACAGATAAGTCACATAAAATACTATGGAAAGGCAAGATATGACTAAATTTACTCATGGGACTTCAAATCTCATTTAATTCACATTCACACCATGCTATTAAAGGAAGATCCCTTCCAAGATTCCTCAAAAGAGTATTTCTAAGCCCATATATGGCTTTAAAAGCTTCAATTTTGATAGCTTCATCAAAGTGTCAACTTACACCTAAATGGAAGGAATGGAAATAACCCTCATGTAATTTCTAATAAAATATATGCAGATTGAAGAAAAACTTCATAGTTTGGACTTGAAGCCCTGACATCACTAGTGTTATTTAAATAAGAATCACAATGTCTCTGGCTTGCAAGAAAAATAGAGGTAGAGAGCTTAGGATCTATGTAGCATCAACTTGGGTACGCATTCAATGGAGACATGAGAGCACCAGTTCTTTCAAATCTAGGACCCATGCACCACCAGGATCGAGGTATACTCCAAGTTCACAAACCAGCGCTTCTAGGGGATATATCTAGTTCTACTCACAGTTCCATCCTAATTCTAGTTCTGGTTCTTTCCCGATTCAATTTTTTGATAATTTAATTTTTGAATCATAAGATTTGGGAACAGTATATTACAGATTAGACAATAAAATCCTTGTCACCATTTGGTATGAAGATCATTATGGTTTCATTTTTTCTTTTAACGTTTAGTAACTTTAATACAATATTTATAAATACCCCTTGTTTAACATTCCTACACCTTTAAAACTTTCCATCACACTACCTTCTATTCAACAATTTTGTTATAAATGTCTTTATTTATTCTAAGTACTATATTTATTCTACCAACTATAATAAAATTTATCTATCTTGAAGATTTTGTTTTGTCAATATGATCTTTATAGTTGTTCAAGATACTTTAACAATGCTTTATGAATTTAAGCCCATTAAAGATGCAATTCACTATTTGCCATCTCATCAATCTCTAATGGCAATATGGTTAAGATTTTACAAACTTCATTAAAGGAAAAAAGAAAAGATTTTTGAAACACAACTCTAGTTATTGGTATCCAACTTACATATATAGATATATGAATCTACTTTTTGAATTTATCATATATATATATATATATATATATATATATATAGAAGTTTATATATTAACTTTTTTATTACTCGAACCGGTGGTTCAAAACAGCCAATCCAGTCTCTCAAGTAACTGGTGCCTGGTCCAACTACAGTTCATGGTTCAAAACCATGGGGCCACATAAATACTATGTTTACTATAGCCCACTCGTGTATTATTAACTATATTTTGCACCACATAAGTTATAAATACAAAAATTATACGGGTACTAAATTAAAGAAACGTATTATGATTTTGTCATAAAAAATAAATAAGATTAAGAAAGGAGACTAATATACTAGATAATTAAACTGGTCTCATTCTGGAGAGATATATAGTGGTAGTTGCACACTTTTTGATAAGAAAATTACGTAAGCATTTTAATGAGAGAAAATGAAATTCACATATGGTGCTTATTGGTCTTGAAAATGTATAAATAAAGTAGAAAATATAGAATACTCAACTCCAGTTAAAAGAATATCTAAAAAGTATAAAAAAGAAACTATTAAAGAATACATGTGATACTTAAATATAAATAAGAACATATATTTCAACCACATATACCAGTGGAATATGATCAACAAAGTAGATCCCGCATAATCGAATTAATGCCTAGTAATTGAGTAATTGTTGTTGTAAGTCATAACATAAGTGCCCATGCTAGAACCATCCCTCATGCAGAAATTTAAGGGACCCAAACATAATGAGCATTTGACTTTAGCCAACTCATGGTCAACCTAACCCATAAAGCAGGGAAAATAACAAATATGCTTAAATTAGCTCAAATGACTGAAAATTCAAATGATTTTCAGGGGCTAGAAGAATTTGAACATCAAGCAACAAATTGCCATATATGTAAGGGTGAGCAAAAGGAAAACCGATCCGAATCCGCTCCAAACCGATCCGAATCCGAAGTTTTGGATCGGTTTCGGATTTTAATCCGATGGCGCGGTTTCAGATCGGTTTTTATCCGAAACTGGGTTTTATCTGAAATCCGCGGTTTTCGATCCGAAACCTGTGGTTCTCTCTTTTTTCTTTTTTTTTTTAATTTTCATTTTAGCTTCTTTTATTTTTGTGAATTTTTGTTTCGGATCGGTTTCGGATTATCCCGAAAAAAAAAGCCGAAACCGAACATTATCCAGAAAAAAAAATCCAATCCGAATCCTATTCAAACAGTTTTTGGATTATTTTGTTCACGCCAACATATATGGCAATGTCAATTTAATGATGCCATAAAAAAAGGAACCAAAAAAAGAGAAGAAAGAAATAAAACTTTGTTGCTTAACCCTTTAAGTAAGCTCCCTAGTTTTATTGGAAATGTATGTTATGTCATTTGATGTCCAATGTCATGCCAGCTTAAGTTCATTCAATCAACGCTAAAACTTTTTCTTCAATTCAGAGCAATCTCTTTCCCTTTAAACAAAATGCCAAAACTGTGTTCACATACTAGTAAGCTCAAGTACAATCCTTCATTTGCCGTAATCTCTGATTTCTAGCTCTCTTTTCACCATTCTTTTAAATTATGATACCTAAAACTTTGTATCGTCAAATTTTATAGTCACACCAAGTGAAGGAGTAACTTCCCAGCATTCAACCCCCAAATTGAAAGTTTTTACCTTTCACCAAGGTTCCAACCACTGTCCATTCTTAAAATGACTAATATTGTCAACACTTCGGTTGGCCTTCCTCCAATTAAAGATACCTCCCTAATGGCAAACCTTCAAAACGGATCAAGAAGAAGGGTTGCACAAGAGTCATATTATTAATGGCATTTTGCTTAGTGACGTATGTTCTTCTTATATCTTTCTTCATTCCCGTCACACTAAAATATAATTAGCTTACTGTGAATACCATAGAAAGCAGCAACTCAATATTCAATTTTCTATACAATTCCATATTCAATTTTACAACAACTCAAAAATAATCAAGTCCAAAAATCACACATAATTTGAAAAGGGCATTCTTTATAATGAAAAAACAGGGTACATGCAATGAAGCACGGCATAGGAAAAAAAAAAAAAAAAAAAAAAAAAGGCCACACACCAATAAATCTCAACATAACTGACCCTTATCAACGTGTGGAAAAACAAATATTCCCTCAAACTGTAAAACACATTGTAAATATACCAAAATTTTAATTTCAAAACAAAAAGAACTGACCTTTACGATGGTTGCTTTGATCGATTGGAATTAAGCTTTCACCCAATTCTTTATCATCATCTTCCTCCTCCTCCTCTTCTTCTTCTTCTTCTTCTTCTTCGATTTCTTCCTCCTCTTCTACTTCAATTTCCTCGTACTCACTTTCATCGTCGGAGTGAACATCAGACGGGGCAGCCATGGCACCGGATCGTTAACTACTGCGGCGGCGTAGGGTTTTGGACCCAGAGAAAATGTGGCTGCTATTGTTGTAACGCTTTGAGCAGAGAACCCAAATTTGGGAATTTTTGCAGTCGGGATATGCGTTACTGTTTTGGTAGGGGTGGGAGTCTCGAGTGAGGCCAGCTGGAAGAGTGGCAGCTAGGTGTCACCAAATTTTCGATTGTACTAAATTATAAGTACTTGTGATTTTACCCTAGGAAAAATAATATTTTTGTTACTAAAAGTTTGAATTATTTGTAATTTTGATATTAAAAGTTTACTCAATTTTAAATTTTTGTGTCATGTTTATACTTTGTTGCATTTTTAGTACCAATACCTGTTATAGTAGGAACCGAAATCAAAAGTAATTTGGAGGTATTTTACAAATTTTATAATTTTGTAGGGGTTGAAAAGATATTTTTCTAATATTATTTCCAAAATATTTTCACGATTTTTTTCTCCTCAATTGATGTACAAGTTTTCTTCCGACTGAGGAGAAAGAAAACTGCGAAAATATTTTGGAAATTATATTAGAAAAATTATATTTTCAACCCCACAAAATTGTAGAATTATAAAATATCCTCAAATTACCGTTGACTTTGATTTGACAACATAAAACCTGCTATAGCAGGTACTTGTACTAAAAATGCAATAAAATATAAGGCTGCTGATCTTACCAGAGCAAAATGTAGCAGCTAGAGCACTATTTTGCCTCTCTCCCAAATACCCTTATTATTTTTAGGGCACATTTTTTCTTTCTCTTCCCTCCGCTGCCTCCATGTATTTCTCTCTGCGGCTCGTCTTTGCTTGCGCTTTCCCACCACCACCGCCACTCTTTTCATTCTACCACCGTTGGCCTTTTGGGATCATAAAATAGTGACTTCAGCAACAGAACCGCAACCTACACAAAAGGGAAGGAGGTTTTCATATTAGGGTTGTGTCCAGTGAAAAGATCTTTGCCATTTGATTTTCTTCATACATGTTCCGTTCTTGAAAAATCCCTCTTCCGATCCTGTCGTGTATCATTTTTTTTTTTCTCCAATAATTGTTTCCGATCAATTTTTCGGCGACTTAATTGGAAGAATTTTTGTGAAAGAAAGAGTTGTTGCATGAGAGGGTTTCCGATGAAATCTCGAATTAGGGTAGTAGCTTCTTCTCCAGTGAAACACTGAAGTAGTTAGCCGGAATCTATCGCTTCAGAAATCTTGTGGTCTCAAAACCTTCGTTCTCATATCGATGTCGATTAAAAAAAACATCAGTGAAATCTCGAATTGCAAGCAGTAACACACTTATTTAATCATATAAGAGTGAACTACCTTTAATATACCTTTACTTTTCATTTGTGTCCGGTTTGGTACCTTTACTTTTTTGTAGCCATGAATGTACCTAAACTAATTTAAACGGGCCAGAAAGGTACTTTCGCCATTATCCTCTGTTAGACTTGACGGAATCAGCGTCATGTGCCTCGCATGTGACTTTTTCAAGGGAAATTTGGTCCGTTTACTGTTCATCCTTTACCCCCACCCTTTTTTTTTTTTTCTTCCCCAAATATACTATTTACCTTCTTCCCCAAATTTCACCCCCTCCCTCCTCTGCCACCGTTCGCCACCCCTCCCCCTCCCCAAATACCAAGAACGGAAAATTTGCTATGGGCATTCCGATCTCTGTCCAAAATCAAAAACCGTAGATGACCGGAGTCGTCAACAGAATCTTTAGCCCGAAATCGTCCAATTACTCAACATCATGAAGAACGTTTCAAAAATCTGGAGGAATCTTGAGAGGTAAAAGTCGTACGACCAGAAGAAAACCCGGCTAGAGGGACGGGTTCCGATTGGGAAACAGAAGAGCCATTCAAATGGGGTTTTACATTCTCCACCAGATCTGGTTTCGTAGATCTCCGCGGCAGCAAAAGAGAGGAGTTCGGCGAAGATTGCAGTCAAAATGAGCGCCATGGCGAGTTTGTGGAGTGCCAGGAGATACCCCAATGGAACTGGCTATTTTCGGCCGATTAGGTAGAGAAGGAGGTAGAGGTGCCGAAAGTTTCTGGAAGCCCTCCTTTGTGGGTTTTTTTTGGTGATGTTTTCGTGGGGAGAGAGATGGAGGATGGATTTGGGGATAGGTCAAAATATTATGGAGGTGGATTTGGAAGAAGAAGGAGAAACGGGTGATTGAAAAAATGGAGAGGTCGATGGTGGCATAGCTGAAATCGGTGGCAGAGGTGGGAAAAGTGGCGGCTGGCGGCTGATAGATGAAGGTTGAGGAGGTTTGAAAGGAAGGGGGAAGGAAAGAGGGGGAAAGAGAAGGGTTAGGTTTTGTTATATAATTTATTAAGAAAAAAAAATATTTTAATAGTGAATGGACAAAAATATCGCTACAAAATGGCATGTGAGGCGCACGTGATGGCTATTCCGTTAGTGCTAACAGAGGATAACGGCAAAAGTACCTTTCTTGCCCGTTTAAATTAGTTTAGGTACATTCGTGGCTACAAAAAAAGTATAGGTACCAAAGCGGACACAATCAAAAAGTAAAGGTATATTAAAGGTCGTTTACTCATCATATGACTGTATATAAAGCAGTGAAATTAATTTTCTTTTAAAGCATATTTGGAATTTGTAAAGACAGAGAAATTATATTGAAGGAAAAGAAGTTACATCACTCTGTCATGTCATATGCCTTATGAAATTTGGATGTCTAGGAATGTTGCAGTCTAGAGCGAAAAAGAAAACAGATGGGAGTAGAAGAACGAGGAAGATGAAGAAGATAAGTATCAAGAATGATGAGGGTATTTTAGGAAGATAGGCAAAATAGTGCTCTGGCTGCTATTTTTTGCTCTGGCAATAACAGCAGCCCAAAGTATAAACATAAAGCACATGTTTGGAACTGAGTAAATTATTAGTACCAAAGTTGCAAACATCCCAAATTTTTAGTACTAAAAATGTCATTATTCCTTTTACCCTATATCAAAATTTATGCAAATTTTGCGTCTGGCGCACAGGAATGAGAATGGGGGGAATAGACTTTCCTAGCATTCAAATTCCTACAAATTTAAACTAGAGTGAATTGCTTAAACTAGCACGAACCTTTGCCTGAGTGCGATTTTTACCACAAACCTTTTGAAATAGCTTTTTTTACCACAAACCTTTCGAAAACGTGACACTACGTAGCATTCCGTCAAAGTGCTCAGTTAGATGCTTAACGGAAGGATTTTTTTGAGGGCAAAATTGTCCAATTCTTTTTCCTTTGTCTTATCTTTCCATTACTTTACTGTTTTTACAAAACAAACCCTAAATCTTTTAATTTTTTTACATACTCTTCCACAATAAATTTTACACTATAATAATAAAATATAAATTTTGATATGAATATTGTATAATTATAATATTAATAATTTAAGATAATTTAAATTTTATTTTTCGTATTTAAATTTTTGAAAAATAATTTAAATTTGTTTGATCTTAGTTTAAAAAAATAAGTAAGGCTCCCCTTTAAAAAAATAATTTAACAGGGGCCAATTTGTAAATTCGATGAACAGTGTCACCGACACTATTCATCATCTTCCCCAATAAACCAGAACCGAAAACTGCAACTTTTTTTTAGGGAAACTACTTCCCACCCAGTCTGTCAGGAGGCAAAATGGCACTAGGCGCTTTCGGCTGGAAGCTCGCCAAGGCTTCCCATCGTGCCATATTTTGGTCCCCACTCGATTCTTCCCTTGACAATCTCAGTCCCACCCTCAAGTCGAACCAAATGTTGACACACAACATAATTCGGGATGGCCACGTCAAACCATCGGCTGGCAGCATAAAAAAAATGAAGATGATGACGCCAATGGAGATGAGATGATGACGGGAAAAAAAAACGAAAAAAGGGGGAAAGGAGTGAAGAAGAAGAAACAACCCAGATGTGGAATCGCGCCACCGCTGTCCCGATTTTTCAGCGGCCACGTCTTCTTCTCCCCTTTTCTTTTTTTTTCATGTTTGTTTCTTTCATTTCCCTTTTTGTTTGTTGCTGCTTTGTCGAACATAAATGCAAGAGTGAACAAAACTGGGGGCGGGGGCTATGGCATAATATCCTTCTCTCTCCCTACATTTCGTCATGTTGAGAATAGAAGAAGAAGAAGATGAACTGAGAATCACCCACAAACAAAACAGTCGCCGACAGACTGGGTGAGAAGTAGTTTCCCTAAAAAAAAGTTGCAGTTTTCGGTTCTGGTTGATTGGGGAATATGATGAACAGTGTCACCGACACTGTTTATCTAATTTACAAATTGGCCCATGTTATATTATTTTTGTAAGTGGGAGCCTTATTTTTTTAACTAAGATCAAATAAATTTAAATTATTTTTCAAAAATTTAAATATGAAAAATGAAATATTAAATTATCTTAAATTATTGATATTATAATTATACAATATTCATATCAAAACTTATATTTTATTATTATAGAGTAAAATTTATTGTGGAGGAATATGTAAAAAATTAAAAGATTTAGGGTTTGTTTTGTAAAAACGGTAAAGTAATGGAAATATAAGACAAAGGAAAAAGAATTTGGACAATTTTGCCCTCAAAAAAATCCTTCCGTTAAGCATCTAACTGAGCACTTTGACGGAATGCTACGTAGTGTCACGTTTTCAAAAGGTTTGTGGTAAAAATCGCACTCAGGCAAATATTCGTGCTAGTTTAAGCAATTCACTCTTTAAACTATTATATTATCTAAATGGCAATTCAAAATTCCTTTAATGACTGATTTATCGATTCTCGGATATGAAATGCCCCAATTTCCATTCTCATTCCTGTGCACCAAACGCACCCTATGGTTTTATGGAATTTTGTTGTGAAATATCAATTGGCCCAAATTATAAAGAGGAAAAAAAAATGTCAATCATGAAAATTACCAATAGGTTTGGATAGTTTATAGCCAACATAATTATAAATAGACTTGACTTCTGATCAAACTAGGCTCCGTTCATTTGCATTATTTTTCAGGAAAATTATCATTTTTTGGAACAAAAATTCTACCTAAAGAAACACCTTCATATTTTATAAATTTTAAAATTTAAATTTCTCTCTCCATCTCCACTTACATCTTTTCAAAAAATAACACAATTATTACATTTTTCTCCCCCTCTCTTACACAATTTCTCAAAAAATTTTCCCTCCAATTTTTTTTCTCTCCCAAGCCAACTTTGCTCACTAAAAGAACAGAACTTTCTAAACCTTGTACATTGCGGATTAAGCTAAAGGATTAATTTGGCAATGTTTGGGAAACAAGTATGGTGTATCTTTACTGACAAGAATCTATGCTAGAACGTATATTCAAAATGCAATACCATTACAATAGTAATTTTTTGGGTGGCCCAAAAGGGCAAGCTCCCCCTCCTTCACATAGCATCCATTCTTCAAGAACAGTAAATCCTCTTGTTTGGATAAAAAAATGCGAATTGGTAGTAGACCCCTGGTTACGCAACCCTTCCTACTACATAAACACACATCCAATGGGGGAAATGGACCAAGATAGTGTGGTGGCACACCTCCTTAATCGGGAGCCTAGCAACTGGAACGAAAACCTCATATGTTGACTGAAATCCTAAATATTAAACTCCTACTCCATCCCACATAAGATATCTAGATATGAAAATGAACGAGCCAGAGTAAGTACACTGTTAAATTTGGTTACCTCATCTTACTAAACTTAGCTCTTTCTCCCATTGCAGGTATATCATAAGGCAACACCGGACCGTCACCATTACATAAAGTTATATGATGCTGCAACACACCCCCAAAATTCCAACGCCCTGTTCTCAACAAAGAACTTGAAAAAATGAAGGAAAAAAAAAGCTATCGACAGCGAAACGCTCATCTCTTTGAGATCTGACGCCTTCTTCACCTATGTGTTTCAACATGTGACTTCACAAACGCATATGGGAGATATCACGCCTCACTAATGATGTTGATGTTGTAAGACAACCACAATATGATTTAGGGAAAACAAATGTCATTCTCTCCACATAGTTGATGTTATATGAGGCTCTGACACTACACACTCAATTGTTGTCCTGTTACTAAAGAGCGTAACTCATCCACCACGAGGCACACAAAAATAAACCCCCTCACAATGTACCACTCACAGGATACATCATGCACTTTGATGTGGCTTTTAATGCCAGTTCTTAGGAAAGATTATCCTTGTTACTCGTTAAAAATATGAGGTGATAATAAGGTGGACCTGTACGAAAATTGGAGGGAAGACCTCCATAGAATTGGAAGGATTAACAAAGGGATGCATTTTTATTTGTAGCCCCGAATTTTTTTTAAAAAGATGAAAGTACATGGGTCTTTTTATATGCCAGAAAAATCAAACTAGAGACCATAATTGATCGTTTTTATAATACAGGCCCAAATTTTCTTTTAAAAAATTGGCCTTCAAATTAAAAAGAAAAGCAAACAAGGTAAATCCAATCAGATTAACATATCAACTTCAATCAAATTAAGGCAAGACTTTGGGCAGATCAAATCAGATTGAAGCTAACATTTTTTAATTAATCTATAAATGGGCCTCCTTGAACGAGTAAATTGCCTAATAAGCCCAACAATCCAATGGATTGGATCATTTGAACGAATTAGGCCCAGCACTTTTCAAAATGTTTTTTTGGGTTGAAATAGACCCAATTGTTGTATTTTTTCCCATTTAAAAGTATGAGTAATGATAGACTCAACAAATAATGAATGAATGCCACATGAGTTGCTATTAAAAAGTTGCTATGATTTGTTGCTGAGTCTATTATTACTCGTATATTTTGAAACGTAAACATCCAAAACACATTTTCAATTAAAGCTTTATTTTCAATTTCACATTTTCATTTTCAATGCAAAATGAGATTTAAACAAAAAATAGTCTCTCGCTTGCCGCACCCATTATGTTATCTCCTTCCAAACCTTAAAAGTTATCATCTTCTTCACAGGAGGATGGGGAACAGTTATACCTTGATTCTTGCTAACTTTTAGATAATTTTCTTCTTCTTTTTTTATTTTATTTTAATTTTATACTCTAACTAGAGAATAAGTGGGGGTTTTCTCATTTAAATCATTACTTTCTTCATGTTTATAGTGTTTTTATCTCTGTATATAGTAATTTTCTTTCTGACTATGATAATTCTATTCATGATCATGGTGTATGAAAATTCAGTCTTAAAACTTTTTGTCCGTAATTAGTGACAAATTTGTGATAGTAGGTACAATATTTGTTTAGAGCAGTGTTAGTATTATACTTCTACAACGTTTGGATCTATTTTGTGTATATATTTACAATTTAGTGTATTATGTACATTATTGTGGTTCAGATTTGATAATTATCATATCAATTTTTTTTGTAATCAGTTATACTTACTGTGTATTAGTTTTCTGTCCATCACTGTTAGACGATTTTCAATGACATTAATGAAAATTAGATTAATTACGCAAAACCCCCCTGTGGTTTGCGAAAGTACAGGATGACCCCCCTGTGAAAAATCCCTCTGTGGTTTCAAAACCCTGTAAAGTAGACGAAAATCTTAATTTCTTGACCAAATTGCCCTCATACGGAGTTGATGATCATTTGACTAAATAAGGGTAATTTGGTCAAAAATTAAGATTTTCGTCTATTTTACAGGGTTTTGAAACCACATGGGGGTTTTGTGTAGCTTTTCAAACCATTGGGGAGGGGAGGGGGTCATCTTGTACTTTCGCAAACCACAGGGGGTTTTGCGTAATTAACCCATGAAAAATTTAATTTTTTAAAAAAAAAGTTCTTAAAAATAAAATATGATCCATAAACGAATTAATGTACCATACAAAATCTCAAACTCAATTCAAAAACATATTTCTAAATATTGTATTTCATTTCATTATCAAATGCAATATAAAATAAAAAATAAAATTATGCCTTGTAGCAATTCATTCCTATTTTGTTGGCTAAAAAGAAAATCATATTAAAAAATGTTAAAAATATTTCAAATAGATAAAGTTTCACTAAAGAAGGAACTAAATGGAAAATAGCAATTTTAACTTTATTTAAGTAAATATACCATAAAATTTAAATTATAGCAATTAATTCCATTAAAAATTAATTATATAAATATAGTCCACATTATTTTGTAGTCTTGAAATTAAAATATAAATTACATAAATGCCTTTTATACTATTAAGGTTTGCGCCTCCCCCCCCCCACCCAAGAAAAATCATTACATAAACCGTTATTCAACGATTAAATAATTCCATAACAAGATGTTGTGTTGTTCTTTAAATCGTTTCAATATTTTCAACATTCCTTGTACAATGTATATTTTTATGTTTCCATATATTTTTAGATGGTCATCAATATGTTTAGATACAAATTTGATATAGTAATTGTGGTTAAAATTTTGATTTAAATTGCTTTTAAAAATGCTCAAAAGATATTAAAAAAATAATTCAAAATAATAAAAAAATTATTATAAAATATAAAATGCTGTTGAAATCACTATTTATAATTTCAATTAATTGCTACATTTCAAAGTTTAGGAATATTTTACTATGTGACAAAAGTTGAAAGTTGGTATTTTGCAGTTTACTTACTCCAAGTAAAAGTAAGATAATGAAAGTCAAACATCAACGAAGAAGCGTTGACTTGCCTAATTTCACGCTTTTTCTCGTAACCCCATAAATAGAGAAAGAAAAATCTTTGAAATGCTTACGGATTTCCGCTGATGCCGCACCAATTGCCGCGAGTTGGAGAATTCTGGCGCCTTTGGTTGCGGCAAAGTCCTCTTCAGTCAAATTATTTGTTTTTTATTTAAATTTGTGAAAGAAAACACAACCACATATGAATTCTTTTTCACTTTTCCTTTTCTATATTTTTACCTAAAATTATTTTAACACGATTTTAAAGGGTGATAATTAAATCACGTCTCAAAAGGAGTATTTCAAGTTTGTAGGTTTGAAGTGTTAATAATAGAATTTATTTTCAAATTTGAGATGGAGTTTAGATTCACGGGTTCACGTATTAAAAATCTATTAAGCAAGATATAACCCAAAGATATAGGTGACCTAACAAAACAAAACAATACCAAACTTGACCCTAGTTTATAAGGTAGCACATTATATAAAAACGTGATTATTTATAATATAATTTATATTCTTAATTTAGTGAAATTGTTACTTGTCTTTTCAATTGTTCTGCTGGATCGGTCGCTCAAGATCTTCGGTCTCTACTTTGACCCGATGAAAAAAATGGGATCACTTGGTATGAACTCGTTCAGAATGATTTAGATATAGTTCATAGGCTATTAGAAATAGAAGGCGCACTAATGAAATATTTACGAAAAGAAAAAGAATCTAGGTCTTAAAGTCAATTTGAAATCCCTCCTTACATCGGGGCCTGTTCTTTACCCCGGGTTGAGACCCGGGTCTGGCCTTTTTCTGGGTCTCAACCCAAAAATCTAACTCAACCCCATGTTCTTTACCCAATTCTCAACCCTAGTTCTTTACCCAATTCCCACTGCAGCCGCTGCCCTCCCGCCGCCGCGCTCCTCCTCCCCCCGCCGCCGGAATCTGGCCTCCTCTTCTTCTTCTTCTTCTCCTTCTCGCGTCCAGTTTTATCTTCTTCTTCTCCTCCTCCTCCTCCTTCTTCTTCTTCTTCTCCTCCTCCCCCTTCTTCTTCCCGCTGCCGCAACCTTCTTCTTCGCACGTCTTCCCTTCCTCCTCTTCTTCTTCTTCTTCGGCCTCTTCTCACGGCCGGCGGTCTCCTTCTTCTTCGCGCCGCCGGCCCTTCCCCCTCCTCTTCATCTTCTTCTTCTTCCTCCTCCTCCTCTTCTTCCTCTTCTTCTTCTTCGCACTTTTTTTTCTTCCTCCCCCACAATTGCTCACAAACCCATTTGTGAGTAATTTATTTTCAATTTGTTTTCTCAAATCCCAAATTTGGGAAGTATTAAAACTGCACAAGTAGATTGGGGTTGATTGAAACAGAAAAATGAAGAAGAAGAAGAAGATCCCAAATTTTGGGGATTTAGGTTTTGGGCCGCCGCCGCCGCGGCGGGGGCGGTGACACGGCGGCGGGCGCGGACGCGGTGGTGGTGGAATTTGTGTTGTGGACCCGGGTCTGAGAACGACGTTTCTTTGTTCTGGGTCTCAACCCATTCGGTCTCTACCTAAAAACTCAGACCCGGGTCTCAACCCGAGTAAAGAATAGGCCCCTAGTGTAGTGATGAGTTTCTATATTATAAATATAAAAAATAATAATTAAAAAGTAAAAAAGTAGATTAAGAATAATAAAAAATTAATATAATATTTAAAACATCAAAAACATATTTTCAAAAACACGATAAAAAAGTGACATAAGAAAAAGAAAAGAAAAGAATATCACAGGATGCTAGCTTGACCTGTAGGCCACTTTCAATGTAGTGAAATGAGGCTTATATGTGTTAGAAATAATAGGTATTGCATTACTATATAACTTGATTTATAGAAGATACACAGAGAGTAGTCTTTATTACGGTACAGAATAAGAACAACTTATTATAATAAATTAGTAACATATTATAAGATCAACGTATAACAGTAACTAGCATAAAATAAACTTAATAATAAGGTAATATACGTAAATAAGAAATAAACCTAAATAAGTACTTAATAGAAATATTTCAATTATTCTAACAATAGAAAAGAAATAATAAAACTTCAACGCCATTGGCATTATCTATCTACCACGCACGTCCCTCACACTCCCACTCTCTCTTTCTTGTCTGGATACTCCGGTTTCTCTCTCCGAAAAGGGCCCGGAGAAAAGGAAAATCAAGCACTAACTGCATTGGAAAAGATGGAAATTGGAAGCAGAAGAATGTGATTGTCGAAGTTGGAAGAAAAAAGCATTGGGAGAGCGTAGTGTACGGAGGAGGGCCTCGAAGAACTTCACAGTATCATCTCAGATCAATGAGGCAGCTCGTGCTTTTCTTATTCTGCTTAACCATATTCTTCTCATGTCTCCAGCCTTGTTTTTCTCGTCGCGGTTAGTCTTTTCTTCTTCAATGAGCACTTACTTTTGGATACCAGCAAGCTGCAATTTCGATTGCATTCGTGCTTTATTTGAGCCTGTGATAAAAGGACCCATAATTGCAATTTCTTAAAGGGGTGCTTTGATTATGCTTTGCTATGTTTCAATCTGGAGTTTTTATTGTAAGGATTGGTGGGGTTTATGAAGCTTTTTGGGGATAATGAGTTGAGTGTGCTCTGGGTTTAGTTTGTCGGAAGCTCTGAGGAAAAAGGGAAAGGGGATTCTTAGTGTTTTCAACTGGGATGATTTGAAAACCTAGTGGAATTTCATGTAGTGCAATTCTTGCTTTGAGATGCTCTGTTTTGTTGTGATGATTAATTATTAGGCTTGGTTGAATGCGTTTTAAGTGAATTGGGAACAGATGCAAAATTTTATCTTTACTTGCGATTAAAGGTATTTTAAGAGTGAAGAATATCAAAGGTTTAAATTTTCAAATTGGTCGTTTTTCTTCCTCAACGCTGTTGACTTGGTCTTCTTTTGTGAAACTGACAACTGATAGGAAATATTATAATGAAAGCTAGGAAACACTGCTTAAGAAGTAGACGGTAAATTGAGGTATTTTCTTGTAACAGTTCATCAATTTCACTAATCCTTAGGAAGCCAAGTTGTTTGCATTGCAAGAATTATCAAGCTGTTTTTTTGCCTTAAGCTTGTGAAGTTATGTTAGTTTTCTAGAAATGAAAGCAAAACTGGTTGGGCATTTTGAAGAGTGATTGGTTTTGCTCAAACAGATTTGATTGAGTTTCTTGCTTGTTTGTTTGTTACAGCACCTTATGTGATGAGAATCAGTTGTGGGGCTCGTAATGATGTCCACACTGCCCCAACAAACACACTTTGGTACAAGGATTTTGCATACACAGGAGGAATGCCAACGAATGGAACCCGTCCAAGTTATATAACTCCAAACCTTGCCACCGTTCGCTACTTCCCTTTATCTGATGGTCCTGAAAATTGTTACAACATCAATAGAGTGCCCAAAGGTCATTATGCTGTGAGGATCTTCTTTGGATTGGTTAAAGAGCCCAATTTTGACAGTGAGCCCTTGTTTGATGTGTCCATTGAAGGAACCTTAGTTTATTCTATGCCAGCTGGGTGGAGCAGTCAGGATAATGAGCAAGCGTTTGTTGAAGCTATTGTATACCTTGAGGATGGAGTAGCATCGCTCTGCTTCCATAGTACTGGTCATGGAGATCCAGCAATAATGGCCATTGAAATTCTTCAAGTTGATGACAGAGCATACTTCTACGGCCCAGGGCATGGTCAAGGAACAATGATTAGAACTGTTAAAAGATATAATTGTGGCGCTGAGGATCAAAAATTTGGTGTGGACTACAGTGCTGATCGCTGGGGTGGGGATCGGTTTTGGGATTCAATAGCATCTTTTGGCCAGAGTGCTGATAGGACCATATCCACAACAAATAGCATCCAAAATGCTTCCATTGCACCTAATTTTTATCCCGAAGCTCTTTACCAGACTGCTGTTGTTAGTACTGATAGTCAGCCAGTTTTAATATTCACAATGGATGTTGATCCAAATAGAAACTACTCAATTTGGTTGCACTTTGCAGAGATTGATCCTTCAGTGAAGGCTTCTGGGCAAAGGGTGTTTGATGTCTTGATAAATGGTGGTGTTGTATTTCAAGATGTCGACATTGTGAAGAGGAGTGGGGGTGTTAACTGTGCCCTGGTGTTGAACACCACTGTTGCCATTAGTGGTAGAAGTTTGACCATAGCTATGCACCCTACCACTGGGAACTATGCCTTAATTTCTTCTATTGAAATATTCGAGCTTATATTAGCAGAGGCAAAAACATCACCTGATGAAGGTATGCGGATCAAGTCATTTCATGTTCCTCATAAAATTCTCTTCTTTTTTTGGTCACTCTTCTCAATTCTTTTGGTTACAATTTAAGGCTTAGGGTCTTCCACTTGTCATGCTTTTGAGAACTACATATTCTATTTTAGGGGTTCCTTAATACTATGCTTGGTTGTGGAAGTTGTTCCATGAAATTGTGCTTACTTGTTTGCCTATCCTCTCATTCTATTATCTTACTAGTTTTCCAGTATTTTTTTATTGGGTTGCGTTTACCTTGGATGTGAAATACTGAAATGTAACACCACACCCACCAATATTGTGTATGTTGCGAAGACATTAACAAATGAAGGTTCTTTCTGTGTTGTAATTGTAATATTCCTGGAGAAATCTGTCGCATTTCTCAACTGGTTCATCCTATTGCTCAATAAATTAGTGGTTCTCAATTGTTTTTGTTTTTAATGCTAGCTGGCACAGTAAGGCTTTTATGAATGTTAAGAATGGAAAATTAGCATTTCTTCACACTGTGGTCCCATCCTGCTCTTTAGTATCTTGGTATGGAATTAGAATTTTGTTTTTTCCCTGGGAAAATAAGGACACTTTTATACAGCAATAAGATGCCAAAATGAAGTGTCTGATGATTTGGTTTGCTGGGTCTGGTGGCAGCTACGTTCTTATGTTGGCATTTGCCTGGTTATGAATGGTTTTATTATTATACTCAGCTGGAGGATCATTACTTGCTTTCCTTACGGTTCTCCATGCTATTGACATATTTCCTTTTGTTGATGTTGGGACGCCAGTTAAACTTTTGGTGATAATACTTCTGGTTATATATGGTACTATTGTTATATTCTGGTGGGAGATAGTTATTTTCTTCCATATAGTTAACCATGCCTTTGAAATATTTGCTGATATTGGGACATTAGTTGAAGTCCTTGTGATAATTTTACTTTTCTCCATTATAGTTAGAGCTTTACAATCATTAAAGGCTGCACTTGGGCTTCCCCTTCGCTTGGGGTGGAATGGTGATCCTTGTGTTCCTCAACAGCATCCATGGAGTGGAGCTGATTGCCAATTTGACAAAATTTCAAACGAATGGGTCATTGATGGAATGTGAGTTTATCTTCTACGGGTTTTTCTCGTTATAGAAATTTGCAGTTAGATTTTTTTCTGAAACCATTGATTTTGATGGCTACTTTTTCATCTAAAAAGTTACTCAATCCAGCAAAATGAAGTGGGATGGTTGAAACCTCTTCATCTTTCTCATTTAATGTACTTCTTTGTGGCTGTCTTCAAAAGGGATTTGGGATCAATATAAATTTATGATATATTTTTTTGATAATATAGGACACACTGAAGTTGGTTTCTTACTCCAGTTTTTGACTATGTTATTTTAGTTGTATGTTGTTTATGAGACAGTATTGGGCCTAGTTGTGTTTTATGAGATTGTACTAGTGTAGATGATGCAAATGACTCAAATGATCTGGTTTATTCTTCTACTAAATTTCTTTAACAAAAGTGATCGGTTTCTAAGGTCTAATATACCTTGTAATCTTACTTCTCTTTGCTCTTCTCTTTCCCCACACTAAATTTTGTACTGAAAGTTTGAATTTTCTTTTCCATGAATGTCTTTCAACATTGTTATGCTTGTGCTTTCTGGGTATTGATGACAGGATTCATGAAAAACCAGAAAATTCCATGAATGTATGAAGCAGCCTAGTAATTAGTTACACAGGGAAGGTGCATAGGCTTTTATTACTAGAGGGCGTAGGTGTACATGTCTTAAAGCAATAACTAATTGTGTTAATAGGTTTCTTACATTAAACGCTGAATTTATTTTATTTTTGTTAATGTGTTATTTCTGTTTATGACTTATGTTTAGTTCCTGATATTTTTACTACTGTGCAAGGACAGTGGTCTTGACAACCAAGGGTTGAGAGGATTTTTACCAAGTGACATCTCTAAATTGCAGAATCTCCAGAGCATGTAAGTTGTCGTCTTATTTGGGAAGTACATTTACAGTCGAACCCTCCCTTATAGTTGCTGGTTCAAAATCATGTTTGTATCATCCAATGCATTGCATTTAATTTTAATGCTACTATTGGTGAATATCATATATTTGGGTTATGAAGTATAATATGATGACACCCATCTTTCTTTGACCTGAAATCAGCAAATAAGAAATCAACATGATTCTGAATTAAATAGCATGTTAAGTAATGCCTCTTGAGAACAATTCTTGGTTTTTGGTTCCTGCTTATGGTGTGAATTTCAAATTTTCTTTTATGATTTTATTGTCATTATCTTACATCTACAAAAATTGGTGCGACTCCAGAAATTTGAGTGGAAACAGCATTGGTGGTCCTATTCCTTCATCACTTGGAACCATTACTACTATGGAAGTACTGTGAGTAAATTCTCCAGTTTGATGGCTTGTTTTCTTTTTTGTTTATGCATCAACAGCATTGTATTTGAATCATTTTCTAAAACATTGACAAGTCTTGTTGTTTCTCTTGGCTTTCATTCTCTTGCAGTTCTTTTGCTTAAAGTTATAGGTTGGTTGACTGGAATAATGAAGAATTAAAAAAATCTTTTCTATCTTGGTTCTGTAATAGGCACTCCTGAAGCATGAATTATTGGGCTAATATAGTTAATGTACTCACGAAAATCTCTCGCAAGATAATAATGATTGGTCATGGCCTTGGCATAATATCTCGGCTTAAGATGTTTACGAAGGTTGTAACAAGCAGCACTTCCCTTCTTTACCTATATATGTGTGCTCTACCTGATCTTGATACCACAGAACTGAATCTACTTATGAACAAGTTTTGATAATCCACCAACATTTGCATGAAAGATAATTATTTGGTGAATAGCTAACCCTGTAATGAACTGTTGGAATTTTATAATTGTTACTTCTTCATGGGTTAGCAGTTGGATTGTCAGTGTGTTAAGATTTTGGTTTTTTTTTTTTTTTTTTTTTTTCCTTTCTTTATTTGGTGTACATCTGTTATGCAAAATGACGAGATATGATCCACATAGCCGACCCCACATAGTGGGACAAAGGCTTAGTTGTAGTTGTTGTTGTTGTATTAACTAACATTAAAAGGGGAAGAGGTAGACCAAAAAATAATTGGAAAACAACTATAAAAAAACGATATGTTATATGTAAATATAAATGAAACAATGTGTCTTTAATGCATACGATGGCGAGATATGATATCTTTATTTTCTACTAGTCGTATTGGGGCATTGAAGGGTCTTCTACGAATATATTCAAACCATCTTAAGCGTGTTTCTCTAATTTTTTCTGTCATCTATTGGGGCTAAATGTACTTTCATACCTCAAGATAAAACATGTCAAGTTATTTTGCATACCTGATTATAAAGTAAACTTCAGTTTTGGAGGAACACTAAATATTATTTAGGAATCGTGTCACGCACTCCCAGATTAAATAATGCCAATTAACCAGAATTTAGGGATGGCATGATTTTGATGGTATTCTGATTCCATGTATACATCCTTTAAATGGTTATCAGGTTATGTGGATCTGTATGCGAGGAATAAATTGTTTCTTGATTTATTTGTAACTTTTACTTGATTTTTTGCTTGTGTGATTGCTGAACAAGTTCCTGGTTTTACAGGGATCTTTCGTACAATTTTTTGAATGGATCAATTCCTGAAAGCCTTGGACAGTTGACCTCCTTACGAATACTGTAAGATTTTTCCTACGTGTTCCTTTATTCATTGAATCATTGCAACAATAATGATGTGCGGAAGTTGGACTCAATGTTGTTAACGGTTCAGGAATCTCAATGGAAACTCTCTCAGAGGAAAAGTCCCAACTGCACTAGGTGGGAGGCTTTTGCACAGAGCTAGCTTCAAGTATGTTCTCGTAGTTGCCTGTTTATTTACTGTAATGTTGGTTTGGTAAATGCTTCCAGAAACTTTCGAGATTTTTCATTTTGGATCTGTAAATTCTTCAAAAAAGGCATATTTGGGAGTTTGAAGACTAGATAAAAATGTTGAGTTTCTGTCAAAGTCCCATGTACTCATGAAATGATTGTAGGAATAGGATGCTTCACCAAACTCATAGGCTAGAATTCTGTTGGTATCACCTTCCCATCAGACCAGGAATTTGCTTAGTTCAATATCTGTAAGAGGCAGCAATTTGCAGAGAACTATATATTTTGGTCTCTAGGTTACAGTCCCGTGGTCTTTAAAACGTTGATTTAAATTCAAATCTCCAATTAGACTTATTTCCAGTGTCTGATATATTACTTGCCCTAAGATCTTGGTGTAGCTATTCTGGAGGTACTAAATGATTGGTTAACCTTTCAGCTGTTTCCAAGTACTGATATATTATACAATGCATTCTATTAAACCTCCCAAAAAAGGAAAAAGATTGATCACTTCAGCCTTTGGCTTATGTGTGATTAAAATGCACAGGTCTGGTTTGTCATCAGTTTTCAAATTGATAATCAGTCATCTCTTATGATTGAGATTTGGTCTTCAGAAGCCAGGGGTAGTAATAGCACTGCCATTAGATATTGACTTCCCTAGTGAAAGTACTGAAATCTGACAATTGAAGTTCAGTAACTAACTTTGGATTCATCTAGTTTCACGGATAATGCCGGCCTCTGTGGCATTCCTGGCTTGCGAACGTGTGGTCCTCATCTCTCTGCTGGAGCAAAAATTGGCGTTGGATTAGGTGCATGCGTATCCTTCCTGTTGCTGGCAACCTGCTTGACTTGTTGGTGGAAAAGGCGCCAAAATGTTCTCCGAGCTCAGAGAATTGCAGGTAACAACTTCTCTAAAGAGTTGATTTGCCAATTATACTTAGAACTTCGGAAATTTAGTATTCCTTGCACCAATGAACTATGGAAGTCCTTCAAAGGCTTTGCATCGGTTGCCTGTATATTAGTCTTGTTAATTACTGATTTTTGAAATATATATACATTTTCAGCAAGGGATGCTCCTTATGCAAAAGCAAGAACTCAATTCCACCGAGATGTTCAAATGATTCGGCATCAGGAACATGCACGCACGGCTGCGGAGAACGGTCCGAGTTTGCTCGCCTGAGGGGTTACTACTCAGCATTTGTGTTCCAGAGATGTAAGTCTTCATCCCCTTTGTGCATTGCTAATGGTTAACATGCCGATTCAAACGATGTGACCTCAAACTTTTGTGAATGTATACACTAAAGAAGTAAGTGCAGCTTCTGTGTTAGAAGGTCAAATGCTTGGTTGTAGATGTTAAGAATTCAGATAGAAGAAGAAGGTTGTTGTTGTACATTAATTCCATTTTTTTTTTTTTTTTTTTTTTGGCTTGATGTAACAGAAATTTGTAGCATATGAGAAAGCCATGACCCTATTTTGAATTAACATGACCCTGTGAGGCTGTGAGAGAAGTAAAGGAAGAAAAATTATTCTCCAAACATGGGGCCAAAAGGTGCCAATTTACCAGTGTTGAAATAGTTTATTTCTTTTTCTTCCATGTAATAGTGCTGGGTGAAAGGAAAGAAAAAAAAAAAAAAAAAAAAAAGTAAAATAGTTATCCTTGGTTCATATTGCTAGAGCTGAGGGTCAAAGGCTTTACAGCCACCGAGACCATGTTTTTGGGCTTCAAAACATGTTATGGGTTATGTTTTAAAATACGTTTTTGAAAAGTAGTTTTTTTAATGTAAATATATAATCAAAAAGTAAAAAGTCGTTTTGAAAATAATAAAAATTAATTGTAATATATTAAATTTACTGTATAAATAAATAAAACCAAACACAAACAGAAATAATGAAAATGAACAGGCCCCTATGTGTCATTAATACATATAAGGGACAAGACTTTCATGTATGGTGTAAATGAAGTTGGGTGTAAATGAAGTTGGGATTATTTTTCTCGTAAATTAACTTTTGAGGTGAGTTTTTCCTCGATACATGACAAATTGTATCAAACTCAATTCGGTACTTCTCCTGACTTTGCAACGCCACATAGGTGGCCGGGTGATGTTGATATTGCAAGTGTTCGTATGGAACTAGGTTATGACGCAGGCATTGCAATGTTCGTCTGGGGATCAAAGCGGGGTCTACCTCAAAGCCAACCTAGTTTAAGATCAGTAATTGCACATGATCGTGGGATATGAAACTTTGTATGTATGCTAAAAATGAATTGAGTCTATTTTCTTATAAACTAGGTTTTGAGATAATTCGTTCTAAATTCATGATATTACCAATGAGTTCGATTTCGACTCAAATGTTTCAGGTATCTCCTGTTCAATAAACAAACCGAGATATTGTCTGCGCAATGCACGGCTCCGTTGATAACAGGCCGCCACAAAAGGAATCAAATGAAGATACATAACAGAGGACAAATACTTAACTAATCGAGAAAAGGAAGAATGGAAGAAGAGAAATAAAAATTGTACAATTTGTATGATCATGTGTCTCAAAATGCTCTTTTGAATCATAAAAAAGATCGCACTCTGCGGTAAGCAATGTTTGTTGGCAAAATTTTTGCCACATTCCCAAACAAGACAAACTCTCGTAGCGAGTTTCGTATCAAGTCTTACTCGCACGTCGCACTCAGCACCGCATCGTCTGAATTTCGGGAAAATTGTGAGAAGCTTGGGTAGTAACGCCGTGGCACACAAGATTTTGTGTAAATAATTTACCGCTTCCTTCTCAAAAGATTTTATTGATGTTTTAAACTGATAAATTTTAACCTACTTCTTGATATTCCGTAAAACATTAAAATATCTTCTAAAATTTGGAAAGCATCAAAGTATCATCCGAATCTGTATCAAATTATTCTAAACTTTTGGGTAAAAGAATGACCCGAAAAGAAGAGCAATTTTGTTATGTTCATATCAATTTAAAGAATATTTTGATGTATTTTAATTTCGAAGGGGCATTTCAATATTTTACCAAAATTTGAAGGGCGATGTGCTCCAACTAGCTTATGGCTTGGGTTTGGCCCAGGGCCCAAGAGGAAAACAACCACTAAATCGGTTTCCTAATATATTGAATTTAACGATTAATTAGAAACGATTATGAGATTGCATGCATTTATTGAAGTAGAGGTTTTGATATTCTCGAGATCGGCTCCACCTTAACAAGATCTGCAGATCATGGGGATCGGGGTGGGAGAGAAAGGAAAGAAGGACAGTGGACATAGCTCATATACCATCATTTATACGGAATTGATATTCGCAGTAACCGTTTCGATATTTGCAGTAGCATTCCCCTGTAAAAAGACAAAAATGTCCCTGGACAAAAAAAAAATTAAAAACCAACTATGCAGCCCGTGACAAAAAAAAAATTGAAAAAGCAACTCACGGGCTCTGTTCCGATTAATAATTTCTGCAAAGCAGAGTCGGGTGGAATCACAAAATCGGATAAAAATCGAGACGACTCGGATCGGAAAAAGGTTAGTGGCTAAAGTTAAAATGTTTTGCGGTATTGTTTTAGATAGTTGGTTTGATTATTTTAGTTGTATTATGTCCGAATTTGTTAGTATTTTTGTCGAAAATGTGAATTTTTTACCGGATTGGCGAAGATTCGCCCGGTGGTTACTGCAAATATCAAACTGAAAGGGGGGTGAAATACCACCTGGCGCCGGCGTATTTTTGGCCCAAAATATCGATATTTTGGGCCAAAAATACCGCCGGCAATATTTTTGGCCCAAAATATCGCCGGGCGCCGACGGTATTTTTTTTTTTTAAGTGTTAGGGGTATTTTAAACTTTTCACAAGAAAATGTTACTACAAATATCGAAACGTTTACTGCAAATATCATACCCCCATTTATATATACAAGGTTCACATACAGTTTAAAACACAACGTGCTAATAACATAGTTTTGGTGTTCGTCCAACTACAACGTGCTCCGTCTGACTGAGAGTATTACTAATACCCGGCTTCAGATCACCTGTGCAGCAGATGCTGTGCCATTTGTGTGCATCAAATGGAACGACGCCGTTTTCAGTCGTCATGGCCTTGTCCCTTTTTTACGCTTTTTTCCTTCTTTCCCGCTTTTTCTCCCTCCCAAATTGTTTATGGACTTTCGTCATCTCCTCCCCAATTGTTTAGGGTACATCACACGAGGAAGTAGATGATAGAAGCGGCAACGACGGCGACGACACGAGGAAGAAGAAGACATCAGCGATTGTTTAGCAATGACACGAGGAAAAGAAGAAGATAGCCGAACGTATCAACCAGATCTGGAAGGAGCAGCAAAGATTTGCGGATTAAATTCTTACATTTCTGAAGCAGCGACAACGCATTTCACTACATTAATTTGTAAGTTTAATTTCTTTTTGCTACAGTTAGTTCAGTTGTAGTTAATCTTTATTTTGAGATAATTCTTCCTAAATTTTGCGATTTGTTTCTCTTACAAAACCCACGCCTTTCTCTCCTTGCTGCTTGGCCGAATTCAGGCTGTCCTTGGTGGGACGACTGTTCACCGGACTGGGTTGTTCACTGCCGACGCCAAACTGCTGGAAAAGGTGTGGGTTCCCCGGAGTTGGAAGGGAAGATGCCCGGTTTTCAGTTGAAACTGCTCATTGCCGCCGGTCCTTAGGTACCATAGCTGAATTGGACATAAAATCCAATTCGGATGCAGGTAAGAACTTTGGTGTTTTCTCTGTTTTCTTGGGCCGCCGGTGTTAGTGCCCCTACATTTCAGTTGTGGAATTATAGCTTGAATGCTCCTTGGCTGCTGCATCTTTCCCTGCTCATTGCCGTGTATTTCTGTTGCTTATTTTAGCTGGTGGAATAGGTATTTTTTGGAAAGATACTTGGCATCTATTAGCTGGAAATTTGTGGCTTTTGCTATATTTCAATTCTATATCTGTTTTAGAACTGTTGTACTGCTTGAATTTACTCCAAAGTGCTTGAATTTTCCTAGGCTGCTGCTCTTTGGTTTACTTGCATCAACTTGAATTATCGAATTGGTAGGATTATGGTGCTGTAAGCATGAATTTCGCTAATGCCAATTTTTGGTTGCATTTAAAATCAAGCATCTTAGGTAACTGCGTATGGTACTATTCTGAAATCTGTCGGAATGCTATTTCTGGGTTCTGAAATCTGGTATTAATTTCTGAATTTGTGGTGTAGACTTAGATGGGCTAGACTTAGGAGTACTATTCTTTGTAGCTTGAAATATATAGTAAAGTAACCAATTTGAAGATGACAGTTTGTTTAATCCCTTGATAATCTTATATGATTGATACTAGGTGCTTATTATGATTCTTGTAGGCTGCAATAATGAGAATTGGTTTGAGAGAAATGAAGGCCTTCTGGAAGCTATTATTCCCTTCCCTCAAAGACAACATTTTCTTTGGAAGCTGGTGTTTGCAAATCTAACCACAACTTGCTTTGAGCAACAACAAAGGAGTGAAGAAGCAACAACAACTTAGCTAACTTAAGCTGAAGCAATTATGAGGTTTAGCTAAATTGAGCAAAACAGAAATGATCTGCGTAAGCCAGCTAGGGTGACAAGGGACATGTGCTGCTGATAATTGACGCCAAATTCAGCTTGAATATTTAGCTCGTATAGCAGTTTGTTTGTATAACTTGGTATTAGCTTAGTTTAGCAAGTTCAGCACAGCGCAGGAGCTTATGTACTGTAAGTTAAAGACCATTGTGCTGCTTGTTAATCACCGTGTTTCTTTTATGTCAGTTGTGGTGTTGGTTTTTTTACATTTTGTGTTATAGAACTCTTCTCCAGTTCAAATAATAAGATTGGTTAAGGTTTGCTGCAGAGAGTAATATGTTTATCCAAACCAAGTGAAAGCCAAATTGAGGCTTTTTTTTTTTTTTTTTTTTTTGAGGAAAGGTAAATGATTTATATTCCACCAAAAAATACCGGGTCAAACCCGCAAGATCAACAATACAACAGTGCAATAATACATCAAAATAGAGGCATACCCTAATCAAACACATTACATTGAAGATTAGCCTCAGTAGCTACAAAGGAGCTAACAAAGGCTATGTTTCAACAGTTAGAAGGAATCCTCTAACTAAGTTCATCCGAGGTTCAGCAGCAGTATAGCAAGCTAATATCCATCGTTCTCCAAATCTTCAAATTTTCCAGCAAACCAATGTCTTCAAAATAACACAAAATACCCGAATTTGCAACACCTAGTTCAGCCAAGGAAAGCACAAAGCTCACTCCAACAAAACCAGCTATCAAAATTTCAGCACTTCCCTCAAATTTCTACAGCCTGGATCAGCCAGGGATTGCACACAGCCTACTGCAACAGATCCAGCACTCATAATTTGTCAATCAATTTCGAAGCTCAACCATAAGTGTTCTGTTGGGGGTTATTTGTCATCAAGTCGCCAACGTCATGAGGTTGTTGTGCCTAAGATAATAATATAAAAGGCAAAATCATTACTAAAATGTCATAGTTAACCAGAAAAGAACATTATATCAATGGTATACTTGTTAAACCACTTACCAATATTGAATTCGTCAAGGACATTAATAATGGAGCACCTTCAACTAAGCAATGTTGACTTGAACTAGCTGAGACTATCTACAATAGAGAAAAAAGAAGAAGAAAACGACGGGGAGATAAGCACTCACAATACTTTTGCATAAGAAGAAAAAAAATGAAAGCTTCTGTAACTAAACATAAACAAGTACCTGAAGTTGATCTTTAGGTAAATAATACGATTGCTGAGCCTGAACCTGCTGTAACTTATCAACATAAATGATGGCCTGCTGCGGTTGATTTGTATGCTAAAAAAAAATAAAAATAAACTGTTATTAAGAAATTTAACAACATGAATGATGCAGTTAAAATTACTGCCACAAACCTCAAGAGTTGAGGCAAATGCTGGTGTAGAAATTGTGACAGTTGCAGAAGGCATAGCCTGGCTGGTTTTGGTTGATTTCTTTCTTTTTGAAGCCTTTTCTATTCCACCCCTCAATCTTTTACCTGAGACAGGTTTCTTCTTCGGTTTGATTCCTGCAATTCCAGTGGTGTTTTTTACACTAGCTTCATCTATACATTTAGTTGTAACACTTGAACATTGAACAACCTCTTCATCTGGTAATATTTCATTTGAGTGCTGCACAGTTGATCCTTTAGCTTGTAATATAGCATCCACAATATCAAACAGCTTCAAAATATCATCTTTAACAACTTTGTAACTTGCTTCACACTCTGCTGCTTTTGTGACCAATTGAACGTACAATCCACACAGTTCTCTATACCACATACTTTGACATATTTTGGGATCCACACTGCTTCCATTGACTCCAAAGTAGCCAACTTTTGCTTTACGAGTCCATCTTTTTACTACATATTGACTTGGGATTTCCATAATATTCCTCACAGTAAAAACCTTCAAAACATGAGAGCATAAAATTCCAGCAAATTCAAATTTCCTACAACTACATTCAACTTCCCCATTTGATGAATCATAAGTTACCGTATGATGATAGCTTCTCTTGGGCGGCATAACTCTGTACTTTGTAAATGATCCAACCTCCTCACAAATCTCAATACTAGAATCATGAGACTTATACCATTCAGTTTCAAAACACTTAAACACCTCAGGAGTATAAACACTTGCCGCATGTTTTAAAATTGCAATAGGAAATGGCAATGATGGAATGCTCGTTTTCATTCTAAAATCAGCCTTAAGCTCTTCATACCTACGATCTTCGAGAAGTCTTTCAAAGTTATTAAAAAACTCTAAAAACTTGTGTTTATAAGTCACATACCTCTTTACAATACTATTCATGCTCTCACTTCTTTGAGTTGTCGTCATGTCTGCACAAAACATTTGTCGGCCATATACTAAAGCCCATTTTTCCCTTATCCCAAACATGCGCCTCAACCATTTGTTGTCTTCAAGTGAATATTTCCTCAACATATCATTCCATGCATTAAAAAAATCTTCTTCTTCTTCAAAATCATAAATGCATGAGCTAAAATCTTTAGAGAAATCTTTGAATTCAGCGAAAACATCCTTTAAATGGATGGCTGCATTCTGATAAATGTGCCAAATACATAACCGGTGATTTGTTTCAGGCCATCTCAATGCCAAAGCCTTTGCCATCGCTGCATCTTGGTCCGTAAGAATAGTTTTAGGTGTTCTATCACACATAGCTCTAGCAAAAGTATCAAACAACCATTCAAACGTGAGTGCTGTCTCATCATATAACAATGCAACACCAAAGAGTGTCGTCTGTTTGTGATGATTTACACCAACAAATATTGCAATTGGACGGCCTTCATTGTTCTTCCTGTAAGTTGTGTCAAAGCAAACAACATCCCCGAAGTTTAAGTAATCTGCTCTCATCTTTGCATCTGACCAGAAAAAGTTGGTTATTAAATCATCTTCATCAACTTGGATGGCATGAAAAAAATTCGGATCATCAAATTGCATCTTCTGCAAATATTCCAAAACACCTCCTGTATCCCCTTTTTTCACATCTCTTGTTCTTTTAGACCGTAAGTAATTTCTATAGTCCTCTGGGATGAAACCTAAGTTCTCTCGACCACCCACTTGTCTAACCATGAGATCATGAGATGCTTTAGGTGGAATTCCTACAGCATTTGCCATTTCAATTTGTACTGCTGCAGTTGAAGTTATCTTTCGGTGAGCTCTGAGTAAATGTGTCTTGCTTGGACTTGAGAGATAGTGATTATGCTCCTCAATAAACTGAACCACACGAAGCTTTCCATCTCCTCGACTTGTGATTTTCATTCTTGCTTCACAACCAAACCTTGTTTCAGGACGTGGAGCTTTTACATATATACTTCTCTTGTCCTTTTCCCTTTTACCTTCAGCACTACAGCAAAACAATCTATCTATCAAGTTTCCAGATTTATCATTGAGAAATCTACTTCTTCGTATTCCAAAACCAACTTTTTTAGCATATACCAAATAGAATTGGTAAGCATCTTCTTCAGACTCAAACCCCATACCAATTTTTGGAATGATTTCTTTCGTTACTAATGAACAAAAACTGTGCAAATTCTTATCACTGTCTACATTCATGGCATCTACAGGCTCATTTTCGCCACTGTCACTCTTGCCGACTTCTGTAACGTCTTCGAAACTCAATTGACGACAAGACGTAGATGCACCCGCCATTAAACGGTTAGTTTTACTCCTAAAAAATTTAAAATTAGAATATAAGGAGATGATCAATTCCTCTGTCCTCAAAGGATAAAGAAGTATAAAGAATGCTCTGTGATAAAATAAAAAAAAAAACCACACTATATTCTTCCTCTTCCAAATGCAGAGTAGCATTCCTACCTCCAAAAATGTAAAACATTATCATTCAAGAAAGGTTGGCTTGGATCTACATGTATTTTTCACTTAACAGACAAAAATCAAAATCAAAACCAAACTAAGATAAACGAGAATATCATACATTCATTCTTTATAATAAAAAAATACCTTTTCAACCTAACAATGAATATGCGAAATTGAGCTATCCCCAGTGTGTTGATCTTGTTGAGTTTTCCCCTAAGAAGCTTCTGTTCAGCTTTTCTTCTTGAAGAAAGTAAGAAAGGGAGATTGAAGAGAAAGGGATTGCAAAGATTGGAATTTAGGAAGGGTGAAAAGGAAACAAAAAAGCGGGAAAGAAGGAAAAAAGCGTAAAAAAGGGACAAGGCCATGACGACCGAAAACGGCGTCGTTCCATTTGATGCACACAAATGGCACAGCATCTGCTGCACAGGTGATCTGAAGCCCTAATACCCCCCCCCTTTAACTAACTAAAGAAGACGATAAAAGGCCAAGGGTAAAATTGCCATAACCAAATCCTTCGGCGAAAAAAATGTGAAAAAGAAAGAAAAGGGCACTAACTACTAAACGAGCGAGTAGTGATGACGCGAATCGAAAGAAAGAAAGAAAGAGACACATCGAGTGTTGGTACAGAAGAGACATACAGGAGGCCACAAGTGTCTAATCAAAATACAAAATTTTAAAAAATAAAAAAAAAACAATTTTCCGGTCAAGCATTGCCACACGTGTCAGTGGGAAGAGGTGGCAGAGCTGACGTCAGCGGTTCTCTTTTAACGCTTTCCCATTTACCAACTGTCAGTCTTTACAACGCCACCGCAAAACACACACAAACACAAGTGGTAGGACCCGCACCTTGCCCTTTCGATTTTACCGCCCAACAACTCACCCGGTATCCGGTATTCATTTGATTTATTTTAAAAAAATGTATTAAAAATATAAAATTATAAAATTAAGTAGAAAAATTATTATAATTATATAAAATTTACTATAAAGCTATGTATAAAATTAACGAAAATCCATGTCAAGTTTTTATATACACCCTCAATCTTATTAAAAATGTTCCATTTAAATAACGTATTGTCTCCGTTTTATTAGAAAGATCCACTTTGATCGATATAAAACTTATTATAAATATTTATGTATAATATTTAAAATAACTAATTTGACACTCCTGATTCCATTTATATCATCATTACAACATAATTATATTAATAAAGGTAAAAAAAGTAAAAAATTTATAAATAGACTATTCTATTGAAACAAAGAAATATTTCTCAACGTGTCTCTTCTAATGAAACGGAAGATGTATAGTTTATTATTAATAGTAAGGTATGATACTTAAATTTAACTATTTAATTAAAATAATTATAAAAAAACATGAATCTATACATGGAATGAAAAAAAAGTATATATATATATATATATATGGGATGGAGAAAAAATTGGTGGTAATAGTGGTTAAAGTCGGATTACAAATTCGTATATACTGCAAAAATTATACACATAGTAGGGGTTGTGTGTGTGCGTGAGGGAAAAGAAAGCAGAGCCACAGCAGAAAGAGCAGGAGGCGGTGGTGGCCCACAGCGGAGGAGGGAGTGGGGTGGGGTGGGGGTGGCCGCCGAGCCAGCCAAAGAATAAAGTAGGGGTGTATGAAAGAAAGGAAAATGGAGAAAAAATCGGCTGTCTCCTTCAACTGAGACACCACGTAATGTAATGATGCACCCTCCGCTCCACGTGGGGCTCTGACATCACTGCTCTGTCCACTTTCCCGCTACTGTTTGACTGTTGACATCACCTCCCTTCTGCCACCTCCGCCCTGCACACCCTTCCCCCTTGTGCCTTCCAATATTTACTATTCCATCTCCCTCCCCCTCTCCACCCATCCACCCACTCTCTTTCATACCTTTTCTTTTCTTTTTAAAAGGAAAATGACAGTTGCACCAAATAGTGTCAAGTTTTCTTGTCACTAAAGTAGTGTTGCAAGAATAAATACCAAAAATACTCTTAAGTGGCATTTTAAATAGACATTCCACTTAGGGATAATTATGAGATAGAATTTTAGTAGTGCCAAGGAAATTTGTCACTATTTGGTGCATTTATCAGCTTCCTTTTTAAAAATATTTTTTTTTTAACTCATGATTTTATGTAGGGGAGTCAAATTCGTATCATTTCGAGTTGGAGCATTTTCGCGTTGACACCTCTCAACTCAACTATAATATTACATGTTTAATTATATATGTTGATCCATTTAAGCTGTAAATATTTTCAAGTTCGTGTTATAGTATAAACTACTCTATCAGTTTCGGGATGACATATTCACGTGTAAATATTATCAACTCTAAGCTTACTCATTTACTTATTCGTATTGATCCATATATTCCACCATCAAAGTTCAAACCTAACCCCTTTATATCGTGTCAATTTTGTATTGTATCATAGATTGTCAACCATAATCTCAAGGTTACAAGACTCTCTCATTAACCAGCTCCTAACATTCCCTCTCTTCCATTCAATCTTTTCACGTTCGCAGGGTATAAAACACATTACACGAATTAATCACATTAAAAATGATTGATCAATTCATTTAATACTTAAGAAATATGTGACATATCAGCTCATATATAATTTAAATTGAATCCATTGAAACGAATGAAAGTTTATACTTCACATGTATTTTGAAATAAAGAAAAGTTTAAGCATACGGTAGGGTTGGAAAAGTGATAAGATGAGCATAAAACTGTTTTTTTTTTTTTTTTTTGTAGACATAAAGAGAATATAGATATCTATTAATTAAGAACGGTAAGTAATTCATTTAATAAAAGTATTAATAACGATGTACAAATAAATATATGTTTATTAATTAAGCAACAATTATAATCAAGGCTTTTTTTTTTTCCCCTTTTTTCCCCTTTCTCTCCAACCAGAAGGGAAGGGAAGAGCATCATTTATGTTTATTTAATTGCTTGAAACTCATTATACCCTCTTTATCCCTATTGAATAATGTTGGTCTAAAATAAACCATACAAAATATAGTTGAAACAGTAGAAAACAGATCCAAATGAGAAACGGTTAATAGTATTCTCATTGTCATCATAAACTACGTTAAAATTCACTTTCAAAAATATATATATATTTTTCAATAGAGACTCAAGTTTTATTTTTTATTTTATTTTACGTACGGTTACTAATATCAAAATTTGTAATCAATACTTAACTTATATTTAAAAAATAAAGATACGGATAAAATAAATAGTGACAAACTAGTTATTTTAATTATTGTACTTTAAAATCTATATATAAAAGTGTACATTAGTTTAAGTGAATTATTTTAATAGAATGAGAAAAGTATATCCAGCAATTTGAAATATAGATGTAATTAGAATATTATATAAAAACTTTGAATAAGTGCCATATAGAGAATATTTTCCCCATTTTTTACCTATGAAAGAGCTAATAGTTTCAATTGTGATTCTTAAAATAAATAATTTCTTACAATCTTTTACCTATATTCATACATTTTAAGTACTAATTAACTGTAAATTAAATATTGTTTAAAATATAAAAAGTTCAAATTAAAACCAAAAATCTTCAAATATGATAAAGATAGTATTAGGCCATGTTCGTTTTTATATGATTTTGGAAACATACTTTAAGAAAATAAAATTTTAACATAGAAAGATATAGTTAAATAGTAAAAATTTATATTAAAAATAATGAAAAAGTAATATATTATTTTAAAAAAATCAAAACAAAAACGATAAAAACGAAAGCGACCTTAAATTTGAGGAACAAAAGTAAAAGAAAGAAGCGAGGGGACTCGTTTTTTTGGTCACAATGGTTCACGAAAAGAAAATTATATAAATTTTTTTAAGAAAAAGAAAAAAAAAAGGAAGAAAACTCTAGAAATAGTGATGATGAAAATTATGGTCAAAATCCACAAAGAAAAGTGGAGAATCTATTCGCTGGATATAGATAGATCCACATGTCAAATTATTCAATTTGCTGCTGCTATTTTTCTTTTTTTTAATTAACTAGTCTTCCCTTATCCGTATACTATAATTAAAGAATAATGTTTCTTGCACATAATATGTGCAAGAATTTGTGCACATAAAGTGCACAAAGTGGGCCAGCAAAAATTTGTTTCCAATTCCATCATTTTATCCTTTAACCCTTTAAAGTTTTAATTTTTGTAATTAATCTCCTAAAATTTTATTTTTCACAACTAACCCCCTAATGTTTAAAAATAATTTTTTTTTAAATGAACATTTAAAACTAATTACCCGAATCAAAAAATATTTAATTTTCTTTTACCATATTTATTTAATATTATATTTTTATTTTTATTAATTATTACTTTTAATTATTACTTATATTTAAAAACTCATTCAAACTATTTTTTTATTTAAAATTATGCACACAATATGAACATAAATATAAATATACATATTGTGCATATATATGTTTGTATGCATGTATGCTAATACATACATATTATTATTTATAGAGTGAATTGCCCATTTGATCACTAATCTTTGCCTGAGTGCGCAAAACACCACAAACTTTTTTAAAACGAGAAAAAAATATCACTTTGTTAGTCAATTCCGTTAAGTAAAAAAAAAGGGGGGCAAAATCATTATTTCACAAGTTATGGTACTGTTAATCGTCTTCCGAACATTTCTGGTGCTGTTCATCTTCTCCGATAAACAGTTCTGATACTGTTCATCGGGAATTTTTTATTTATATATTTTTTCTCATGGGTCTTCATCCGAAGAATAAGGTAAAAAATAAATAAATCAAATTCCCGATGAACAGTACCGGAACTGTTCATCGGAGAAGATGAGCAGTCCGGAACTGTTCATCAAAAATATTGGGAAGAATATCAACGGTGCCAAACATGTGAAATGACAATTTTGCCCCTGTCTTTTTTTCGATTAAACGAAATTGACTAACAGAGTGTTATTTTTTGCACGTTTTGAAAAGGTTTGTGCTGTTTTGCAAACTCAGACAAAGGTTAGTGATCAAATGTGCTATTTTGAAAGGTTAGTAGTGTTTTGCGCACTCAGGCAAATGTTAGTGATCAAATGTGCAATTCACTCATATATATATATATATATATATATATATATATATTCAAAAATAAACTAAAGAGAAAATCACTTTCACTTAGGGTGCCAATTGGGTGGGTTGGGCGGGTTATGGATCGGGTCAAGATTGATCCGTAACTAACGGGTCACCCCAACCTGACCCGTTGACTAATGGGTCATATACGGGTTTGGTTATATCTGGGTTGGGTTGTAATCCGCTCAACCTGCGGTTTAATTTATTTGACCCAACATGTTAAATTCACTTGACCCGACGGGTTATAACATGTTCGACCCACATTTTAACCCTTCTTAACACACAAATTATTTTTATAATATAAAATAAATTTAATAATTAAATAAATACGTACGTATGCGCATGTAATGCGCGCGCGCACACACACACACGGACACCCATGCGTACTGGACATACACGTATATATATGCATAAATAATTAATGTAATTTATTTAAAAATATCTCTTCAATTAATTCATGTAAGTAAATTAGGTTATTGAGTCATGGCTTATTTTGACTCAACGTGTGAACTCATTATTCGGGAAAAATGTGCATTTAAACTTAGATAAAAAATTGTGTGTATAAATTAATTCGTCGGGTCGCTATATACACACGTTAACATATTGTATGTAACTAGGTATAAAAATGATTTGCTGGGTTGACTCGTTTTATTTGCAAGTCAATTCATTTATTAAAAAAAGGTTTATATAGACCGATTGGGTAGACCCGTGTAACTCGAGAGGTCGGCCCGTGTAACTCGAGAGGTCGGCCCGTTTAACTCGACGGGTCGGCCCGTTTAACTCGACGGGTCAACCTGTTTAATTTGATGGGCCAACCCATTTCTTAACGGGTCAAATTTGACATGCCGACCCATTTAACCCGATAGATCAAACTATTTTGATAAATTTAATTATTACATAAAATTAATGTCTTTTAAATAAATTTATCTTATTTATTATACACGTGCCTCAATATTATAGCAATGATAGTTTTAGCAACAAATCATAACAACTTTTTGATAGCAACTCATGTAGCATGCATTCATTGGCCAATTATTTGATATTAATAAAAATGTAACCAATGAATGCATGTTACATGAGTTGCTATCAAAAAGTTGTTATGATTTATTGTTAAGACTATCATTGCTCATATATATATTTATCTAAAAATAAAATGTTTATACATATATATATATATATCAAATAAGTGAATAAAAAAAATTGAAACAAATTGACAAAATAAAAGTAAAAGAAATCATTTTAAAATGTGAAAAAATTAATAAGGCATTAATTGGGAAAAAATGGGTCCCATTTGGGTACCCATTATAGACCCAATAATATGTTCCCATTTGGTTTTAATGGGTACCCATGTCCTCCTATCAATTTTCATTCCATATTAATTTTCCTCCCAATCAATACCCAATGGGAAAAAATAATGGGAATTTCTCTCCCAAAAAATTTGATCTCATAGGACACCTAATAGGATTGGGAAAAATTGCTAGCTCTACTATAGGGAGTTAATTGTAAAATTAAAAGTTTAGAGGGCTAATTGCTAAAATGTTAAACTTTATAGGGTTGATTGTAAAAATTAAAACTTTAAGGGTTAATTGCAAAAATTAAAAATTCAAGGGGTTATTACGAAAACTAAAACTTTAAGGGGTTAATTACAAAAATTAAAACTCTAAAGGGTTAATTGTAAATATTAAAAATTTAGAGGGTAATTTGCAATTTCATAAAAGTTTGGATTTTTTTTACAATTAACTCTAAAAAAAGCAGGCAATGAGAAATTAGGAAGAAACGAGAAAGAGGAATATGAAAGAAAATAGTTTGGAAGGGTAAAAATAGAATATAATTAAAAGGGCCCATTTTTTATCATTAATGTGCACGATTTCTTGCACACAATATGTGCAACAAACATTATTTTTAAATGTTCATTTAAAAAAAAATTATTTTTAAACATTAGGGGGTTAGTTGTGAAAAATAAAATTTTAGGGGGTTAATTACAAAAATTAAAACTTTAAGGGGTTAAAGGATAAAAAGATGGAATTGGAAACAAATTTTTGCTGACCCACATTATGCACTTTATGTGCATAAATTCTTGCACATATTATGTGCAAAAAACAGTATCCATAATTAAACGCAATCAAACCCACTAATCAGAGATTAGAGTCCTACTAATTCTCATTAATGTATAAATAGTAATTAATTAATTAATTAATTGCTTCGTGTTGTGGGTTTCCGACAGGGTTCTGTTCATGATTAACCTATCCAAAAAGCAATAATTATTAGCCTTTAATGATGACCAATTCTCAAAGAAAGATATGCAAATTCCCAACAACACCCTAGCGTGGATTGTGGGAGCACCCAAAACCAAAAAAATATATTTTTTTATATTTTGTAATATTTTTTTTATTAGCGTTAATTTACGTTTTTATTATTTAATTATACATATTCACAATTTCATATGCTGAAAATTTTCTCTAAGAACATGCTTTAAGGACGTTTTTTAAAATAAGTTGACGCTCATGTTCTAAGGCCTTTATACGAGGCATACTTTCACCATTATTAACGTAAAAATATGTAAAAAAATAAAATAAAATAAAATTAGCTGGGTTGGATAATTTTACTCTAAGAAACTAGCTGCCGTTTAGAGTTTGTCGGAAGGACTTGTTAAAATGTCAAGTTTTGTTATATTTTTTTAAAGTTAGTAATGAAAAAATAGTTTTATCAGGAAAAACAAATTATTTTTATTCAAAGATTCGTGTTAATTTGTCCATATCAATAAAAGTTGATGATCAATGGTGCATTTTATTCTTTATTTTTTTAATACTTGTATAACTAAGTTATTTTTATATTCAATTTAAACAAAGTTTCAACAAAAACTGTAATACCATACAAGTAAACACAAGTTTTGTAATTTTTAATCATTTGCATACTACTACTTACTAAGAAATATTTTAAAAAACAAACAGAAAGTTCCTCAAAACCACTTTGTAGCTTGTACGTAGAGGAAACCTGTACGTCCAGCAGGTAGCAGTGCTTAACATTTATATTTATTAATCCGAGGAATATTATATATTTTTTAATTTTTTCGAAAAAAAGAATTCGAGAAAGTTAACATAAGCTACAAGGAAGGAATAGGTAGGTCCTAGGGGGCGCCGCTACCGCTGGCTGATTGAGCATCGGCCGCCGTACAATAGTAGTTTGGGGGGATAGTAGGGCTTACGTTAGCATTATATTTGTACAGTTTCCCACACTCCCTCCTCCTCCGGCACTCCGACACGTCTTATCAGACGGCGGCCCAGCTCTGCCTCCTCCGGGATGGCCCCCGCCACACTACACACACTCCTCTGGCTGAGTTATTTTCACGTGTTCAACCTCTGATCAATTTTATTTGTAGTAACTTATTTATTAATTGAATTTATTTGGATAGATTAATGAAAATAATGTTTAATTAATTTAATATATTATTTTAATTTTATATCCAATTTAAATGCATGAAAAAATTAATAGTCTCTTCAATGAATCATTCGGTCATAGAATTTAGCTTACGCAATTGAGTATATAATTATTTGTTAATTTATAAAAAGTCAAAGTTAATAACTGAATGGTTACTTTGAATAAATTATAATCTCATCCTTAGATATATATAACTATATATAAACATTTAATTATTTTTATTATTCAATATTTATATGTAGAATATACTTATTATATTATATAATCAATATTTTATTCGACTTTATTAATAAAATGTAAACGAGCTTTCGTCCATCTATTCATTTATTATTTATGGTTAAAATCTTATTTCTGTTCGTTTTTTACATGAGACTATCTCAAGCTGATTTGTGAACATTAGTTTACGTTTTCAATAATAACATTGATATTTTACAACTAAATTCGTAACAATGATAGTAAAGACGAATCGAGGTCCAAATTTTAAAGTCAAAATTACGATTAATTACCGTTGGGTCAAACCATCGGCGGGACATCCACACTTGACGATTTTGGCCTTTTGGTCGTCTTGATTGGTACTCAGTACTCACTCACGTGTGAGTGGTGCCCAACAAAATTGAATCGCCCACCTCGTCCCTGGTTACTTTGTGGTGATAAGTACTGACCACGAGTGATCGCCGTTGAACGGTTGCCATTTGCCAACTTTTTTCCTTTGAGTTTTTGGCTTTGGCTTGCGTTGCGTTTGCGTCTATGGGATTGACCAGTCAAACCAAATGATGCGACGCTTTAGCATTATTATCTCACAACCACAATCAGCCCTCTCTACTCTATACTCTACCTCTAGGCAATAATAGCTCACCAAATGTCTACAAATGGATAAATATAATTTCTTCCTCACACAAAAAAAAAAAGAAGGAAAAAGAATATTTACGATACGAAATATTAATTTATGCATCTATTATACATGTATTAAATATTAATTTAGTGGCATAATTATAATTTTTTATTTATAAAAGTGTGAGCAAAATAAAGGATTAATATCACTTATTTTTATCTTGCTTTATATGTTATGCCAAAAAAAAAAAAAAAAAGAGTGAATGCAACGATTTTATTGCAACGAGAGAAACGAGAAGTGTAAATGAATCGAATCGGGGAAATCACTAATGTTCGGTTGCTGTTTATTATGGTATACGTGGTGTTTTCATTTTGACCTAATTATTTACTTTGATCTCCAAAGTCTAGGTGGTGTTTTCATTTTGAGGATTTGATAATCAATGATAGCTTCCCCCAAATCATGTACTAAATTTGAGGGTTCCATAATTATTTTTTATTGAACATAAGAATCCAATTCACTATTTCATGATTTGCAAATTGGTCCTAACAGTAATGGGGTCCTCTTGGATAATATATGTACATATTATATATAATGTATGTCTCAAGTTCACACATTTTTTAGTAGCAAATCACTGTCGAAGCGAGTGTGACGTATAGAAGATCACTCAAAAGTTTAGGGTTCAATTTTGACCTCTCCCCGTAGCATTGTCTTCAATATAGTAGTGCTATATTAAAATTTTAAAAGAAAATGATACATTTTGTTATTGTTGAGAAGTTGGTAATAAAATTTACTCATTCCGTTAAAAAAGGATTAATGCTTGAATATGTTCCTTTTGAACATCTTATTACTAACTTTCATGTATTTGTACTCCATTTCGTCTTAACGGGAGAGCTTGATTTCAATAATTTTGTTGTAACAAAAGATTACACGGAAAAGATGTATAATTCACAACCAATTTACATTTGGAAAATTGTGAAGTTTCGAAACATGACTACCTGTCACAACAGAGTGAATAATATACAACTCAGTATAAGTTATAGATTATTAAAATATCTCACTTTATTTCACTTTAAAAAAGTTCATTTTGTAATATTGAAAATATTATGGGCCTGTTCTTTTTGTTTCGTTTTGAAAACGGTTTTGGTTTCAACAGTAAATTTAATATATTTTAATCATATTCCATAATTTCCAATACAACTTTTTACTATTTAACAATTACTTTTTACATTTTCAATACACTTTTTACATTATAAAACTATTTTTTAAAATTTATTTTCAAAATCGTTTTCAAAACGTTCAAAAAGAAGAGGCTCATACTTTTTTTCAATGAAACCAAAGAATTATTTTTATTTCTTTTGACAAATGAGTGGTATAACTAATTGATACTCCATCTTTCAAAAATTAATGCTTTTTGTATTTAAAAAAGAATCCTTTGCAGCCATCATCACAGTCCTATATTTATCAACAAGATCGGACGGCGAACACATAAACAAATGACCCAGTCATCACATCCCAACCGCACCAAAAAAAAAACACACACACACACACACGCACATATATATATATATATATATACACCCCTCCATTTTATTATTTAAGGTGAGGTCGTGCCGTCCAGCCGACGATTACGGGTGACCTCCGTGGGTCCCTCCAAAAACACACACACACACACTCACACACTTCCCTTCCCCTTTTCTGAGTTTTCTCCTCTGCTCTCTTTCTTTTACTTCCCAAACTTCCATTTTTACAGCCATTTTTTCTCAGCTTCCCTCACTCACCCGTGAAGGAAAAAAGAAGAAGAAAAGCTTCCATTTTCTTTTCCCATGACGACTCCACCCCGCGAAGTTCGCTACAGAGGAGTCCGGAAGCGTCCATGGGGCCGCTACGCCGCCGAAATACGCGATCCGTGGAAGAAGACCCGTGTTTGGTTGGGCACTTTCGACACTCCCGAAGAAGCCGCATTAGCTTACGACGGAGCTGCCAGGTCCCTCCGCGGCGCCAAAGCTAAAACGAATTTTCCGCCGCCGCCGTCCGCCGTCACCGGGCTGTCCCTGGACCTCAACCTGCCGTCTGACCGGTGGGTCACCCCTTCCGGGCGGATCATGATCGGGGAGTTCCTGCAGACCGGCGTGCTCAGCGACGTTAACTTCAGGGGCGCTCACGTTGACCCGAAAGTGGAGGACGGTCCGACCGCCGGCGAGCTCCCGGCGAAGGAAATGGAAGGACCCGGAAAGTATTTTGGGGTTGTGAGACGTGGGTTGCCCATAGACTTGAACAAGCCTCCACCTTTGTGGATGTGAGAGCTTTCAGGGGAGCGGAACTGCGGAAGCTATGGCGGCCGCGGCTTAACATTTTGTGGAAGACAAGCTTTGTTTTTTCGATTTAGTCAAGGTTTTTTCGACGTTGCGGATAGAGTCTCTTAATTTTATTTTCTCAGAGAACTTAGGCAGGCGCTCGAGAGACATCATGATTAACGTGCGGGGAAAAAAAAATATTAGTAGCTAGTATCTTAATTATGACCCTGTAAAAACTTCTTCTTTTTTTCTTTTCATCGTTAACTATAAATTAATTAATCCCGGCAGGTTATCTTTTCTGTTTGTTTTTTCCTCTGTTTCCTCTCTCTCCGGCGGCTCTTTGGGACGACGCGTGCGAATTCTTCACGCGCAGAGTTTTCCATACGGCAATATTCTCTCCCAAAAACTGTTGTCGGAATCTTTCGTAAGATCGATTTAGATGTAAAATTGGAATCGAATATAATTTAAAAATCCATTCTATTGTAAGATCAATCCGGATCGGGATTTAGGTAATTAATTTGAATTATAAATATGTTGCATATTTACTATTGAAATTTAAAACATAATAAAAATCAATGATGTATAATACATAAACACACGTGGAAGCTGAAAAATTATATACAAATATTTAAACTAAAATTTATTATCCATGCAAATTTGCATATTTAGAGGTTAAAGTTTTAATTACTGTAAGATATAAAGCTTATAATTTTTTTGAGACAAAACTACTAAAATCACAAACTTGAGTTAAAACCCTGAAGTATAAAAAATTTAAACCAGTGTTTAGTCTGATCGCGATTATACTAGTTTTTGTCCAAAATTGACCTATTATTTGCCACTCCTAACTAAAATCAAATCCGGCCACTAACATATTTTCAGTCGGTCCAATCCGAATTTTAAAACACGAGTTCTTATAAAATTTGTAATTATTAAAAATTATAGAGATTAATTTATGATCGAAACTTAAGAGAGGTAAATATAATTCGTCGTCGATGTATTTTGCTGGGAGTTTGCTGCCCGGAGCAAGGATGGGCAAAGCATGGTTTGGTGGGAGATAATAATGGATGTAGAGAATATTAGGAGCAAATGCAAGCGTGTGGGTGTGGTGAAAATGCAACGCAAGTGGAAGTGGTAGCCTTGCCTTGACCTTTTCAGATTTCCCTTCTCTGCTAAAAGGTTGCAAGCTTCTCTGAATCCTACTTCATTTTTTCATGAAAAATATTCACTATTTATTACTTTCGACAGAGACAATGAGACATATATCGAGACATCTATTTCGAAAAGTCTTTATTTGCTTCACTTATTTTATCACCCAAAGATTTATTATTATTTTTTTTTTCCAAATGGTAAAAGTGCGCAATATATTAATAGCGTTTGTTAAAAATCGTCTAACAGCGTTTGAAATACAAAAGTTGGGACCGTAGGACACCAAAACTTCGCTCTAGGCTAGTCGCCCCAAAATGTGCTTACATGTGAGATTACGTTCAATTTTATTTCGAGAATATTCAATGTAATACAACATTTTTATTACATAGAATAGAATGGAATAATTCGAAACACTGAAAAGGGTTAAAATGTAATTTATTTATCATAAAAATAAATCTATTTATATTTATAAAGGTTGATTTATTATACCAAAAAAAAAAAACACCATATACATAGAATAAATTTCCATCTTATTGAACTTGAAATTACAATCACAACTAAACATTGAAAGATAAAGGTATTTGTAGGGAAAGAATGATCTTCTGCCATTGACAAACTCCGCAGATTGAGGGTCTGTTCTCTTAGTACTATGGATAGGAAATTTTTTAGTTAGGGAAAAATTTTGTTTTGGAGAGAATTTCTTTTGGGAATTTGTGTAGGAAAGAGAAGAAAAAATGTAATGATTATGTTTTTTTTGAATTTATGTGAGTGAGGATTTAGAGGAAATTTTAAATTTTGAATTGTGAATTTAATAAAAATAATATTGTTTCTTTGTGTAATATTTTTGAGAAAAAATTGATACTTTTCTTTGTGTACTAGACTCTTTGTGTACTAGACTATATCTGAATTAAAAAGATGATTAAATTATTTATTGTAGATATTGTAATTTTAACTTCTAAAAATTTGTACATTTAAAAAGATAGGACTTTTCAACAGAAACAACTATTCTAGCCATACAAAAAAGTTGAGTTTAGTTTATGAGGGAAAAATTATTCTATACAGTCATTGCATCCACATTTTAATGTAACAAGACAAATCAGTATTACAATGAATACATATGATTCCTTTTTTTTTTTCCTATCATTTTGTCGAAAAATTTACAGTTTTATTCTTAAATAATACAGTTTGTATAGTGTTAATTTATACAACGAGTGTATAGAATAATTAGAGGATTAAACTAGCCTCCATCTTCTCTAATTTTCTTCCCCTATCTCCCTTCCTCCCACGGGAGATGGGGGAAATAGATTTTTCTTCTATTATTTTTCTATTTAGTTTATTTTTGTCTTCTTCCATGATGGGAGTTTTTTGTACTCTCATAGCGAGAGATCTCGTCTCCCCGAATAAACGGGAGTTTCTCCCCATATTAATAAATGAGTATTTTATTATTATCAAGTGAAGATTCAGTCGGTTTGAGGCTTTCATCAGGAGATTAGTAGCAGATTTGAGATCGGATTCATACTTCGATACGAGATTTGTCTAACGCGATGACGATTTTTTGTTCTACTAAATAGATCTAGGCGGATTACTACTTATCTAGATCTGTATATGTTTGATTTAGTTTAGTTTCAAATATTTGTATTTGATTATTATCAGATCAGGTTGTATTACCGCTTCTCTCGTGAGTAATGAAATATGAAATTTATTATTCAAAAAAAAAAAACTATATGAAGTGTATGTATTCCCTAAAAATGGATTGTGTGTCAAATTGAATCTATGATGTAGTAGTATTACATAAAAGCGACGGTGGGGGACCGTGGATTAGGCCACAATATTGGTGTTGTAACTGTTGTTGGATAGGGTGAAAGAATTGTCATAGAATATTAGGATTATGGCCCACGAGAAAGGGAAGCCTTGATGAAAAGGAGGACGTGGAAGTGGCGGTGCCGATCACGGTGGCTAATTTTTTCGGTGGTCGTTAAAAGAAAAGGAAGCCTTCAAACCTTTGAAATGGAAGGGAAAAAAAAAAAAACCCCTTTTTTGGTTAATGTCATTGATGATTAAGAATATTATTACCTAGACTCAATACTCATGATTGAGTAATGAAATTTAGTTTTAGTGAAATTAATATCAAATTAATAATTACACTCATTAAAAAAAAAACAATATAGGAAGAAATAGTTACTCTCATTTTGTTATTTATGTCAAGTTATTTATTTTGAGACCTCAATGAATGCTATTCTTCATGATAAATTAATGAGAAAAAAAAATTAACGTTTCCCTTAAAAAATTATCCAGTCATTGAATTTTACCTTAGATTGGTTTAAAGAACTATTCAATCCTTGAATCTTTTAACGGGACTGTAATCTCAGTCTAAATTAAATTGCACTTTTGTTTGATAGTATCATGTTTCCAACATTAGGTGATGACTGCTGGGATCCAACAAATTGTATTTACTATATCGATCTTATAAAATAGTGGTTTTGAATAAATAAAATTATTTTATCAGGGCAAAGGAAAATAAGAAGGGCGAATTACATTTTCCCCTTGAGGTTTGGCTAAATTACAAAAGCACCTTCCAAGTTTGGTTAAATAACAAAAACACCCCTTGACCGGCGGGCTAGTTACAATTTCCCCCCTGAGGTTTGGGTAAATTAGAAAATCACCCTCTTAGTTTGGTTAAATAACAAAAATTTCCCTTGACCAACAGGGAAATTACATTCCCCCCCTCCCCCGAGATTTGGATAAATTACAAAATGATCCTCCTAATTTAATTATAAAACTGACCCATTTAAAAGTTGAAATATGACATAAACATTATATACTTGGGAAGACTAAAGTGCTCCTAACTTAATCTATTTGAAATTTGAAGATCAAATGTCATTCACAAAGACACAAATGAATGCTTAAATTGAACAAAATGTCATTCACTTACGGCCTCTTCTAGAATTGAAAAAGCAACCATCAATGATGCATTTGTTTGAGAAATAGAAAAAAAAATTAAATTTTCTCTTGGCATAATAAATTATGGATTTTAAACATTTATTTGTGTCTCTGTGAATGACATTTTGAACTTCAAATTTTAAATAGATTAAGTTAGGGGCACTTTAGTCTTTCCAAATATATAATGTTTATATCATATTTTAATTTTAAATGGATCAGATTTATAATTAAATTAGGAGGATCGTTTTGTAATTTATCTAAATCTCAGGGGAAAAATGTAATTTTCCTGTTAGTCAAGGGGGATTTTGTTATTTAACCAAACTAAGAGGGTGATTTTGTAATTTACCCAAACTTCAAGGGGGAAATTGTAACTAGCCCGCCAATCAAGGAGTGTTATTGTTATTTAACCAAACTATGAGGGTGCTTTTGTAATTTAGCCAAACCTCGGGGGGCAAAATGAAATTCGCCCAAATAAGAATTGTCAAGTTACAATCTACATTTGCATTAGTACTGATTTGTTGTGTTGTGTTTTGGGAAGGCAGGCTGTTGGGCAGCAATTGGAGTGTTAGGCAAGCTTAAAGTGGGATTTGCCGGCTTTTAAAAATGGTTTCTTTTTGGTTAGATTTTTTGGTTGTTAGCTAGGCATTTGATGAAAAGTGACATGTGTATTTTCATTTATACACAACATATCAAATGTTAAGCTCGATATGTGATACATTACATAAGATGTTTAATTCGATCAGAGCCTAAATTTAATACACGATAAATCAACTAAACTCATTCTATAATACATGGGGCGGATGTAGGGGTGGCTTGGAGAAGGCCTAGCCCACCCCAATTTGTGTAATTTTAATGCATATGGTGAGCCAACTTTAACCAACTTATTTTTTTTATTTAATAAAACTACTAACTACTATGTACTAAGCCTAACACAACTAAGGCTAACATAAGCACCGTCAATCACTTCTAAATTGTAAGTGTATTATGGGTCTACTTACATAAAACTAAAAACTAAAAACTAAAAAAAAAAAAATTGAAACAACATTAAACTTGTAACAAAATCGAACGCAACACCCTTCACCCACTCACTTGTCAAAAAGGATTATCGTAATAGGATTGGAGACAAGTGGATGAATGATAGTCTAATTATATACGTACATTGAGATTGATATATTTTTAACAATTGAAAAATGAGCAAATTTTGTAATATTTTTAACGGATACAGACACGTAGAATACAATTGTTACATCCTTCCTAGTTGTACAAGCAAAATCAAAATAAATTTTATCATCAAGTGTCAACGAATTTACATCCTTTTATTGTTTTATAGTTATAAGTTTACAATTTTAGTTGTTAATTAAATGTATTTATTTAAACGCATTGCTTTTTTACCCTAGCCCACTCAGAAAAAAGTTGTTGTATCCGCCGCCACTGCTATAATATATTAGATGCTCAACTTGTTACACATATTTTTATAATAGAATCACGATACAATCAATATATGAGTTTTCGTTAGAAGCTTAATTTTTGATATGCATATTGTCCGATTAATAGACTACAAGTTTTTGTCTTTTCTTTTTTAAGGAAAAAAAAATGACAGAAAGTCTAATTAATCATATAAGGGATTGGAAGAAAATACTTTGAAAAAGGAAAATATTAACTTTAATTACTTTAAATCTTTTGTCTCCTTAGCTTATTTTAATCTTGTCAAGTTAGTTAAAGATGTTCCTTAATAAGTTTTCTTAACTTATACAGTATATGAAAAGGCTATGAATCTTTAATATTATCATTGTTTCATTAATTTTAATTTCTTTTTTCCTAATAAAAGAATCGTATTTTTATTTTGTTATATTCAATGCATCCATTACTATATAATTATGTGTAATTTACAATTAATCTACATTTAAAAGGTAAAAATATATATTAAAAAGTAAAGTTAAATTAAATGTTACATAATTATACTTTTTACAAATTAAACTCTTTTAATAGCAGGAAGAGATAGATAGAGTAACATGTTAGAAAACATTTGTAACAAATTTATGCTGCTTTTCAAAGCCTAAAGTACTAATTAACTAGAAAATGCTAATGGATTTGGACATTTCAATTTTCATTAATTAACTAACCAAAGTCAAAATGAGATTTGGTAAACTTTGAGGAGAGAAGACTTAACAATTTTGGGACAAATATTTTATTTGAAATGGCCAAACAATTGAACTAGACAGTCATATATAATACTTGGAGGACCACCACACAAACTCTACTTTTAGTGTTAGGGTTTTCTTTTAGTTCATCAACCATTTACCATACTTTTACTTAATCCACATAGAATGAATCAACCATATCAACTATATAGATCATGAGAGCTAATTAATCACCAAATTAATTAATGCACCATGTAATTAATTTATTAATGGGGTCATCAATAATGGATTAAATTAATCATGTATACTAATGATCAATGTGAAGTTTATTATATTGGAATGTGACGTATAAATTACGAAAAAGACTATAGTTTAGTTATAGAACTATTCAATCAAAACTCGAAAGTTTGTTTGGTATTGTTTCAAAACTTTAGGGTCTCTTTGATAATTTAAATAAACATTAGGGAAGTTTTTACAGTTTACATTTTAAAAAGTCATATGTTGGCGAATCGCATTTGCTCCCTGAGACTAAGGTATAATTATGAAAAACGACCTTGCTAATTCATGAAATTACATTGACACCCTCTCCTAAATTTTTTTAATACTACAAAGCGAAACTCTGGGGGGGGGGGGGGGGGGGGGGGTAAAATTGATAAAATGAATCTATCTAAAGTATAAAAACTACATAACACTCTGTACAACATATAAATTGTACTATATTTCAGAGAATTTTTTATAATCCTAAAAGTTAAATAAGTACTTTGTAATTTCACAAAACAACGAAACTTAGTTCATTACTACAAACTTTTTTTTATTTTTTATTTTATTTCTGTACATTTGTACGTATATCTAGGTAGTAGTAATATGTTGAATTAGTCAGAGAATACATAGAATAAAATAATTGAAGTTAACTTAATTATTGATGGAATGGTACAAGACTAGGTCATTTGTTTAACTAATTTAGACACATCTGAAAAGGAACCCCATTTCCAGATAATCCAATCTTTTTTGTGATGGAGACAATGTAAAATAGAATATACTTTTAAATATAACGTAGTGGACAAGGTCAGATAAGCTCCATCAAATCCTAGGCCCATTAGTATATTGCAAATTAATTTTCAAAGCTTTGGAAAATATACTATAATATTTAAGGATTTAATTATTTTAATAACCCTATGTTTTAGGGGTATTTTAAAATTTTATTCTCGTGTATTTCAAAAATATATATTTTGTTTCTTTATAGGCTTAATTATATTTTACCCCTGTATTATCATATTTTTAACTTCAAACCCTATATGTTTTAAAAATTAATACTTAACCACATCATCATCAATCAAACAAAATAAACCCATATAGGAACAAAATGTCCTATATGGAGGCAATGGTTTAACCAGGAAAATATATATATGTATATATATATTCTAAAGGATCCAACATATGAATAATTCTTTTTGCAATTAAATACATATATAATTTTTTTTAACAGTTAAATATGCACAAGTAATAAGGTTGGGGGGTCCAAGGACCCTGCATGTAGGAAAGAAAGATAATTGTGAAAGAATTTTTGATCGGCAGAACCAAAGAAGAACGTCGTATTTGAATTGACTGAAAAGCAGTGCTAGCCGGTAGGGGTGGCAAAAAAATTCACTAACCCAAAAATCGCCCAAACTCATTGGGTATTAACCCAATAAAACCCACTTTAAAAAATAATGGGTTGGGTGGACTTGGGCTAAATATGTAATGGGCGGATTTAGGGTAGCACATTGGGTACCCTAAAATCCGCCCATCATGGGTATCAAAAATACCCATCCACAATTACCCTTAAAAGTATAAAAAAAAAAAAAAAAACCAACAACTCACATACTTTAGTGTGCTCATTTTATTTTTTTCTTCAAACTTATTTTTTCTTTTTCTTTATTTTTCGTGTCCTACAATTACTTTACGTTTTTTTTTTCCATTTATTTTTTTATAATATTTTTAAATTACCTACTTATAATACTAATTCAAAATTCGTTCGGGTTTAGGGCCGGTTTTGGGTTTGGGCCGAGCCGGGCCGGCCCAGTTCAGGCCCAATTTTTGACTGATTTCGGGGCGGGCCTAGTTTCAGCCCGGGCCCAGTTTTGGGCCTCGGGATCAGTTTTGGGTCTCGGGCCCAGTTTTGGCCCAGGCCCAGTTTCGGTGTCGGAGCATGCACGGGTTTATATAAATATAAAAAAATTAAAAATTGTGTTTCGACAAAAAATTAAATACAATTAAATATAAAAGTATATAAAATTTAATATTTCAAATTTTAGAATATTTTCAAAGAATTAAAATTCACTTTAAAAAAAATTAAAATGAAATTAAAAAAAAATTTTAAAATTTTTTTTATTAATAAACTATTAAATAAGCCTTACATTTTTGTATAATGGGTATTATGGGTACCCATGAATACCCATAGCTACCCATTACCCATTTGAGTTAAAACCATTAATTGAGTGGATAATGGGTACCCATTACCCATTAACTTAACACCCATTTAATACCCGTCCAACCCGTCCGTTTGACACCCCTACTAGCCGGCGACAATAGTAACAACAAAACCAACATTTTATTGCATGATATGGTACGTAGATCGGGGCGCTTTGATCGCTTTTCAGTTCATTTTGTTTGATTGTTGAAAAAAAAGGTTAAATATTCGTTTTTTAAAATATAGAGGAACTGATAATAATAATAATAATAATAATATAATAACACGGGATAAAATGTAAGCTATTGTTGTTGTTTACTAGTCTATACTTTTGTTTATGGTCGTCCGTCGATAATACTTTTGAAGAATAAAAAGTTTAATTTATAGTGAATAGTGATTGTGCATTTGAAAATATGAGGAACAAAATTGATACTATTTTTCCCTTTTTCGATTGCATTGTCAATACATTTTAAGGATGAAAATGTTAACTTCTAATAAATAAATACTCCATCCGTTCCACTCAAATAGTTCACTTTGAAATGTGTATAACTTATTAAGGGTTGTGAGGTACAACATCTAAAATAAGTAATTTACCATAATATTTTTCATTTATATCCTTACTTTAGAAGTAATGGTTAATTGTGAACCACACATTGTTATATTAGTAAGGGTATGTAATGTAAATAAATTCAAAATGATTCTTTAAGTATGACAATATTTTTTTTTGAAAGTGAACTCTTTGAATGGGACAGAGAGAGTATAAATTATAATGTAGAAAACAAAAATGTATTTTATAAATACGAAGAACAAAACTAAAAACTTTTCAAAACACCGAGAGACAAGATCAATTTAGCCATATTTGACACAAAAGAAATAATCAGTGGCGAAATCAGAACAAATTTTTTGAGGGGTCTAATATATGAATAAATTTTTTTGACAATTAATATATATTAAAAAAATTTACAGTTAAAAATACACTATTAACAAATTTGAAAGAGAAGGTTTGAGGGGTCCGATCCGCCCCTGTATTAATTAATTATTTTCAACTCTTGCCCCGAAGAACTTTGAACCGACCACCAAAGAATTATAAAACCTCATCATCTCAACCAAATCTTCAAATATGGGTGGCAATTCATACCTTATCTAAGTTTACGGATTCACGTAATACCATTTCCACCCTTAATATTAAATGTTTAATTAATCATGTGATTATTAATGTCGATCATTTTAACTCATGAACACATTAAAATTCATTTTTAACATCTTTATCTCGAATTTTCGTATAATATATTTGTGTACAAATTCAAGTTAACAAATTCGCATTTCAATTATTTATATTGATCCATTTAATCGCGAACCATTCAAAACTTAATTTTAATTTATTTATATCGCACCCAAAAATTGCTAAAACGTGAAGGGAGAAGGGTTGGATATAATTATTTGAGAAGTATGGATTTTGCAGGGCATGAAAATAGCAAAAGATTGTGAGACAGAAACCATCACCACCTAGTAGCAGTTGCCCTTCTGACATGGGGGCTGCACCGCTCAAACAAAAAATACACGGGTTTTTTCCCCCAATATTTATATTAGGGCCAAAAATTACTAAAATAGATCATTTTTTTTTTCATTCCCAAAATATAAAAAACGAAATTGGGAGATTCGTTTTCAATGAAAACGAATCTCCCAACTTCGTTTCCTTCAAGAATAACAAAAAAAAAAAAAAAAAAAAAAATCTGGAAGACGTTTCCAAAGAAAACGAATTCCATGAATTTTTTCCTTTTTTGTTTTTTTATTAATTTTATTAATTCAAAAGAACCCCCATAATTCGTTTTTGAGTTGTTATGAAAAAAAACAAAATATAATTATATAACTGAAATTTTAAATTGTAATTTAATAAAATTTTAGAGGAAGTAATTTACGGCATTTTTTGAAATGGTGGTCAATTACATTTGTCTTCTTTATTCTCTCCATTTTCTATATTATCGCGCCTGCCTAATCCCACTAGTATTCCCTATGCAAGCTCATTTAAACTAAAAACAATTAAAAATGGAAACATTAATATCGGTCTAATGTTATTTCTCTTTGAGAGAAACGAATTTATGAGTTTTGTTTTTAATGGAATTAATTATTTTTAAAACATAAATGTGTGACTAAATTTTTAAAGATAAATAAATTCCCCAAATTTATTTATACGGAGATTTTATGTATTTCAAAAAATGCCGTAAATTACTTCTTCTAAAATTTTATTGAATTACAAATTAAAATTTCAGTTATATAATTATGTTTTGCCTTTTTTTAATTTTTTATAACAACTCAAAAACTATTTACGGGGGTTCGTTTCGAAAACCCTAAAATTTTTTTTTCATTAAATAATATTTATTTTTTAAAAATGAATAAAAACTTAGAAACATGTTGGTGAACCGTTTTCAATGAAAATAATTATTTAATTTTTTTAAAATTCGTTTAAATATAATTATTTTTATTTATTTTAAAAATCATTTTAGTGGAATTCGTTTCTTAATGAAATTAATAAAAAACAAAAAAAGAAAAAATTAATTATGGAATTCGTTTATTAATGCAATTACTAAAAAACAAAAAAGAAGGAAAACGAATGCAAGAAAACGAATTCCATGCATTCGTTTTCTTCAAGAATTTTTTTTTCTTGGTTAGTTTTGAAGAAAACGAAGTTGGGAGATTCGTTTTCAAATGAAAACGAATCCCCCAACTTCGTTTTCTATAGTTTGGGAATTTCAAAATTTTTTTGTTTGTTTTGGTAATTTTATGCCCCAAAAGTTAATATTAAGGTAAAAAAATAAAAAATACACTCAAGAATGATGAAATATTTCTCATTTTAAATTATATAATATTATTACTAAAATAATAATATGCTATTTCTTGAAGCTGCTATCCGCGTCGAAGCTAGTCGACCTCGTCCCGCCTTCAAATACCTGTTTTTGGGACTTAATCCCTGATTTTACTCAAATGCTTACGTTAGAAGTGTAGCAAATATCATAAAGTAAGAATAAGTATGAATTCCATACATTTAGAAGTGATCAAGTATTTATAAGCGGTTCATACTCCATTGAGGCTTGCTAGTGAAGCAACATGCCCCGTCAGCTAACGACGTGGTAAGACAATCATGGAGAATATCTTTAATGATTTAGTTATAACCGTTTCCTTAATCACCGTGACGAACAAATGAAAGTGTTCCACGTGCTCAGGCAAGTGTCACTTGCTTATAGATTCTCTCTTTAAAAGTCGGTTTACACCGTGACCCATAACTCCCATGGCCCTATTTTCTTTACCGGGCGTCGTCTGCGATGGCTTCGGCCATCCTGGCCTCGGCGTGATTTATATATCAAACACTGTTAACAATTAATTATTATTTAAAAAATAAGAATATAAATACAAAATATAGAAGTAAATGTAATTTATCCAGATAGCGAGGGAGGTAAACGTAATTGCATAATGTTAAGTTGGTGAGATGCATGAGAAAGGAAGGAGTAAAAGTATTACACACACCCCACCATAACTGTTAAACTCGCTCTCTAAGGACATGTTTTAATTTTGATCTCAACAGTAAATTTAATATATTATAATTAATTTTTATTATTTTTAATATAACTTTTTACTATTCAGTTATATTTTTTTACATTTTCAATACACTTTTTACATTATAAAATTATTTTTTTCAAATCAAAACTCAACTCAACCAAAATCATAGAATCGGACGATCCTACTATCAAGATACATGAAATCTCCCACTTAGGATTGTTTTTGTAATTGGACTCAGATTAAAATCGTTGAAATCAAGTAGAATCGTTAGACTCGTGCTATGCTATCGATTATTAGAAATTTGTTTTCCTTTTCGTTCTAGAAAATAATTCCTTAAAATAATAATAATAATAATTAAATGAGATGAGATTGACATCGGGACTCTCTCTACCTAATAAAGCGTCAGCAGAGGGGAAAGCCCACAGATTCTTTCTGATTTCTCACAACTATCATACCTTTCTTTTCCTTTTCAGCCGGCCGTCATTTCTTTCTTTCAAGTTCAACTCTCTCTATTTGTCTGCTTTTTCCTTTTGAAATAATTTATGGTTACCAAAATTTATATTTACTTTTCAAAAACTTCCAAAAGTAACTATACTATTCGTCTTACTTTAAAAAATATATAATTTATCAAAAGAATTGAAGTACACAGATGAAATTAATAATTTAACATCCTCTTTTTCATTCACGTCATTATTTTTTAAATAAAAGTTAATTATGAACTATATATTATTTTTATTTAATTTGTGTATATGATGCATTTAATATGTTTTTGATATTTTGAGCAATTTCATGAGAATCTATACTTTTGTCAATCTTCATAAAATTTTAAATTTTTTTACTAATTTATTATTATTCATCAATTGTAATAAAAGTATGAAAAGGAGGACAGATGATAGAGAAAGCGGGGACCATTCCATTTCTCTTTGGAAGGAGCAGCCTCAATTCCTGGGAATAATAGAGACAAAGACCCGCAGCTTATAGATTTTGGTCTTTTCCGTTTTTTTCTTTCTTTAACTAATATTAAATTTTTTTTTTTTTTTGTAATTTCAACAAAGTTCTTAACCTTTGCCTGTGGGTCCTCCTCCCTTTTTTTTTTTTTTCTATGTATTCTTTATAAAAATGTATATAATTATAATTTGTTTGTAGGATCCAATGACAATTTTTAACTATGATAAAAGTTCAGATGTAATGAGAAAACTTACAATAACAATAGGGCTTGTTTTTTATCTTGGGTTTGAAATCTAATTTTGAAAAAATAATTTTATAATGTAAAAAGTGTATTAAAAATATAAAAATATATAAGTAAATAGTAAAAAATTATATTAGAAATGATGAAAAAAACTGATTATAAAATTATTTTTCTAAAACCAAGTTTCAAACATTGTTTTAAACCCAACATAAAGAACAGGCCCTTAGGTTTCTATTCTTAAACTTGTCAATTTTTACTTATTTAAAGTGTAGGCTGATATAATTTTCAGGCCCTCTCTTAATTTCTTTTCTCACCTTTTTCATAGCCCTCGACAGGGAAAGAAGTTTGGTCACCTTCATAACCCTTCAACTTCCAGAATGAGCAAAAATTAACCGAGGTAAGAAACGAGACTTTTACCTTGACAATGTAGTATTAAAAGGAAGGGTGAATTGAAAATTTGGTCACCATACTATCAAAATGTTCACGTTTTAGTCACCTTTCTTTTTTAATTATTTTTGTAGTTGTTGGATCCCTCCTTAGCGACGATCTCCCGTCACGTCGTCCTCCGCTTCTGGCTGCCTGCTTTTGGGAAGAACTCCCCTGTTTCACTTCGATGGCAAAATTATTATCGAATATGAGAGTATATCAGTTTGCTAAAGTGGAATCCAATTACCTGATGATTGAGGAAACCGTCGAGTATTTATACTAGGCCAAAAGTAGAAAAGGCTCCAGCAGCCTAAGTTAGATAATCCTGGTGTCATCCTCAAGCCTCAACATGTGTTATCTGCATGCTATATAGGGGTGCTTGATATTCGCTCCCTTTGTCGCGCACTCGAGGCACTGTAGCCGAAGTCGTCTCCAGACGGGGTTGGCTGACACGAGGTCGGCTGACCAGCAACTCATCAGTTGGGAGACGAGGTCAAACTTATATCACGTCGTCATTATTATAATATCCAACAATAGCCCCCAAAGTAGCGGGCTGAAATCGTAGACGAAGTCCGGTACTTTTTCAGACGAGAAGCCCAAAAAGGGTTCACCTTTTTAGGGGTGCGTAGCCCCCACTTGACGCGTTGACCTGACAAAGCCGTTTCGCAATTCAACTCCCCACGTAATAATAATGACTTTATGTCGTGTCCCACGTCCATCAATTTACTTGTCAGTGATTTGAATTTGGCTAACCCATTACGCTTCATCTTCCACTTCTCGCTTTCTTCGCCTCTTTTCCTACTTAAACTCTTCCTGTTCCTTTCTTTCTCCATTTTTTTCGTGATCTCTGCAATTGTCGAAAACTCCCCATTTTTCTTTCTCCTCTAATTGACCATTTTTCCTTTGTCCTTCCTCTGCAACTCTTCTATTCCTTTTTCCCTATGTCTCAATCTAACGATTCTGACAATGCCTCTCATGGCAGTTATGGTGGAGACGAACAAGAAACCAATTGGGATATCACAGCCAATTTCGATCCCAGCCCCTAAGTAGCCGGAGCTTTAGGGTCCAATGTCGACAATCGGGTGGACCTAGTTCCTCCAGCGGGTTCCACCTCTTCTGCCGCGGCCGTGGCTAGGGCTCTGATCAGAAGTTCACTTCCACCCCCCCGGGTTATATTCGCTCCATTAGAAGTATAATCCGGGAAGAGAACCTCCTTCACTTCCGTCGTGAGTATAAAATTCCTGAGTCAATGGCCATCACAGTGTCACCGGAGGGGACCGACGGTTGGACCGCCGATAGACCGTCCAATGGATGGGTGGCCGTGTATCAAATTCAAATGGAGTTCGGCCTCCGATTTCCCATTCCAAAATATATTAAAGGTTGGTTGGATTACTATCAAATAAGCGTATGCGAGCTTACGCCTAACACCATCAAAATGTTAGTTGGTTTTTACCAATTGTGTGCCAAAATCATAGTAGTGCCCACTGAGAGACTCTTGAGGAGCATGTTTATGCTCAAAAAAGCCGGGCAAAACACTCATTGGTATTATCTTAACAAATGCTTAAATTCCCCGATTCTGATTATAAATATCAAGGATTCCATTCACGATTGAAAAATTAGATTTTTCTTCGTTGACCCCGTCGCAACCAACCTACAAGTGCATCCTATTCCTTGTGACGGTTCGAGGGGGTCGGGACCCCGTCCCGAGCAACCTGTCATCATCGACATCCTGGGCTGTCTAGAGGATTTGCACCAACGAATCCAAGCCAACAGTAGACCCAGCAAAGAAGAACTGAGGTCGGCAGGTCTCCTTCCACCATTAGCGATGACCTCAGGTATATAACTCCCCTTTGCCTATGAACAATGTTTTATATTTTAATATTTTTTCCAAAGCAAATGTAGCTATTTACCTTTTTAGGAACTGCGGGTCTCATCTCACAAACTGAACAGCCTGAGGAAAGCCTCAAGGAGTCGACCTCCCTGACCCTGCACCTTCTTCACACTAGCTAGATGAATCAAGGTCACCAGGCCCTGTGCTTGAAGCCACTCCCTTACAACAAGTCCCAATTCAAGCTCCCGTAGACGGTACATCAGATGACGGGGTGGAACGACCGGGCTCAGCAGCGGACCCCGTCGACATGGAGGTCCTAGACACCACTCCCAGTATTCCTGCAGTCTAGCTTATACCTTCAACCTTTGCCAGCAGGTCTTCTGATCAGAGACCATCTTCCAGTCGATCGGCGGACAAAGGAAAATCAATGGCCCTGCCCCCAACAAAGGAAAAAAATTTACTGCCTCTTCCTCCAAGAATTGGGCCTCTACCCGGTGTTTCTATCAGAGAACCGGGCTCTAAAGTCCAGCCCTGGACTTCCTCAGGTATTTTTATTATTAGTATATATAGATATATTGGCATTTGCATAATTCTGTTGATGTCGTCTAAGCAGGCAAGCGAAGTCAAGATCATAATTCTGATCTTAACGAGATTTCGCCCAAAGCTTCAAAAGGTGTTACATCTCAACAAAGCATGACTCGACGATTATCCCAGCTTCATCAAGAGCCGAACCAAACTAATGAGGTTAGCCGTGAGGCAACCCGAAGAGGATCCGTCGAGGTCCAGCTGCCCGGTCCACAACTGAGTCTGGGGTGAAGCCAATCGAATCCGATTCATCCTTCACCTTTTGGGTTGACTCGAGTAGGCGCTTTCCGGATGTGAACAACGTGGATTGGCAAGCACGCCGTATTCAGGATGACGTGCAGGTGATCGGCGATGACCTAACAGAAGCTGAGCTTGAGGCCGCCATGAGCAACCATCTGGACTGGACCCTCAGCTTTCTTCGGCAGGTAATTACATACATTAATTTCCTACATACCCATATCTTCGACGCTTCAAGTTTAGGCAATCTTACTCATTATGAATTACATACTTCCAGGAAACAGAAGTGATTACTACTCAGCAAAGGCGAATTATCGCCTAAGAAGCTTACGCGCAGGATTGCCAAGCGGAGATACGCCGGCTTCAAGCGTTGCCCTCCAGTTCTACAGAGTTAGAAGAGTTGCAGACTCTCAGGGAGGAGGTGGACTCGACTAGACTAGCAATGGGCCTACTGCAGGCAATACATGATCAGAAGTTTACCGAGCTCCAAGAGATACTGCAGGCAATACATGATCAGAAGTTGACCGAGCTCCAAGAGACTAACATTCGTAATCAAGAATTGAAAGGCACAGTTAGTTCTCTTCGAGAAGAAATCAAGAAGATATAACACAAAAAAAAGGCGATCTGCTTGCTCCCGATAAGCTATGAGAGGAATTCAAGATATTACAAGATATACAAGCCAGTCATGAAGCCAGCAAAGCGGAAGCTCGAGAACAGTGGGTTAAGATGTTAGCCGAGCTGCACAGCACCCAACGAGAAAACACCCAGCTTTAATCGGAGCTTCAGAGCCTGAGAAGTCATCTTCCCGAAGTTTTTTGCCGAGGTTGGGAAGCCTGCCTCGCGAAGACGGCCTCGACCTACTTCAGGAAAAGGATAGAAGCCGTACTGAAGGGAGAGTGGCTCCCTCGGCCAATTCAGCGTCACCGACGTGAAGCCCGGGATTATTACCATCGATCATCCTCTTTTGGAAAGTTTTTTGGGAGTTTATTACAAATGGCTGTAAAAGCCAATTACAACGACGAGGTGACTGATAAGGAGAAACTTGGGGATTCCTTTGGTCCGACCATGGTCCCTACAGCTCGTAAGAAGTTAGTTGCCTGTCACAGCACTTCCATTCAACTGTGGGAAGCTTTTAAAGCAAAGGCGAAGGAGGCCAAACTCAGAATAGCGGGCTCCCCCATTTGTTCGGAGCCTGAGCCGCCTCAAGATCCTCCAATTGACCATCTTGATTCCTTGCCAAGCACCGAAGAAGGTTTGGCCTATATACAAGTTTCGGACTTGACTAATCTCCTCGAGCTTCAGGTCGAGGTGCCTCTGTACCTCGTCCTTCTGAATCCTTCTGCCAACCCTGCCATTGAAACCTCCATGGCTCCTGCTTCACCCGTCGCAACCGAAGAAGTAAACCCGTCTTCTACCGACATCGAGGTAGGCCCAAGCTCTATCCGCGTTCCCTCAATTCCTGATGCGACTGATCGCCTTATGTGCAGACCGTCCTGCTCAGCCTTCCCATCAGCCTTCTCCATCTTGATTCATCCACTTTTGTAACAGTAGACAAACTTTTGAGATGACTAAATTATATATTAGCTTACAATTTCCCGTACCTTACATTGCCTTTCATTTTATTATCCTTATTACAATCAGGACTTCCCCTCGATGGTGTCACCAGCCTTGTCGCAAAGCCGTTAAATAGGTTAAAAATTTAGAAACGATGTCGACGTCTACGGACGATGTCGGCGTCACCGACCTCGACTGAATGAACTAACCAAGGGATTTGACTTATTTAATCGACGGTGTCGACGTCACCGGATGATGTCGGCATCAGCGACCTTGGCCAAACTGACTAACCAAGGGGTTTGAATTATTTTACGACGATGTCGACATTACCGAACTTGGCCGCACAGACTAACCAAGGGGTTTGAAACAATGTCGGCATCACTGACCTTGGCTGATTGAACTAACCAAGGGGTTTGACTTATTTAACGATGATGTCGACGTCACCGGACGATGTCGGCGTCAACGACCTTGGCTGATTGAACTAACCAAGGAGTTTGACTTATTTTACGACGATGTCGACGTCACAGGACGATGTCGACGTCAACGACCTTGGCTGATTAAACTAACCAAGGAGTTTGAATTATTTAACGACGATGTCGACGTCACCAATAAACAACCATATATGTATCACGAGCAATTACAAACGTAACCTTATAAAAACATATGCCACATAGTACTACTTCAAAATAGCTTAAACTGTACACTACACTTTAATTAACACACATTATTACACATTTAACAGATACATATGCAGTCCCATTGATGTAATAAACGACACAGCTTACACTTGGACCATTCATATATGCGAGCTTGAAACTCCCCGTAGGTCGGGCTTCAACCACCTGATATGGTCCTTCCCAGTTGGGACTTAATTTACCTCCAGATATCGCCCTACTAACCTCGTTTCTCCTTAACACAAAATCACCGGGCACAAAACTACGAGGTCGTATTTTGGCATTATAATATCTCCTGATTGCATTCTTCTACTCAGCCTGTCTGACGCTAGCTGCCATTCTTGCTTCCTCCACTTCATCTAATGCCAAGTTCATCCGCTTGAAGTTGTCTTCTTCGGTAAAATAGGCAACCTGTGATGATGGAAAAGCCACTTCCGGAGGAATGACTGCTTCCACTCCATAAACAAGGCTATACGGAGTTCCCCGTTGCCTTGGTCGCGGTGGTTCTGCATGACTATACGACAGACAGGAGTTCGTCGACCCATAAAGAGCGCCGACCTCTAATCCTTGTTTTCAGCCCATGCAAGACCACTTTATTAGCGGCCTCAACTTGACCACTTGCCCTGGGATTTCCCACAGAAGTTTTCCTCGGTTGGATCGAATTTCGATACAGATCTTCAAGAATTCGGGGCTGTTGAATTGAGCCCCATTATCAGAAACAAAGCTATGAAGGATGCCGAAGTGACAAATAATCTGCTTCCACACGAATTTAGCCATTGTCACCCCCGTTATTTCCAACAATGGTTTAGCCTCAATTCACTTTCTAAAGTAATCAATTGCAACTATCAAGTACCTTTCTTCTCCATCAGCTTTTGGGAATGGCCCCATAAAATCAATTCCCCAAGTGGCAAATGGCCAAGGACTTACAATTTTTGTCATCTCCGCCGGAGGGAGCCTCATGACAGGAGCGTGCACCTGGCATTTTTTACAATTCTTTATGATTTTTTCTAAATCCTTGAACATAGTCGGCCAATATAATTCCGCAATCATAACTCGTTTTGCCAGATTACGATAGCCAACGTAACTTCCACATTGTCCCTGATGCACTTCTACCATAATTTCACTGGTCTCATCGGGACCCACACACCTGAGAAGAGGCACTAAATAAGATTTTCTATACAACACACCATTTATCAGCTCGTACCTTAATGTTTGATTTTTGACCTTCAATGCTTCAGGCCGTTCATGCAGAAGAACGCCACTTTCTAAAAACTCAAGAATTTGAGTTCGCCAATCTCCCGAAGACAATCCAGCTGGAAACACTTCCTTCTTGTCCGTGCTTCAAACAGCCAGTTGTTCTACCAACACCGACTTGGTTAAGTGCGAATACACAGAAGAAGCGAGTTTAGACAAAGCATCTGCATTGGTGTTCTGACTTTGGGGAACGTGCACTATCTCCACCAAAGTAATCTTCTTCATGACTTGTTGGGTCTTTTCCAAGTATTTTTTTCATAACAGGGCCCCTGGCTTCAAACTCACCTTTAATTTGATTAACTATCAACTGCGAATCACTGCATACCTTCAACTCCTTCACCCCCATACTCACAGCTAGCTCCAACCCAGCAATCAAAGCTTCATATTCCGCCTCATTATTGGAGGCAAGGAATTCGAACCTCAAACACTACAAGAAAAAATGCTATTTGAGACAAATTTTTGAGACAATATAAGAAAATCGTCTCAAATACCATCATTTTGAGACACTTTTAGTGACTGTCTCAATAATTAATTTGAGACATAATAATTGAGACACTTTTAGTGTTGTCTCATACAAAACTAATTGAGACACCTATTAGAGACAGTAAAATACTTTGTCTCAAATGAAATTAATTAAGACACTTATTTAAGACAGTAAAAAAAAATTGTCTCAGCCTAATTGATTAAGACAATTAAATTGAGAAAGAAAAAAAAATATTTCGTCTTAAATGTAACTAATTGAGACAATTATTGAAGCCAATATAAAAAAATTTCCCACAAAAAAGTAAAGACAAAAAACATGGGAAACTTAAGAGGATACTTCAAGACCCAAAATTTGTATAGTTCAAGTGCTTAATGCAAGCCATTTTTCTTGTCAAAATATGAAGTTCATGCTCCTTCCTCCTGCTATATGAAACTTTCATCATCTATCTCCCTAGGATCGAAACCCACCGTTTTACTTAAAATTTGTTAAACATCCATTTCATTATCAACAACATATCGAACCAATAACTTTTTTACTCCCAAAACTGTTTGTATATGACACATATACTTTCCAAAAAACATCAAAGCACATAGGAATGATAATTGCCTGAGTTGACTCACTTATATAAGTTAGTACCTCCAAAAAATTTTGAGTATTAAATTTTACAAGATAATTTGAAAATTAAAATTTTGAATATAAATTTTATGATTTAACAACAAGATTAAATTTAAAATACCAGTAACCCAACCAAAATTAATAAATCAAGATTTAAAATTAGAACAATAACCAATGTCATGGTAATTATAAACCGAAAGATGAAATTAACCCAAAGACGAAATTAGAGGTTTCAAGTTAAGACTAAAAATTTTCCAACCAAACTTAGTTAAGTACGTACTAGAGAAAACTTAATTAAAAATCATTAAAATGTTCTATGAAAAAATAGATAATTTTATTTAATTAACAATTTTGAAAAGTTAAGGAAACTAATTAAGTTCATAAAGGATGGTGAAAGTTAATGGGATCAAATTGAGATTAAACAGGTTAGAAGAAGAACCATTCATAAGATTATTAAAATTAGTGAGTTAGATTAATAGATAAAACTAAAATAATGGGAAGGAAAGGAAAATAAATTAAACTCTTAATAAAGGAGTTTTTTTTTTCCCCAATTAAGATTGGGGCCCAAAATTATCAAAATACTTAAAAAAATTTCTCAGCCCGTTTTATTAGATTGGTTATTAGGAGAAACCGAATCTGCTATATTCCTTTTTGTAAAAGCATTTTAAAAAAAATTTATAAATTTAAATTCCTCAAAAAAAATTTTTGGAGGTTTCATTTTTCCTTAAAAACGAATTTCCCCAATTCGTTTTTCATGAAGTTTAGAAAAACAAATTGAAAAGTCAAAACACAACTTCCTCTTCTAGTCGACTAAACTTAAAAAAAAAAAAAAAAGGAAAGGAAGGGAAGGGAAATTAAAAAAACAGAGCATCAGAGCAATGGAACGGAGCCGCGCTGCCCGATCGTCTGACTAGGTCCGAACCACCGCCGCCTCGACGCCCTGCAGTCCGAAGCCTCGCCGCCCAGACCCGACACCCCTGTTGTCTGCCTTGCAGTCTATCGACTTGGGAATCAAAAACTTTCCAAACTGGACCCTAGTTCTGAATAGAGGCAATCGACTGCGACTCCCCTCGTTTCCGGTGACTGCCCTGCGTGTCTGGAGCCCTGGTTTCCTTAGCCCTGAGTTTCTGGCGCATTGCCCTGCGTTTCCAGTGCCCTGCGATTCTGCGTCCCTCCGCTTCTCCGAACAAGCATTGAAACGACAAGTAGGTTTGTTACTTTGGGAACTTGGCTTCTATATTGTTACACTTAAATTTGTTCTGGGCTGCACTTTTATTATTCTTAGTTGCATATTCCAGGTAGTTATTTCGCACTGCTTCCAGCCGGTTATATAAACCATTTTACTAGAACAACTTGAATGGTTTTTCATCCTATTGCATGGCTAGATTTAAGTATATACTGTATCCATTTAGTGGTACTTTGATTATATATATGGTGCTGAAAAGTATATATGGTACTTTGATATCCATTTAGTGGTACATTTGGACCTTTGATGAAAAGTAGGTCATTGTAGGTGCTGCTTTAGACGACCTAAAGGTTGATGTTTGTGATATTTTGGCTACTGGATTCCTGTGATAAGAGAAGCAAGTGTGGAAAAACAAGTTCTTTCCTCTTTTGTTTGGGGAACTAGATAATTTCTGTCTAGCTAGTCCAGCTTGAAGTTCGAAAAATTGGCAATCTTCTCTTCTGCTTGGCAATCTTCTCTTCTCCTAAAGGTTGTTATTCTACTGTCCCTGATGAGAATATTTCAATTCCAAATTGCAACTTTATTTTGCATATATTACGCATAAATTTATTTTAAAGTGTATCACTGTCCTTGAAATGCTATAAGTGCATTGAGAATGCTTAACTCATAAATTTATGAAAATTGTATTCTTGACAAAGTTACTTTTTTCTATTTGGAGTAAAATGTGTTTGTTATTCCCTTTAGTGCTGAAAATTTAATAAATACTAATGTGTTTTGTGATTATTGGACACTTTGTGATGTTTGATCATGTTTGAGACTGGTAGGAATTATGCATTGTAGGCTGAATCTAAAATAGTTTAAGAGTATGCAATTTTACTTTTGTATCTTAGTTCCACACTTTAGCTTGAATGTTCTATTAGTTCTTAAGATATGAGTTTTTACAAAGTAAGAAAAGAATTATTAGAATTCTGCAGAAGTTTACTCTTCTGCTTTATTTCATAAGACATTAAGATTACAAACACGTGAAAAGTTTGTAATAATTTTGTGATTGAAAAGTTTGTAATGATTTTGTGATTTTTTGTTTGTTATTGAATGTATCCAGCTGTGAATTCATTCTGTTTGTATAGTTGTTATGACTTTGTGAGTCAGATTTTTTTACTAAATGCTAATCTTTGAAAAAAGATTGATGTTTTGGAGCTGGGTTTTTGTTTGAAAAGACGCGAGGTTTAATTTTTTTTCTCCTTAGGTGATATATGATACAACCAGACAGAAATTGAGATTGATTGCACTTGGATTCTATACATCTTCTATCTGCTTGCAATTGCCACCTTCCTCAAACGTTTGCCTCATAGTTGGTTACTCAGTCGGAAAAGCCTGTAGTTGGTCTTTTGCACAGATAAGGAGGATTGATTTTCGAAAGTTAAGTTTTACCTCAAAATTTAAGGTAATGTATATTTTCCTACTTATGGTGAAATTTGATGTAGAGGCATCCCACATAGTGGGACAAAGGCTTATTCGAAGTTACTGTAGTTGATTATGATGCCTATCGCTTTATTGCTGAAGTTTTTTAAAATCACCTGCAACAATTAACTATTTTTTTGTCTCCCTAAAAAATTTTCTCTAATCTCTGGATCGTGATGTTTGCTTTATAGGACTACCTTGCAAGCATTGCTTGATTGTTGGAATCATCGAAGAGAAATACCCTGTACCCCCACTTTCCGCTCTGGCAGAAGGATATTCTGTGTAAAGTCTTCTTTTAATCTCTCATAGCCATAATTAAGTGGACGGTTTCTTGAATTGTGTTTGGAGCATTTTTGTATGTGAGGACTTGATTATGGTTATGGAATTGAAATTTTCCTTTGATTTGGAACGTAGATTAGGCTTTTTTATGATTTGTGTCTTCAATTGTTGCTTGCCTCATCATAACCTTGCCCCAATCTGCCAATTAGGAAACATTATTGTTGTTTGTGTCCTAATTTTCTAATTCTCAACATCTTTTGATTTTGGGGTTCAAAATGGTTCCCTACTTTTGTTAAGTTCTTAAGGAGCAAGGATCCCAATAATGGCACAGAGCAGACGAACACCTGAAAGCTAATGTATGCATTCATACTGCTTCTCATGATTGAAAATCGTGCAAACATTTTTGTTACCTTTATGAAGTTTTTGTGCCTTAGCATATGCATTTGCATTTATGCATGATTAGGGACTGTACGTCAATGGGGAACATATTTGTGCTGTTGATTTGAGTTGTGAATTACTCAGTTATTTCTTCCCACATTCTTTCTTAATTGTTTGGTCAGACATTTCTTTACAGCATGTTTGTGGGATTCAATATAGCTTAACTATGGTGAGATATTTGTAAAGGATAGTATAGAAGTTTGTAGATGCTCTTATTAAAAAACTCTTTATTGTTTTTCTCAGAACTCTGAAGATGAATAGATGGATGGAAGCTAGCTCCAAACTCGTGGCACTTATGCTTACGTTGTTCTATTGAGATGTTCTTAGCTTTCTTCAAAATAGCAGCCACTATTTTATTTTTGTAACAATCAAACAAACTATCCTTATAGAATATTGATGAATGTCTCTTCCGTAGCTATTATCAAAATAGTGTCTTGTGCAGTTGCGCTTATAAAATATACATGGAAGATTTTGATGTGCACTAGTGATTGTATCAAGTACGGTGTAATTGTAATGAATATTTATTCACATTTTGGAGATTATTTTTTATTTATAAAATAGTGTTTATTAGTTTTTAAATTAGCACTTTAATCTCTTCGAAGAATAGTGTGTTTAATGATGAATAAAAGTCCATTTTAAAACGAATGACTATTGTCTTTAATTCTATTCGAGACGGCATAGAACTGTTTCAATTTAGTGTCTCTAACTTTTAAATATTTAAGATGCAATATTTGAGACAGGAAACTATTGTCTCTAATTCTATTAGAAACGAAATATTGCTGTCTCAGTTAAGTGTCTCAAATTTTTAACAACTTGAGACACAATATTTGAGACAGAAAAATGAATGTCTCAAATACTTTTGAGACAGATGAAAAACTGTCTCAAATCTGTCTCAAAAGGTATTTGAGACAGCTTTACTGTCTCAAAATTCTTTTGCGACGGCTGCAAAGGGGACAGCTCATTTACTATCTCAACACCGTCTCAAAAACCATTTTGAGACAGTAAATGCATCATTCGAGACAATTATGGTGGTGTCTCTAAAAAAGACTTTTCTTGTAGTGAAAGCATATGTATACTGCCCTCCTTGCAGATCTGTCAACATAATTTCGGCTCTAACTCCTTGCTTACCGGAAGCTCCATCCACATAAAGGACCCAAGAATTACCTCCGATCTGGACTTCTTCTTGAGAACATTCGGCCTTGACTCCGTTTTGCTGCACAGAATCCGACGTCAACCCCTCAGCCAAGAAATCTGCTAAAGTTTGACCTTTGACAGCGCGTCGCGGCTAATAGTCAATCCCATATTTGCTAAGCTCTACCGCCCACTTGGTTATCCTTCCCGAAGCTCCCGGGTGGTCCATGATCTGCTTCAAGGCGGAATCAGTAAGGACCGAGATGGGGTGAGCCTCGAAATATGGTCATAGCCGCCTGGATGCCGTCACCAACGCGAGAGCTAGCTTTTCAATTGTGGTATAATTACGTTCTGCTGACTGCAAAACCCTGCTCACAAAATACACTGGCTTCTGCACTCTTTCTCTTTCCACGAATGCCACCGCACTGACCACCAACGGGGTGAAAGCCAGGTACATATATATTCTCTCTGCTAGCATTGGCATCGTCAACCTGGGCAGATCGGCCAGGTATTCTTTCAATTTGTCAAAAGCCTTTGACACTCTACCGTCCATTGAAATTTATCTGCTTTCTTCAATATTTTGAAGAGTGGCAACGACTTTTCAGTAGACTTGGACAAAAACCTATTCAATGCGGTCACCCGACCAGTTAACCGTTGAACCTCATTTACCAACGTCGGAGGACGCATTTCCATCACTGCTCTTACTTTCTCCGGTTGTGGGGCATTTCCTGTTTCTGACACCATGTATCCCAGAAACTTTCCTGACGATGCTCTGAATGCGCACTTCTTCGGATTCAACCTCAACCGAAAGTTCCTCAGAATGGTCAACACTTCTCTGATTTGACGAAGAATTCGAGTTCATTTTTACTTTTCACCAACATATCATCAATATTAGCTTCTATGTTCCTACCCAGTTGTTCTTTAAAAATCTTGTTTACCAACCTCTGGTATGTCGCACCTGCATTTTTCAACCCAAATGGTATCGTGACATAACAATGCGTTCCCTTGTTAGTAATAAACAAAGTTTTCTTCTCATCCCCTGTCTCCATGAAAATCTGGTGATACCCCTTGTATGCATCCAGAAAACATAAAAAATGAAACCCAGCAATATAATCCACCAAGATATCTATTCTGGGTACTGGAAAGAAATCTTTGGGGCACACCTTACTCAAATCTTTGAAGTCCACACACAACCTCCATGAATGATCCGGTTTCTTCACCATCACCGGATTCGATAACCAAATCGGATACTCTACCTCTCTAACCAATCTACCTCCCAATAGTTTGTTGACCTCCACATCCATTGTTGTGGCCCTATCAGGCGCATAGCTTCTTTTCTTCTACCTAACCGGCATCACCTCTGGATTAACATTCAAGCGGTGGACGATAACCTCGCGAGATATTCCGGGCATCTCATCAGCAGACCATGCAAATACATTCACAAATTCTGTCAATAATTTCTCCAGTTCTACTTCCAAACTTGGGGGAAGATCGTGCCCAATCTGCACCGTTTTTGATTCCGCTATTAACTTCTTTGGCAGGGGCTCCAACTTCAAAAACTGACGCTGATTCCCCTATTAAAGGCTCCAAGTCTGCCATCGTGCAAACTCGAGGAGTGGATTGGACATATTTCAATGACGCCATATAACATTCCCAGGCTTGAAGCACGTTGCTCCTGAGCTCGGCCACTCCGAACGTCGTCGGTAACTTAATCATCTGATGAACAGTCGAGCACATAACCTGGAACTGATTCAAACCAGGCCTCCCTAGAAATACATTATACAACATGGGTTCATCAATCACCATGAACTCCAATGTTTCCATTCGAGACTTATGTCCATATCGCAGCATTGCTGGCACTCTAATTTTTCCCATCGGATACACCGTTTTGTTACTAAAACCGACCAGGGAGTTCGTACCTTCTCCAACGATTCCTTCTTCAACTTGCATCATTCAAAAACCTCCATCGCCATAATATTTACTTAGCTTCCAGTATCAACCAAAATTCTCAAGACAAGGTAACTCGAAATAATTGCTTCTATAACAATAGGATCATCTAGGTCACCATACAGCGGCAAATCCAGATCCCCAAATTGAATTGGTATGGCTGCCGGCAAACTTTTCCTCTTTCGAATGAGACTGTAGCCATCTCTCATACACCGACGATGCTAGTTCAAAAAATCTCCATAAGTTGTACCTCCTGAAATCACATGAATAGTACAGGATATAACCAACTCTTTATCACCACCTTCCTGTTTTGGCTCCACTACCGCCGTCATCGGGGTCAGGGCTAGATTCTTAGGCTGATACGGCGGATCCCTTCGCTCCCATCTCCCTATATCTCTACTTCCCTGAGGTTTGCGACTCACCCCTTGAGGGGGAGCCGGTCTCCGTGATCCACCCTGTCCGTCAGTCAACATCGATCGATTCACCCCTCTGCAATCCTCCGTGTTATGTCCAGTGGATTTATGATGCACACACCACTTTCCCTAGCTAAGATTAAAACGATGAGATGCCTGTTGACTTGACACCTATGAGGAATCCGCTACAAAACCAGCATGACTCTATCCTTTCTACTCTGCTGTGGACGAGGTGGAACATAATTTTTCCCAGGAAATCCCCCCGCCATTCAATTCCCTTTCCAACCTTCCTGCGCATGCGTCCTTTTGAAGCTTTCTCCTTGATTCCTACCATCTTGAATTTTCATCTGCTCGAATTCTCTTTCCTTCTTTAACATTTGCGTCTCCTCCATTCGGATATGCCGATTAGCAATTCTCATCAACTCCAGGAATGACGAGGGCGTGACGGCAGACACTTCCTTACTCATATCCCCAGCTCTGAACCCGTTGATAAAAGTAGTCAACATCAAAGAATCAGATTTATTCATCATTGCCACTAATTTCCGATTAAACCGAGTAACATAGTCTGCCGGAGGTTCGCCTCTTTCTTGAAACAAACTCATTAAGTGTGATGGACCTTTTGCTATGAACTGGGTGCCTATAAAACTAGCAATAAACATGCGAGCAAACTGATCCCATGAGTTAATTGAATTAGAAGGTATAGTAGTGTACCAATACTGCGCTACACCATTGAATGTCAGGGGAACGCCATGCATTTGTTACCCTCCGAAAAATTCCAGACCCTCATGCATGAACAGCAATGGGATAGATGGGCTCGAGGGTCACCATATCCGTCAAATTGCTCCATATTCTGCCATCCTCAATAATTTGCGGGAAACACCGCCTTTTCAATCTCAGGCACAAACGGGGTCTCTGGGACATCCTCCCAATAACCGACACCTGGTGGCAACTCATACTGTAGTGGCAATATTGAGTAAGGTCGTGGGTGTTGTCGATTTAACCTTCCCCGAGAAACATAATTATGAGGCGAAGGTTGATGACCGCCACGATTTGACGTGATCTCGACTACAGGTGATCCTTGCCGGCCATCCTTTTGTCCTGGCGATTGCATGTGGGCCCCTTCCGAAATTTTCAACAGATTTACCTTTGCGGGCTCGTTCTTCAGCCACCCTCTCTTGACGTTCCTTGTGCATTTAGCTATACTCTTCCAAATTCGCAAGAAAATCGTCCATTACTTTTTGCTGCTCCTTCGTCAATGGAGCTCTGGGTGTTAGAGGTACTTGAGTTTCTTCCTGAGCCATGAATTTTCGTGGGTTCGGACCCCACGGTGGGAGCCAATTATTGGATCCCTCCTTAGCGACGATCTCCCGTCATGTCGTCCTCCGCTTCTAGCTGCCTGCTTTTGGGAAGAACTCCCCTGTTTCACTTCGATTTCAAAATTAGTATCGAATATGATAGTATATCAGTTTGCTAAAGTGGAATCCAATTACCTGTTGATTGAGAAAATCGTTGAGTATTTATACTAGGCCAAAAGTAAAAAAGGCTCCAGCAGCCAAAGTTAGATAATCCTGGTGTTATCCTCAAGCCTCAACACGTGTTATCTGCATGCTATAAAGGGGTGCTTGATATCCGCGCCCTTTGTCTTGCACTCAGGGGACTGTAGCTGAAGTCGTCTCCAGACGAGGTCAGCTGACCGTCACCCCATCAGCGGGAGACGAGGTCGGCTGACCATCAACCCGTCAGTTGGGAGACGAGGTCAACCTTATATCACGTCGTCATTATTATAAAATCCAACAATAGTTACCATACTTTTATTTTTGTATTTTTTTAGTCACTTTGTTAAGTTGCTCCATTAAGTGGTTAACGGAGCCATTTTCTCAAGTGCATTTTTGTTATTTTTTAGTTATTATTTTCTCCAAAACAACTTCTTCTTATTGGAATTATATGGCACAATCCAAGATAGAACATTAACCTTCGTCTTCATCTGAACCATGGCAGAAGCTGCTTGTGCGGAGCAACTCGGTAGCAGTGGTGGAAAAGGCGACGATGGTAGCGGGCTCGGCCATAGTTCTTAGAACGGTGACGCGATGACTTCGAGTTTGGCGATGGCGTCTTCAAATCTGAAAATTGATAGAATCCGGAAGAGCATTGTTCGCCAGATCAATAGATGAATATATAGCAGCGGCTGTTAAAGGATTTTTTTTTTTACCGCTACTGAAAAACAGTAGGCAGCTGCTCAATTTTTGAGATTTCGGTGCCGATTTCTTCATCCTCATTCTTGAACCAATTTATGAAGAAAAATTATTTGCGCTTGGGTCCAACAGTCCCAAATCCTTTCAGGCCTATCCAAAAGGCAATGATTTTGATTTAGAATCTAAAACCCCCAAAAGATGCTGACCAAAAGATTCCAATCTCTTTCATCCTGTAAAAATGATTAAACCCCTAGCCAGCAGAATTAAATCTTATTCCTGATGCTGTTTTTGATTTCTTTAATTCTTATACGAGAGTCGGTATATATAGAATGATTATAGGTTGGATACGGGTTCTGAGTCATGCCCTTTGCTAAGCTCAGGAATCTTGTAATGGTTCTTGGGGATTTTTTTTTATAATAGCAGTAGTTGTGAGAAGGTTGATGAGGAAAATGCTTGGTTTCTGGAATCCTATCAGAAGCATAAAGGGCAAACTGCTACATTTGTCACTAACATACATAAGAGAGTTGAGAAAATTTTTTTTTCTTCCTGAAAACAGAGTTGAGAACTTGAGATTACAGAGAAAGATGCTGCGGCAATATTGCTCAGTGGAGGGGAAGACACAGAAGGATACCAAACCTCAGAGCCAGGCACAGGGTTTTGGACCAAAATTGACAAAAATGCCCTTAAAAAATAGCCATTTAACGGAGTAACTTAACAAAGTGACTAAAAAAATACAAAAATGAAAGTATAGTTACTGTGAAAATAATTTTAAAAAAAAAGGTGATTAAAACGTGAACATTTTGATAGTAAGGTGACCAAATTTTTATTCACCCTAAACAGAATAATATTGCTATCATTTTGTAATAAATAAAACCTGAATCAAAGGCGACGAATATATTTAGAAGTTGTTATAAGATATTGTCATTTCATAGACGATATATTAATTACATGGTAGGGCAAAAAACAAACTACCCCGAGGTTTCATAAAAGAACAAAGTAAACCCTTTGACTTGTAGTCAATCATATAATTTTCTTCAAAATATCTTTATTATTTAAAAAATTTCCCTAAATGATAAAAAAGAATTCTTTATATTTGAGGTTTTCAAATAAAATGACAATGGTACATTGAAGAAAATAACATAGTTGATTACCCGTCAAAAATTTGTTTCGTCATTTTTAAGGGGCTTACTTGGCCCCGACACTATTACAATTTTCTCATCCCGGGTGAATTTTGAACCCGTAACATGCGGGAAACCAACCTGCAATACTAATCGCTAAGCTGTAGCTTCGAAACATTTTTCTTCATTAAACCCAAGAGATAATGTGGATTGTAACCGCTAATTTAGACTATTCTAACGAAAGTACCTGATTTGAAAACCAAATCTTCCGGCACTTTGCCGTGGAAATGTGGTAATTAGGTTTAGTTTGAGCTTTAAATTAAGGTTTTAAAAGATGGTACTATAATTAAACTTAAATAATTAACTACAGTGCAAGAGTAGTCAAAAATGGAATTAGGCCGCGTTTGGAGCGTGCCGTCAATTCCGTAAATAAATAGCTTTGGGTACAGTAGAAGAGAAGAAGCAAAAAAAGAAGCTACGTTACGTGGCGTTTGGTGGAATAAAAGTTGAGAAAGTGGGTGTGAGCCAAACAAAGAATAATAATCTGTCGGCAGGAGCATAATAATAATCGTCACGGCGGTCTTCTTCCTTCCAACGTTAGTCATTGTGTGTGGCTTTTGTTGTTGTTGTCGTCGTCGTCGTTGTCACGTGGACTCCGTCACGGTTTGTCGGTTACGGCGGCCGCGGTCACGTCACCCATTTGACGACGGTACTCCAATTAGGGTGCAGCTTCCCCGTGACCACACTCCATCACTACTTCGTCCACTTTAACGGCGCCGTTAGTCGCTTTTTCTTTTTCGATTTCTTTTTCCCTTCCTATGTTGTTTGGCAACCATTCTTCAACCTGTCCTTTTCCTACTGACAATTTGGATTTCTATCGGGAATTATTTTTTTTTCTCTAAAAAGGAACTTTTTTTTTTCTTTTTCGTTTTCTTTTTTTGTTATTTTAATGCTGACCATGCTTTTGAGTGTATACAGTAGTTGCACTGGTGTTTTCAATTACTTAAGCCACATGCATATGCTTCCATCTATTATAATTAATTATTCCCTCTATTTTATTAAAATGATCCATCTTTACTTAGATATAATTTATTATAAATGTTAAATTACAATGCCTAAAATATTTAATTTGTCACCATTTATTACTTAAAAAGTAAGGACTAATTATAGACCACACATAATTATATTAGTAAGGGTAACACGCCAGCGGCAGAGAGAAGGGGGGGCGGGGGGTGCCACCGCCCCTCCTTTATCCGGGAGTGAAGGGTAGTAGTATTACTACCCTTCGACTCCGCCCCGGCAGCGGCGCAGCTGAAACTTAGGTTTCAGCTGCTGCCCCGCCATTAGTCTTCTCGAAGAAGAAGACCCGTGAAGAAGATGAAGCAGCTTTTGTTCTTTTCTTTTTTTTTTAATTTTTTTTTATGCCCCCTTAGTAAAATCACTAAGGGGGAAAAAGCAAAAAAAAAATTAACATTAAGGACCTGACTGAAAATTGAATTTTGCAAATTAATCCCTCCCCATTTTGAACCTACGGCCAATAATTCAATTTCCCCCAATTCATACCTAACATTTCCTTCAATTCTTTCATCTCTTCTCTTTGTTTGCCCATTGAAAACAGAGCAGCAGCGCCCTGCAGCAGTCCAGGCTCAGCGGCGTTCCGGCTCCTCCGTAAACAACCACTGAATTATCTCGTATTACTGATGCGTTCGATTGTGGTGGTTCGGGCTTCAAGAATTGTTGGTTTTATTAGTACTTACTTTGAGAATCTAGTTGTTTTATTTCTTTGTTTTTAAATTTCTCATTAAGGTTTTAATTTTTGGACATATATTGTTATGTTTATTTTGATACTTTACTGGTATGTATTTTATTTAATGACCCGCGAAAAAAATCCTATTACGCTCGCCCCCCCGGGAATTTAGCTCTGCGTTCGCCGCTGGTAACACGTGCAAAAAAAATTGAAAATGAACTCTTCTAATGGAACAAAAAATATTTGTCAGACTGGACCCTTCTAATGGAACAGAGGGAGTAAAATAATTTCTTCCCTCCTCGATTGCATATTTTTAAAAAACCTATTTTTCAAAACTTTCTTTAAAATCTTCTAGTGATAGCGAATAGAAACGACTAATTGGGGCTTATGTGAGCAGTTATTTCTTTCTTACTTTATATTTTATGAATGACACAAAAATACTCATAGACAAGAGAGATTGTTCAGTGCATCCGTTACACCACGTAAGATGGTGAAATCAAATACGTTAAGAGAAGAAAGTGCTTTTTAGGGGAAAAACATATATACACTATGATAAATGTATGATAAATTAAAAAAAATCAAAATTATCAATTTAGGGGGAAAAATCAAAATGTATGATAAATTTGTTGGACTATTTTAAATGATTTTTCCCCCCCCACACACAGATATATATATATATATATATATATACACCACAAAATTAACACAAAGAAAGAGAATATTAGGACCAATTAAGACTACGTTCGGTTGAGAGAATTTTCAAATTGAAATTTAAATGTAAAAAATATATTAAAAATATAAAAAAGTTTGATAAATAATAAAAATGGATTTCTAAAAATAGTAAAAAATTAATATAAAATTTAAAACTTAATGTCCCATGAGCCATGAATACTAAAGAAAAGAGAAGATGCGTAGGCTGATGTTATGGAGAGGAACAGTGAAATTAATGAGGAAGTAACCCAACATTTTGGTTGTTGACTTTTATGGCTAATTTGGTTGACCCATGCGGATGCAGTAATTGAATAAAGTTGGATTGTGGGCGATGAACTATAATAAGAAGAGGAAACATTTCCCATCATCTTCAGTGGTCCACTCCACTCACACAAACAATGCCCTCCCTAGGTTAGTCCTTGGTCACAATCATCCTTTCTCTTTCTCTGGGTTTTTTTTTTTTGGGTGGGTAAATTACATCTACTTCAAGGTTTAAAAATTACAACAAATCATTATGATTTTTAAAAAAATTACAAAACTAGCAACAAGTCATGTCGGGATTTAGAAGATTTACGCAACGTATTGTATGACATCTTGAAATGCATTCTTTTAAGGTATAGTTTAAACTATGATTTGAAATGATTGAAATGTTGTATGGTATCACATGATTCACATTTTGAACATGAATCTTAAATGTATTTTAAAGTATGTATATTAAAATATGATTTGAGATATTGTATGGTATTCTGTTTTAAAATTAATGGAAAACAATGTTTAAAAATGTATTTTGAGTTGAGATGTTGTATGATACGTGAAATTGAAAATGCTTTTTGTGTTGCAATTGAAAACGTGTTTTGAATGTTTGTTTCATCCACTCTCAAAACACATTTTAAGATGAGAAAAAATTAAAATGCATGCCGTACAACAATTTCATCTATTTCAACTTTTCCTGTGATTCGAACTCATCTTCAATAATAACTAGCGGTGATTGATTCTATAATTATGATCAAATAAGGAGGAAGTATTTGTAATTTTCAAAACTATAGTAGTTATTTCAAAATTTTGACAAATTTTTTTTGGGGGGGTGGGGATGAGGGAGGGTTGATTTCTGCTTTGGGTGTCGACTTTATCTTTTTCAATCCGAGACTAGAATAATTGCATCCAAAAACATAGAAACCAGTTTAAAGTAGCTTTTTAAACTTTTGGGGGAAATTTGTTTGGATTTACGAGTATACTTAAAAGGTGGTTGTAGTAGCAATGTTTGCTTGGATGTAACAGCTTGGATTGGATAATTAATACAAGAAATATTACACGAAAGATGGTAAGATATACTTTACATGCTAGAGGGTAAAATTCTAATTTTATAACTTGTGATGTGTAATAATGATATTTTCAAACCTTGTGTCTTTATTATTTTATCAAAGTAATACAATGTTATAGATTACTTAAAATGACATTTGAAGGCAGTCTCTTCTATGACGGACAACATTTCAACAATGAAATTGGATACGCGTATTTTCTTTTATTAGAAAGCATATTTATTGTTTTAAATAACCGCGATATTTCAGCAGTTAGATTCAATACCTCGACACCTAAAAATGGTGTGCGATAGTTCATCGCCTAAATTCAATACACAACATACTAATTGTTTTAACATAACCGCGATATTTCAACGGCTAAACTCAATATTTTAACACTGCTAGGTATGGGCCACCAATGCCAAGATGCCCATCAAGGTGAGAAACCCAAGTTGAGGTCATAAGGAAGATGAGGTCCACTCACTCTTGCCTACTGGTGATCTTATCCTCTAGCTTAACATGGGCCACTAATACCAGAGGTCCATCAAGGTAAGAAGCCCAAGACGAGGTCCTCTCACCCTCGCCAATTGGTGATTTTATCTTCAAGCTTAACATTGGCTGCTAAGGCCAGAGGCCCATCAAGGTAAGAAGCCCAAGACGATGTCCTCTCACCCTTGCTAGTTGGTGATCTTATCCTCCACCTTGACAAGAAGCGGTTATGGGTGGATAAGATGTAATCAATATGTGGAAGATTGACTGAGGTCTGGAAGGGGAAATGCGTAGTTTGGTGGAGTGGAGAAGATACACAAAAGTCCTTGAATATAAATACACTTCTTATTTCTATGGAAAAAGTAATTGGTTTCTGATCCTTAATCCGCATATAGTATTTTTTGCCAATAACTGACTTTACCATCGGAATTATTTCAACGAGTTAGTTCCCAATTGCACACTTTACGTATCGGACGAATTCAGGGCCTCGGTGAAGAAGTAGGTCCTCATCAACACCTACAAATGATACGTGATAGGTCATCACCTAAACCCGATACATACAATACTTGTTATTTTAACATACAAGCAATTGTTTACAAGTGGAAATTCAAGATTTCAGCACCTAAAAATAGTACGAGATACTTGACCACTTAAATTCAATACGTGCAATACTTATATACGCACCAATTCGCATGTTAAACACAATGTTTCAGCCGTTTAATGGATTTCAAACAATTGTCATGGATTACGATATATCGTCGGGACTTCAGTAAACCAACAACCTATAAATGATGGTGGTGAAGATCCGAAAAGGACTTTTGACACCCAAGTTAGAATAGGACATAGTTAAAGTTATGTGTAGTATATCTAGCTCATAATAAGTTATGTACCTTGATCATATTCCTGAATTTCCTTACTTATTCGCATCATTCCTTGGATTTCGCCAAAGGCACTCTCCCATTGAATAAGCATGAATATTTAGGTCATTCGAGTATCATAACTACACCCAAAAAATTATATAATTATATCAGAATGGATATAAATATAATTATTCAAAATTGTAAGGTTGATTTTATAACTACACCCAAAATTTAGAGAGATAAATGTAAATCGACAAAAATGTTATTGCCTTTCCAACAAAAATAAAGTTTCTTGAAAGAAGACTAGGAATAGGAAGTAGTAGAAGAAATCAAAGGAAATGGAGAATTATGAATTTGAATATTTAAAGGACCGACGAAACAAGAAAAGCAAATGAAGATGAAGAGAAGGGACAAATTGGAAAAGTGTGGGGGCATCATGAACTGCCGTCAACTATGGAAACAGCACAAATTTGCGCTGCAAAAATGATGGCCTTTCCCAGTAATGCCACTTGGAATTGAGTGTCGTGACTGACCACTGAGAAAACCAGCCGCCCTAGCCCCCACCCCCACCTAATACCCAACGTTCCTAATTAATATAATTTCGTATAGTTATATTAGTAAAGTAAAAAAAAAAAAAAAAAAGGAGAAATATGATTTTTTTAGTAAGTCAATACAGTTGTACTCTATTTATTTTATTACTTTAAAATGTACTATTTTTAAAATTTTACTAAAAGAGTTTATTCTCTAATATTATTTTTCGTATTGAAAGTGGAATCTTCTAAATTAATGAAGGGATTATTATCTATGTATTTTTAGTGGAATCTTCTATGTATTGTCATAATTTTTTCTATTTATTTTCTTAATTTCAAATGTATGTTAGTTGTGAATCATACTCTATATATTTCATTAGAAGAGTTTAACTTAGAGAATGTATAATTTTTTATGAGTTGTAAAGCACAACATTTAAAATAAATAAATTGTTGCTATTTTTTTTTCATTAATATCCTTATTTTTCAAAAGTAAATTAATTGTAAACCACAGTAAGAATGTGATAAGTAAATAAATCAAAACTAGAATATTCTAATTGAATAAAAAAAATTTCAAAATTTGACCTAATTAATAAAATGGATGGAGTACGTAACTATATAAGTAGTAGTATAAAAATAAAAAATGAAAACAACGCTCTTTTTTATTAGAATAAAAGATTTAAAAATAAGCACAACATTTAAAATAAATAAATTGTTTGCTATTTTTTTTCATTAATATCCTTATTTTTCAAAAGTAAATTAATTGTAAACCACAGTAACAATGTGATAAGTAAATAAATCAAAACTAGAATATTCTAATTGAATAAAAAAAATTTCAAAATTTGACCTAATTAATAAAATGGATGGAGTACGTAACTATATAAGTAGTAGTATAAAAAATAAAAAATGAAAACAACGCTCTTTTATTAGAATAAAAAGATTTTAAAAATAACTTTTTTTAAAATAAAACTTCAAAAGTAGATAAATCTTTTCACTTATAACCTCCCTTATAAATATATTTATGAATGAATCATAAACGATGCATTGTCATATTATTTACACTATAAATTGAAAATAAAAATAAAAAATTGTTTAAAGAGAATGTAAGTTGAAGGGCTTGTTCGTTTGTAAAAGCGGCTGTTTCAAATTAGTGGTAATTGCGTTTGTAAAAGCGGCACTGCTTTTGTCTCTTTCCAAATGCTTTAAAATTGAATCAAAATGTGGCGCGTAAGAAAGAGTCATCCCCCACCCCCCGCCTCCGTCATTACTTTACTCTCCCCCTTCCACCCTAATTTCATCAATATTTCTATTCCATTCCTGCCCCTGCCTCCTCCTACCATTTTCTTTTATTTTATTTTCTAATATAAAAATATTACATTTTACACCCTTAAGTTGTTACCAATTAAGAAATGAGAAGATTTGGACTTAGACTAATTATTGATTGACTATCTTGCACAACAATTTACCAAAAAGTCATGATAGATTTTCCTTGACATATTTTTAAAATAGTTTCTATAATAATATTTTAAGAGTATATTGATGGAAAACGGTTTGTCGGACAAGATCTGAGAGTTGATTAGCCCTGGATCGAACCATCGGTGACGAATCAACTGCCGAAGAACAGTGTCTAACTACCTGCAAGAGGTGAGCAGTTATCTCTCGTGAGCATTCCAAAACTTAAGCCAGTTATGGCGTGAGTGTAAATGATAGAGAGTGAGATACCATAAGCCAAATCTTGTGTACCTTTTACCACCGGGCGTATGAGATATTTATAAGGAAGCGGCTCCTTCCTCCAGTTGGCGAGCGCTAGGTTTCTTAGAATCGCTACAGGAAATTTGGTATTCGCCCACGATGCAGTTGGGGGGCGAGATCATGGGTATCCCTGGGCGGGAGTGCTCGAGTCTTCCAGGGTAAAGTACCCGTGACTCTTAAGTTGTTGGTGACGTGACCTTGAAGCATGATGGAGTTCACTCACGAGAGACGCAACTGATGTGTCTTGGCTCCCCCTAGGACTCGCCTGAGAACCTTGGGGCTTGAACCTTTTGGGATGTTAGCTTTGCTAATGCTGTAGGCTTAGCATTTGGGCTTGAGGTTGGGCCTAGGCCAAACATGGTCCACCGTATATGCTTTTAGTACTTTTAATAAAAGAGAGTTGATTTCAAATGTGTGCGTTCTGTTTAGCTTTTGAGCTGAACTTGGTCATAATCATAAAGTACTTTTAATAAAAGAGTTTTATTTTTAAAGTGTACGTGGGTTCAATCTACTTTTTGGGTTGGATCAGACCAACAGAGTAGATCTATGAACATATGTATAACATACTTAGTAACGAATATGTACCCTGAGAAGGACACATAGCATTGAAAATAGAGAGGGTACTCATAAAAAGGCTCTAAAACTCATAGATATGGGGTAGTGACTATTTAATGAAGGAAGTTACATAGTTACAACTTTTTTCTTTTTTTTTTTTTGAGGGAAAACTTGGTTATCTTATTGATTTATGTAGGAAAGATGTGGGTTACAAAATGGGGGACTGTGTCCCAGTGGGCATAGCCAAGTGAATTGGTCTTGCCGTATTGCGCAAGTGCGTGGGGCGACTGTGTTATGCGTTCTACGAACCTAGCTTAGCTTGCGGAGCCCAAACGTTTGGTTGAGTTTGGTAATGTTCTGTATCAACAGCCTGAAGCTAGACCCGTCCTCTTCGGGGTGATTGCTGGTGTTGAGGACAACCTGTGCGTCTCGCACGACACCATCAAGCTGAATATAGCATTGTGCTGCCTGGAGTAGGCCCTCCCTTGCTGCCATGGCCTCTCTTATCTGGGCAGAGGTAACGTTGCGGATTTGCTGCGTCACACTGAAAAACCACTGCCCTATGTTAGAGTAGCATGCTATTCCAATGGAGCATGTGCGCCGTCCTATGTCCATCGCCGCATCAAAGTACAGGGAGATTCCTGATAGAGGCTCTGGCGGTGTTCGGGCAGGTGGGGTGCTCTTCCGTGGAGTGGGTGTGGCCCGCTGGTACTCAATTAGCCACTGGAGGGCGTGCCTAGCTAGCGCTTCGGGGTGAGCGACGTGGGCTCATGGTGTAGGGCTTTGTTTCGTGCCCACCAAATGTGGTAGTGAGTGGCCCCGATGTGGGCCACCTTGTTTGGGGAAGTGAGGATCATGAGTTCCAGTGTCCATCTGTCCGCTGTGGCCTGGGCTGTGGATCGGATGTCCCTCCGAGGCCCTGCGGCTTCCCACACCTCGTTGGAGTAGGGCACAAGAAGAGTGTGTGGGCGAGAGAGCCCTCCGGAGCTAGGCAGAGCGGGCAGTGTTCCTCTACCTGCAGGTGTCGGCGGCGGAGATTTTCAGTTGAGGGTAATGTATTGGTACACGCCCTCCAGAGGAAGTGTTGCACCTTGGGCCGAGTGTTGAGCTGCCAGATTATTTTCCAGACTGGCGATGGTCCCGAGTTGCCTGATGGGATCTGTCCTGAAATAGGAGATAGTAACGAGTTAGTGTAAGGAGATATCCAGATTTGACTGTGTACTTACCCTGGGGCGTGCCCTTCCAAGCCCAGGTGTCTTCCATGTGGTGGTGAGATAGTGGGACGCTGAGTATCGACTCTACCTCTGGCTCAGGAAGGAGGATCGGATGAGGGCCTCATTCCAGCCCCCTGTGCCGTTTATCAAGTTAACGACTAGGCTGTCCGGGCGCAGGCTGGGCCCTTGTGTGTCTTGGGCGAGGTGTAGGGGATGGGGGCCCAGGGATCCTATAGCAAGCTTGTGGTCCTCCAATTTCCTATCCTCCTGTGGACCCTGAGCTGCACGATTTGTCTTCCGTGGATGAGTGATTGCCAGGCATAGGATGGCAGCCTACCCTTGGTGGCCCTCAAGAATGACGTGTTGGGGTGATAGCGAGCTCTTATCACCTGAGCAAGTGTAGAGTCCGGGGAGTGAGCAGACGCCATGCTTACTTTCCAAGCATTGACATGTTGAAGAGCTCGAGATCTTTGAATCCTAGGCCACCCATGGCCTTTAGGGTGCAGAGGTGGCCCCATTTCTCCAGTGTATCTTGTGTTTCTCCTTCGATCTGCCCCACCAAAACCGTGCCGTCTTGGAATGTATCTCATCTGTCGAGGCCTTGGGTAGCCTGAAGCAGGACATGAAGTATGTTGGTATGGCCTGGATGACTGCCTTTATGAGTATTTCGCGGCCCCCACTGGAGAGGTTCTTGGAGCTCCAAGTATTCAGCCTTTTCCAGATGATATCTTTTATGTTGTTTAACATTTCTTTCTTAGATCTCCCAAAGGTGGCAGGCAGCCCTAGGTACTTGGCATGGGAGGTCACTTCCTCCATCCGGAGAGTGGCCTTGATGGCTTGTCGAGTTTGCTGGGGGGTGTTTGGGCTGAAACAGATGGAGCTTTTCTCGTAGTTGATACACTGGCCTGATGCTTGCTCATAGTTCTGGAGTATAGTTGCCATCGTGGATGCCTCATGGACGCTTGCATCCCCTATTAGTAGGGTGTCATCAGCAAAGAGAAGGTGTGATACTGCCAGGGCTTCTCTGCATACCTTGAGCCCTTTGATTATACCTTGCCTCTCGCTTTCCTAGAGTAGAAGAGAGAGGGCCTTGCCACATAGGATGAACAAATTTGGAGACAGTGGATCCCCTTGCCTGAGGCCTCTGGAAGGGGTGAGTGGGCTAAAGAGTACCCGTTCAGGACGAAAGAGAAGCGGACCGAGGTGATGCATCGGAGGATCATATCGATAAATGCTTGGTGGAACCCCAACTTTTGTAGAACTATGGTTAGAAATCCCCATTCTATTCGGTGGAATACTTTGCTCATGTCCAGCTTTATGGACATCGCTCCCTTCTCGTCGGTCTTCTTTGTGGTGGTGGAGCTCATAAGCGAGTAAGATGTTGTCTGTGATGTGTCGTCCCAGGATGAAAGCACTCTGGGAAGGCGAGATGGTGGAGTCGAGGAGGGGACGGAGCCTGTTGGCTAAGCATTTGGAGATCAACTTGTATACCACATTGCATAGGCTAATGGGTCAGAATTGGGAGATGAGTTTCGGGTTCTTCACTTTGGGGATGAGAACAATGTTTGTTGCGTTGATCTCTTTGAGCGGGAGCCCCCTGTTTAGAGATTTGAGAATGTAGTAACAGACGTCTCAGCCCACAGGGGGGGGGCATGCTGTCTGGGCTTGTGGGCTTGTATAGGTGCATCTGGCTAAGGGCTTTCCAGACCTCTTGTTCTGTGTACGCCGCCGTGAGCTTGGCGTTCATTTCTGGGGTGATCTTCGAAAGTATGTGACCGATGACTGTCTCTGTGACTAGCAGGCTAGGGGTGAGCTAGCTAAGATGCCCCTGAAGTGGTCTAGAATAATCCGTTCCATCTCTGATTGGCCTGTGCACCAAGTTCCCATAGGGTCCATGAGTCTGCAAACTGTGTTGGTCTCCTTTCGCTTACTTGTCACTGCATGGAAGTAAGGGGTGTTCCTGTCTCCGTTCGCGTGCCAATGTTGTTTTGCCCGTTGCTTCCACTTGTCATCCTCCTGGTCCAGGAATTTTTCTATCTTCAGTGTTAGGCTAGCTATCTCGGAATTAACCTCGATGGTGATAGTGCCCTGTTTTAGTGCTGCGTGTCGTGATGTGGTGGCTTCCATGTTCCTCTTCCGGTTGCCAAACTCCTTTCTCGCCCAGCTTTGGAGTCTTACCCGGCAGGCCTACAAGGTAGATGTGAGGGTGCCTCTGTGCGGGTGCCAATTCTCCTGTACGGTCTTCTCACAATTGTCGGAGCGAGTCCAGTGCCGTTCAAATCTAAAGAGCCTGTACTTCTGGGCAGGGGTGGTTAGGAGGGGTGCCTCTCTCTGATTTCCAGCAGTATAGGGTCATGATCAGAGTGCCAGCTGTGGAGGTGGCGTAGTGTGGAGATGAGGTATAGATCTGACCATTCCCTTGTGGTGAGGGCGGTCTAACCTGGCCCGAACTGTGTTGGGATCTGTAGTTGATCTCCACCAGGTGAAGGGGAAACCTTCAAAACCCAAATCGTAGAGGTTACATGCATGTGCAAAATTACAAAAATTATCTATTAGGTGCTTTGGTCCGTGCGCAGTGCTATAGTGCTCATCATGAGACAAAACTTCGATAAAAACCCCTATGCAAACCCAGGGAAGTGTGCATGTGTCCTTTAACCTTATGCTCTATTCCCAAAACTGACGCCGAACCGATGAGTCTGGCTCACCATACATACCTGTCAACCACCACCGTTGGGAGTTGACAAGTTCATTCACAATGCAATCAATATAGTTAAGACAGTAAGACAAAAGTTCAACTATGATGCGTTTATTCCAAAAGAAGGCTAGTCCCCCTGAGTTTCCTATAGAATCAACATTCACGCCATGCATGTGTATTTTATTTTTAACAGAATCTAAGTGAATAGATTGAGACTTTGTTTCAGACAAAAAAAATAATAATAGAGGGCAATACTCACTGTGCAAGCTCACGCAGACAACGGACTGCTTGAGGGTGGTTAAAGCCCCCGGCAGTTCCAACTCAGGATCTTTATGGGTATCGGCGAGACTGGGGTACCAGGCCAGTCTCTGTCATTGAGTCGAGGGCGGGAATGACTACTTCCCTTATTGCCTTTTGGCTGGGGTGGGTCTTTTGGGCCAAGTCTTCCGGGCTGAGGCGGCTGCGCTTAGGCGAAACATCCTCCTTGGCTCAGATTCCTCCTCCAGCATTGGGTCCTCCACTGCACCGTCCGTTGCTGGGCCGCAGTGGATAAGGAAGCTTCTCTTGGCTGTGACCTTGGGGACTCGCTTGGCCTTGAAATTATCGCCTCTTTTCACCTTAACTTTGTCCTCTGCCTTCTCGAGCTTCTTGCTTATTTTCTTCGCAGCTTGTTTTATGTGTGTTGGTCTGCACCCAGAGGTTTTGGCTGCCCCTGCATAGAGAACCAGGGCCTGCTCCACTACTGTTATTTTCCTCCCTCATGGTGGGATCAGTGGGTGGGCCCATGAATTCAAAGCCCGGTGGAGGTCCCTCAAGGCTGATTCCTAGTGGGTTTGAGTGAACAGTAAACCCTTGATGCATGGCTGTGGGTAACTTAGGTGCTGGGTCATTGGGTGGGTTACTGGGTCCCTTCAAATCTTCTAAGGTGGTGTGGTTTTCATGCATGGTTTGCATGTTGAGGTTGTGCATGGCTGGTGGTGGCGGGTAGTACCCAGATCGTGGCACCTCAACATCATCCTCCATTCTGGTTTTCTGGATTTAGGCTACAATTTTTGGCTGTTGGGATTTCTTAGGTGCATGACCGGCTTGTGGGGTAGGGCGTGCCGCTGCATCGAAGTCGTCGATGAGGATGCCTTTATTTTTCCGGTCTGGCAACCCCAACGGATTACCAAAAACAGAGAGGGTGGTCAGCAGTGTAGTGGTCTCCGATTGGTGGCTTCCCAATCTAGGGTTTGGTGTGGGTTCTGAGCCGCTAGGCGTCGGGCTGCGACTCACTATCAATTTGACCACGAGTTCGTTCCGGAGCCCATCCGGGAAGTTGCGGGCGGCTTCGCTCTCTGTGAGGCCCTCCCTTAGCCGGGATGGGCAGTCCTAGAGTAGGTGTGTCATTCAACCACAGTAGCTACAGAACCCAGGCAGCTTCTCGTAACGCATGTATACCCGATGGTCCCCTGTATCCGTTGTCAGTGTCCAGAGGCGGTGGAGTGGTGCCTGCCAGAAATGTTTACTCAGATTCGGAGAGATGGCCAAACAGCGTCCCATCGGTTGGGTCCGAACCTCACGGAAACCCCCAAGGGCCTCACCCAAAGTTTGTGCCACGTCCAGATTCATGGAGATAATGGGTACCTTGTAAACTTGAACCCATATCGGGCATTCATCGAAGACGATGTCGGTGATCGGAACAGCACCCTCCGTCGCCTTGAGGAGGATGAGAGATCTGTCGAAACTCCATGGTCTGCCCTCCTTGACCTTCGCCCGATCGCCTAACGATTTGAAGTAAAAGAGGGCCAGGTTTTTGCCCATATACTGACCATGGACCGGAGCCGCCGTTGACCACGCCAATTTCATGGTGTTGACCATAGCCTCCATGCTTCTCTTTCGGCCTGCAAGGACCTTGGCCACTAGATAGAAGTAGTTGTCATGGGGGAAGGGGAAGTCGCGATTCATTGTCGGGGCGGCAACCTTGATTTCTTCCGATTCGTCCAATTGAAGGTTTGCGTAGAGGGCTTCGAGGTCAAACTCCATGGATTTTGCGCTTTGTCTGAAACGAGCAAGATGAATGTTGGGGGATGTCGTGAGGATCAATATGATGAGGATGCCAATCCCTATGCGATCGGGATTGAATTAGTAGCAGTCTACAACTCCGAAAAACTTGGAGTTGGGCTTCATCTAGCCCGTGCATGGATGAGAAAACCTAGCAGCGACAGCTGCTAGGGGGGAAAACCCTAGGACGCCTAGGGAGCATTTTTCATAATGGATCAATTACAACTATTTAATGAAGTTACAATGTCATAAATTAATGAGTCAAGATAAGCATCCTTATGTATTGATGGAGCAACTATTACTCATTTCCGGGCTCAAATAGTTATGCCATAATGAAGAGAGCGTAACGGCCGGGATGGTTTGGATCACTTTACCCATTAAATGAGATAGTATATGCGTTAGGAGAGCACAATCTAGCATCAATGCCTCAAAGGAAATCCCATTAACGTAGAAAGATAATTCTCTCGCTTCTTTTGCCAATAAGAGATTCAGACTTTTTTTCTATAAAAAAAAAAGACAAAAGAAAAAATACATGGTTATTATTTAACTAAACTGCCCACTAAGCAAATATTATTCACACTATTTTGATCGTCGTAGTGTAAATGGAGATATTTTCCTCAATTGCTAGTATCTTGGATAATTGACATCCAACTAGTACTCGATATTCGGAGTACATTTGCTACAATATTCTTCCCTAATTATCTTTATTGACTTAGTTACATTTTACCCTTCATTTTATCAATATTTTGTTTTATACCTGCTATATTTTAAAAATTAATAATTTATACCGTTATACTTTTAAAATTAATATCGTAAATTAATTGCAAAATCACAACCACCACTACACCATGCAGACTCTTTAAAAATTAGGGTCAAACTAATTTTCAATTAATTAAAGATAAGGGGTGGAGTGACATTAACAATTTATGAGAGACAATTATTATTCGGTAGGAATAGTTAGTTAAGAGTGGGGGAGTGAGTGAGAATATGCCTACACACGAAATAGAAATTATTTAATGTGTTCACGACATAAATGGACACTATAATTATATTATTTAATCATAAAACCGTAAACTTTTGTTAAAGTAATAAATTAATTGGTCGATCAACTAAAAATGTGAGTGCAGCTATTGAACGAAATAATTTTTGGCAAACATGCTTTACGTTTGATTTGATGAGTTTGAGAAAGAATAAATTATTAAATTATTACTAAATGAAATGTCACATCGGACAACTACTACGAGTATATTGTGATTTGATTTAAACCAATTAATTAATGTGAAAAAAGTAGTGGGGTTGAATTAATTGGAATTGTAACATATGGCTGCTTGCATGCAAATGCAACGCATCAAGCGCCATACATTATACATCACGACATGAGGTATACTTGAATTTTTCAACTTCTCACTTTCTGAGTGGTTTACGTTACGGTTGGCTTAGTTTAGACTTTAGACGACGACGACATCGTTAATGTGGCTTTAGCTACCACGGATTTTATTGCCTCTTTCCCCTTACTCACCTTGTCTTGTCTTCGCTATTTAGTTTAGGTGATATCCAGTCGAGTCATGTTGAGATTTAGGGCTTCTTCTTTTTTATTCTTTTAAAAATAGATTTGAAAATAAGTTTTTAGAAAAATAATTTTATAATGTAAAAGTGTATTGAAAGTGTAAAAATATATAGTTAAATAGTAAAAATTTTATTGAAATGATGAAAAATAATTATATTATATTAAATTTACTATTAAAACCAACGAAAAGAACATGACCTTAATTTGTCAAAATTTATACTTAGCTACATGCATATATGCTTTTATTCTAAATTATTTGACGAATTATTATTTTGACAGTAGTATCTATCCGTTTCATAAACGAATGAAATATTATTCAAGAATATGACATTTTCTTGTTTTGTAAAAGAATGTAGTAAAATCTTTTTAATCAACTTCAAAAAAATTATTATGTCTTGAAAACGAGATTTTTGTAGTACATTCTATCATATGCAAAAACTATTGTGTCATGTTTATATTAATTCAACCATCTATTATATGTATATCATTTTCCTCATATATTTTTTGCGTTCCAAATAGTAATATGAAATTAACTTTTTGAATGAAACGAAAAGTTAATAACATCTCATTTTTTAAATATATGTGGTTACATAATCTTACGTATTGAAGAGATGCAGAAAATAATATCTCAATTCCAAATAGGGGTGATAACGAGTCGAGCCGAGCCGAGCTTTGACGTGTTTATTTATTGTTCATTTATTTATCGAGTTTAAAATTTTGTTCATGTTCGTTTATTTATTAATCGAGCCGAGCCGAGCCGAGCTTTGACTTGTTCATTTATTTATCGAGCTTAAAATTTTGTTCGTGTTCGTTTATTTATTAATCGAGCCGAGCCGAGCTTGTTCATGTTCGTTCTCAGCCCTAAACTGTGTCATGCTCATCTATTTATAAGGAATTTTTTCCCAAATCTTCTCTCATTTCCGATGTGGGATTGGGTGAAATTCACCTCAAAATTGTGAAATAAATAAATTTGGCCTTGTGAAGATTCAAACCCTAGTTCCCTTGCTTCTCCTTTTGATGTTTTACCACTGCACCAAATTTATTTTCATGTTATATGTATGAATAATAAATTATATATGTATTTTATCCTTCTTAAAAATTGTTTTTTCTTATCGAGTTGTTCACGAACGTAATCGAGCCGATCTCCCTTTTGTTCATTTATTGTTCGTTTATTAATCGAGTCTAAAATTTTGTTCATGTTCGTTTATTAATAAATAAACGATCTCGAACCGAGCTTTTAACGAATCGATCCCGAACTTGTTCGTGAACGTTCGTGTTCATTCTCAGCCCTAATTCCAAACCAACGTTGTTAAAAAAAAAAAAAAGGATAAATATTTTAAGTGGGAGTTGAACACAAATATTGAAAATGGTTTCTGAAAATAACACTTCGGAAAAAAAAAAAAAAAAAAAACCTGAAAAGCCGCCACTGGAATTAAAAATTCAGACAAAGAATAAAACTGGATAGAGAGAGAAAGAGAAAGAGAGAAAAGGAGGAGGGACCGGCGGGGAGTAGGGAGCGGAGATCTTCTCAATGGATTTGGATTTGGACGACCAAAGACGCTGCTGGGGGCCCACCAAAAGCGGCAGCCGCGGCCTTTCACTTCGAACGTCCGCGTCCACCCTGGGCCCCCACCTGCTGCCTACTATAGGCTGCTTTTCCGGGGTTCTTTTTTTTTTACCAAAATAAAAAATTAATTAATTTTAATTAAATTTAGAAAATCAGACGGCCGTATGACACGTGCAACCCTGTGCTCCATCCTGCAGGATAACATTACCCGGTCAACACCTCAAGGGCCCCACCTCACCCCATCCCATCTTCTTCTCTTCTCTCTCTCTCTGCGTAGAAATCAAGAACCACTCGTCACTCTGTCTGGCGCGTGTACCACCGTCTCACTCCTCACTGTTCTCCATTTCACTCCACTCGACCCCCCCAGACATAGAATTTACTATTGGCGAATGACATTTTTACCCTTGATGTTCTGTGGTAGCTAGTATACAATTATTTTTACAGTTTAAAAAATTACTATAAAATAAAAATATACCCCACTTTAAATTATTCATACTACGAACAAAGTTTTCGTGCTTAAAATTTACAAAATAACACATGTGAAACTTGAAAATTAATATACAAATTCTATGGGCCATTGGTCCTATTAAAAAATTTCAATTTGAAGAAATATACGATTTATTGTGGATGGAATGTACAACACCTATAATAAATAATTTGACATTATATTTTTATTTCATCCTTATTTTTTAAGTAGATATTAATGGTAGATCACACATTATTGCTCCATCTGTTCCACTTGAAATGTCTACTTTCAAAATTTGTTTTTGTTCAAATAAAAGAATCCAATTTCTTTTTACTTTATTTTAAAAAAATTCTTTCTTACCCTTATTAATATAATAATGTATGGTCTATAATTAACATACACTTAACAAGTACGGATATTAACAGAATAAATGGTGTCAAATTAATTATTTTAGTTATTGTACTTTGAAACCAATAATAAGCTATACGTTTTCGAAATCAAATTCTTCTAATTTAATACATGAAATATATTAGTAAGAGTATATTATTTAAACAAATTCAAATTGAATTGTTTTAGCGAGATAATATATTTTTTTTAAAATTGGACTCTTCGTAAAGAACAAGGAAAGTACTATATTAGAGTATAAATAATTTTAAACTTAAATAATATTAGAGTATTTTATACTTTTTTAAACAACTCGATTGATTTGGTAACTAGTTAGGGCCTAAATTTGATTCACCCTTTACTAAATTAATTATTTTAAGTCCCTATGAAAGAGTTTTGTCTCAAAAATATGCCATTTTTCATATTTTTAAAATTTAACACTTAAAATAGTTTATTTATTATTATTATTTGCTTTATTCATATTCATAAATTTTAAGTGTAAATTAATTATAAATTACAAATAATTACATAAATAAGTTAAAAAAATTATAAGAGAGTCAATTTGAAAGCAGTCAAAGGGTAAAAGTAAAACTTGCATGATTTTTAGACACTTGGAGCTTTTAAGACAACTACTGTAATCTACTAATGTATTACAGTTGTAGAAGTAGAACTAGTTGTGTTGTTTGTTGATTAGCTGGCTTCTATTTCTATTCTGTTCTATTTTGTATGTGGGGAACAGCTCTCTCATTTCAGGCGCAGGAATTAGGAAGTCTCAATCTAGACTTGTTTAATGCCCTGGTCGGCTACATATCATGCTCGGTCAAATGTGGTACATTTATGGCTGCTCTCTTTTTTCATTTTCAAAAATCACCTTTTCTAGCCCATACAATCACAGTACAATTTTATTTATTTTCGCATTTACAGGCAATAAAAAAGAAGGGGGAATTATATTAATTTACTTGAATTTTGAGTATAATTATCAAATCAAAATATTATTTTGTAAAATTGAAGGGATATTCATTTAATCCTGAAGATTATTAAATAAATTTTGAGATTCTGTGTAAACGAGCATTGGTATTCTAAGAGTTAAAAAGGTAGTCGACGCCTTTCAAACACTTTCTAGTTAGCGCGCTTTAGTTTCATTATAAGTAGTGCGCTTGACTAATAAAAAGACTCGGCATTTAGGCGAGCCACCCGGTGGTGTGGTATGTAATGAGTTTAATACGTTCGCCAAAATGGTTTTGAAACAAAGAAAAATGTTGGTACGCGCACTACACTGGAGGAAAGAGGGGATGGTGTTGAGTTCGCATGGCCCTTATGGGTTGGGCCCCCCACATGCTACAATGGCAATTATAATGGAAAGCGAAAAACTAATGTCACAGTTTGTTAGCATCATCCTCCTCACAGTTTTTTCAGTCTAAATGTGGATGGGTCCTTTCGAGGAAAATCGAGGCCATTGGGTGCTGAAATTGTTTTACTGATGAGGTTGGGCATATAGGTTTTGTAGCAAGTGTGTACTTTGGGGAGCATGACGAGTTATCATGCAAAAGCACTCATTTTACTGTTTAGGGCAAAATATATTTCAGAATTGCAAGTTGAAAGTGCCTCACAACTTTTGGTTGCAAATATTCAAAAGCATCCTTAAGGGTCCGCGAGCACCATGAAAGAGATTGAGCGGCAAACGCATTTTATGTGGGGTTACCACTGGTCGTATTTTTAGGGGCAAATTCCTTAAAATTCCCATGTGGTTTACGAAAGTTATTAAGAATCCCTATGTAGTTTAAAAAGCTCGAATAATCCCCTTGTTATTTTTCGATATCTGAAACCGTTAGATTTTTGGTTAACTTTAATGGTCAACCTAAAAAGTCAACCATTTTTAAAAGGGATAAAATTACGAAAATGCCCTATCACCGTTAAAGTTAACCAAAAACCTAATGGTTATAGATATCGGAAAACCACAAGGGGGTTATTTGAGCTTTTTAAACCACATGAGGGTTCTTAATAACTTTCGTAAACCACAAGGGATTTTTTAAGAATTTGCCCTATTTTTAGGGAAGTTAACACAGTGATAGATGCTTGGGCAAATTTCTTAAAACTCCCATGTAATTTACAAAAGTTATTAAGAACCCCATGTGGTTTAAAAAGCTCAAAAATCCCCCCTGTGATTTTCTGATATCCGTAATCGTAAGGTTTTTGGTTAACTTTAACAGTCAACCTAAGAAGTCAACCATTTTAAAAAGGGATAAAATTATGAAAATGACCCTATCACCGTTAAAGTTAACCAAAAACTTAACGGTTACGGATATCGAAAACCATAGGGGTTTTTCGAGTTTTTTAAACCACATGAGGGTTCTTAATAACTTTCGTAAACCACATGGAGGTTTTAAGGAATTTGCCCCAATGCTTTAGCAAATCTTACTAGCGTATTCAGGATGACGGATTTTTTCTTTCAAACATCTATGCCTCCGGACATTTGGGTTATTGTGTCTTTCGATGCGAGAAATTTCCCTCATACAAGAGTTTGATTTTATTAGAGTTATTTTATTTTGCAGATGCATCCCCACACTGTGTAAATTGAGGTAAGACTCATTATGTCCTCCTGAGTGCCATTTTCTTCTTATGGTTCTAATAAAGAATTCTCATGCTCCCCACAACCACTTAATGTATGTTTACAATCAGGAAAAAAAAAAATCTTAAAAATAGTGCAATTTATATTTCATAGCGGTTGTCTTGTAATTTTTATATTCTACAAGATTTATTTTGAAGTTTTTTCGATTCACTAACCTTGTTTTGTAATAAAAACAATTTATGAGGGGCGAAAATATAGTTGTTAGAATTAATAGGGTTAAATTGTAACTATACCCAAAATTTAGGAACTAGATGTAATCCACCCTGAAATAAAGGTTGGACCAACTAATCGAATCTTGTACAATTTTCCAATTTTATTTTAAGATATTATTCTTCTACAAGTAACATATAAATCATCAATGTTTATTGATGATCACCCAAGATATCAGTATTTATTAATATTACAAGCCTTCTCTTCTTATTACCTCTACAGTAGGAAAAAAGATACAAAAAAAAAAAACTCAAGATATCAGTGTTTATTAATGTTACAAACCTATCATGTGTTGATCACGTCACCGTCTGAGTCGAGGCAGGATACATACGAGGGAGAGGACCCGAATCCTCTCTAGCGCGGACTGTGGAGTTTGAATGTTCCAGCGAGGGTGCAGCAATTCCTATGGAGGTTTTGTCTAGCTGTGACCCCGATGCATGAGGCAGTACAGCGACGACATGTAGCAGTGGGGCCATCGTTTTGCCACCTTTGCTATGCAGGGCCAGACGGCCTGGGTCACCTCTTCTTTGAGTGTGAGTTCTCGATAGCAGTATGGGAGTTGTTAGGGCGCGTTGCTATGGTTATGGCGCAGCAGCAGGATCATGGGCATTTATGGCTCCGCGAGTTGTTGTTGCATGCGGTAGGTGGGGTTATGGAATACATGACGGTGTTCCTCGATCAGATATGGTTTCAGAGAAACAATCGGGTGCATGGAGAGTTGAGTCAGGGGACGCTAGGGGTTGTACAATCAGCGACAACATCCCTGTGAAACTACAAGGCGGCGAAGGTATGCCCGGAAAGGGAGGATTCGTCGCTTGTTTGGCTGTTATTAGAAAAGGCACATCCGGGCATTCGGGTCTATTTTTATGCTGCATTCCACCCGGCTACTGGGAGGGCAACGGTAGGTGTGTTTGGTTGTGATGGGGAGGATGTTGGTTAGCAAGCAGTGCCAAGAGTGTGGCTTAGGTTTACTCCTCAAAGGAAGCAGATGCGAGGGCAGCTTTAGAGGCGGTTTACTTGATCCGACAATATGAATGGGGTTCGTACTCGTTGATTGAGGATGCAACGACGATGGTACTGGGGGGCTCAAGGGGAGTTAGCCTTATCGGTTGGGTCACCAAAACTTATTTCTCAACTTTCAATTACGAGGTGATGGCCTTCAGTGGATTTTTAGGGTGGAAATGGGAAGGAATACAGTTACAAACTTATTGGCTAAATTTAGAGCCATAGGACCACAGTCATACTACTATTGGAGGGTACTTCTGGCTTTAGAATCAGAAAAGTTGCTACATAATTTCCAGTACCATTAATACAATGCACTCATTTTTGTCTAAAAAAAATAAAAAAACAAAAAAGATACACAATTTTTGCATTTGCTGGATATAAAACTGAAAGTTCGAAAATTAAAGTTACATGTGTTTGATTTTACAATTTTATTTCTTCTTATTACCTTTAAAGTAGGAAAAGAAAATGCAAAACTTTTGCATTTACGGGATATAAAATTGAAAGGTCGAAAACCGACTACAAGAAATATAAAGAAACGACTTAACCGGTAGCAGAAAATCGTGTGGAATAGAATCAAGTTATAAATTACCAAAAAATCCACACCCGGCAGTTTATTGTGGATGGCGAGTTCATCCCATCTCAGTAACGACACAACCTCTCTCTCCGCCGGTGATAACTGCATATGACATCAAACATTGCCATTGCCCTTATTTAGATTGGACTTGGAGAGATGTAAAAGAATCGTGAATGAAGTTAAATAAGTGTAATTTGGTCACAAAATAACACTAAGCTAAAAAATAGTTGGCACTGAAATTGCACTATTTTATTACAAAAACTGCACAAAATTTATAATTTTATTCCTAAGAGGTTAGTTTTGCATTTAAATTACAAATGTGTAGACCTTTATTTTAAGAGGTTGGTTTTGCCTTTAAATTACATACGTTAGAAGAGTGTTGGTTCAAGGTGTCGATGTCTATGATGATGCAGGTCTCCATTTCTTAAAAATTACCTATAGAGTAATAAAACAAAAGGTAAATGTAAATTTTTATCATTTACGGTGAATAAATATGAAGTGTGAAATGAGCGGCGTCAAGGTTATAACTTACATGTGAACAATTTCATTCAAGAGTAAAATTTTGCATTTAGTTACATACATCAATGTTTGTAAGTATTTAGATGTATTGACTCGAGATGGTGTTTGTTAGAGTTATAAGTTACAGGTGTAGACGTTTAAATCAACATATTACTTTTGCATTTAATTACATACACGTGAGCAAGGTTGTTAAACTCGGATATTGACTTAAACTCGTTTGAGGTCTGGAATCGGAATCGTAGAATCGGATCGTAGACTCGGAACTAGACTCGAAAAATAGGTTTAAAGTGTATAATTAATTATAATAGTTTTTTCAATCATAATACATACACAAATTTAACTATACTTGTAACATAAAACTTAATATAATAAAAAAAACCACATTAAAGTGTCAAATTATCAATTGTGAAATAAAAAAATATCCCCAACAAAGACTAATCTCAATCTCAATACATGTTATAGAGATTAAAAAAAAAATTAACCCTAGAAAAGAAGTGAAAATTAAAGTTAAGAAAATATAATTTGTCGAGGTTTGAGCAATGGAGAGAAATTAGTAGTTTTAAAAAAAATCACAACTTTTATGGATACAAATGTGATGGATACTTAAAGAGAAATGAATAAGTAATAAAAACTGAAATATTTATATATATAATTTCAGTTCTTGATATAATAACATGGGTTCATTTGGTCTAGTGGCATGTTTGATGTGCAGCAAAAGTAATTTACTTCCATAGGTGCAAGGTTCGAACCTTGCTCATGCCATTTTTTTTTCCCTTCCTTCTTTGCCAGATTTGCCAAATCCCACATCGGTTTGAGAGAAAACTTGGTGAAGAAGCTCTATTATAAAAGGAAACACAAGGATGAGTCTCCTTCACAAACGGGCTGGGCCAATAATGAATTAAAAAATAAATTCAATGGCCCAATAGCTCAAATATAATAATTTTTTTGGACTCGCCCTAAACTCGTGAACTCGGACGAGTTTACCGAGTCTAACCGAGTTCAACGAGTCTAGGGCGAGTCCAGTCTAGTTTGAAATTTTAACCGAGTCTGACTCGATTTAGGAAGTCGACTCGTAGACTCGACCGAGTCTACGAGTTTACGACCGAGTTTGACAACCATGCACGTGAGTGTTTGTTAATATTACACGTATTGGCTTGAGATGTCACTTTATTAGAGTTACAATTTACACGCGTACCCACTTATTTCAATCAGTTAGTTTTACATTTAAATTATACACGTTATGTTAGTATTGACTCGATGCGTCATCATTTATGAATACTCTAACTCTCTCACTATTTAAAAATCACCTTTACATTATGGAAGAAATTGTAAAAATTTGACTTTTTGCAAAAAAAAAAAATTAATAAAAAACATTAACCTCTTAAAAACCCCAAAAGAAGTGGTTAAGCTTTCCTTAAATAGTCCCAAAAGGAAATGGGAAAAAAATCATGGGGTTAATTTGGCCAATCTAACAACTAGTACAAGTGGAGTAGTACTTAAATTATGCCATCTAAAGGGGTGAAATGAAAAAAAGAAAAAAGTGGTTAAGAGTGAAAATAATTTCCATAATGGGGTGCATGTCTTAATCGAGGATGACAACATTGCAATAATGTCTGAAATGCAGTTAGGCCATTTACGTTAAACAAATTCAAAGTAAATGATGATAGAATGAAACCAAACACCCCTTACAACCCTTCCATCATTTTTTATTATTATTGGCCTCTTAATACTCCCATCTCATGTGTTTCAGTACACAGAGTCACACACAAGTTTGGGATAATTACATTGACCTCCCTCAAGTTTAATAAAATTACAAATATCCACTCGAGTAATATGCCAATTACAACCGCCCCTAATTTGGTATTGATTATTTTTGAAAATAACAAACTAGTCCACGACAATCTTGTTCATTCTCTTCCCTCAAATGAGTGTGTTTGTGATTTCTATTTTTTCGAGTTTACTACTAATTACATTTCCTCCCTCAAAATTTAGTAAAATTACAAATATCCACTCGAGTCATAAGACAGGTACAATCGTCCATAATATCACCTTTTTTTTTCTTTCAAAATTACAAATAGATCCACAAAAATATAGCTAATTTCTCTTCACTCAATTGAGGGTGTTTGTAGTTTCAACCAAATTTAAGTTTCGTAATGTAATTATAAAAAACTCGAAAAAAATATTTATAATTTTACGATGAAAACCAGAGAGAGATAAATGTAATTTGCCTATTTTCTTTTTGGTCCAAGCAAAAAATTAATGCTTGCTGGGCTCCCCCCTCCTTTTTTCTGGTTATCCTTTTCGTGTTCAATTTCAAAGATACAGCTGCTGACTATAATCTTATTGCATACGTCTCAAAACACTAGCCTTCTTTAAAGCCAACACCAAAAAATTAATTTTTTAACCAAAAAAAAAAAAAAGAAAAAAGAAAAAGAAAAGAACCCAGCAATCCTTAAAGGAGGCAAACCCCACACGTGGCACTCTTCACTCAGAAGAGAAGAACCCTCCCCCCCCCCCCCCCCCCCCCCCCATCCGGTGGCTGTGTCCGTACGAATTGGACCACACGTGAATTGAACCATACCGTAATTCTCTGATCGCCGGTTAATTTCTCCGGCGGCCGGACTGAGGAAGACGAAAAGCGAAGAACCCAGTTGTGACAAATTGTAATAAAGAATTCGAAGTGAAGTTAACATAAATGTAACGAAATTTATATCATCCATCATCATGAGAATGAAATTAATAGATATCACTAAAAACAACAGCTCGAAAACTGGATAGATTTCTTCTTTTCTGTTGCAAAAATAAAGAGAAAAAGATAAAAGAGATACGGATTAGTTTCACAGTATTCACAACGGTGAATTTCCATCATCGGAAAAAAGCTCTCACTCTGCTCTTTCACCGTTCAGCTATTTTCCAACCTACAAACTGGGTTTCTTAACCAAAAAAAAAAAAAACTATTTCAACTTTTTCCTACAAGATTTTCCATTTCCCGATAAACAAGAGGACTGGGGGGAGGGGGGGGGGGGGGGGGGGGGGGGTTGAAAAGGGACGAATCGGAAATGAATCCGATCGTCGCCGTCAATAGAGGTCAGTTGTTCTCCGGCGGAGGGAGATTCAGATCGAGATCAAGGTTGATCTCTTTCTTCATCTGGGCCTTGTTGATTGTCAGCGGCTTCAGATCGCCGCGGTTCAGGTCGAGGACGACCGAGGACGAGTCTGACTCGCTGGGCACGCCATTGTTCCCTGCGCCGGCTGCAGCAGAAGAAACTCCCATGAAATCCAGAGCCACCGTGACCCTCTGCGGGTAGGCAAGGTGGCTGTTGGGGACGAGCTCGGCCTTCACAGCAGCATGACGGACGAGAGCGTCGTAGTACATCGCCGCCGCCGCCGCCCCAGGGTGGTTCGCTGCCGGCGGCGGCTGCCTGACTCCGACTCCGCGGCCTGCAAATGGAGCCAACCTGAATTGGTGTGGGCCCTGGGTAGGAGGGTATGGGTACCTCAGGGTTATACCGCCGAGGCTGAGATCCAACGGCGTCGGAGCCGAGTCCGCCACCACGACCGCCGTCGCCGCCGCCTGGCTCGAGGACTCGACGGTGCTGCTCTGGCTCGGGCTCCCGATATTAGAGCTGTTATTCTGGTTAAAATTACAGTTTTTGTTAATCATTTTATTGACAAAATTGCCGTCCTTGACGGCGGTGATGTTGATGTGTTGTTGTTGGCGTTGTTGGCGGCGGCGGCCGTGAGCCTCAACAGATTCTGATGCATAGTCTCCTCCTCCCCCACCGGAAAGTTGGTCTTCGCCTTCGCGCCCCGGAACTCCCTCGCGGCGGCGTCGTAAGCACGGGCGGCCTCCTCCGCCGTATCAAACGTCCCGAGCCACACCCGGCTCTTCTTCCCTGGATCCCTGATCTCCGCGGCGTAACGCCCCCACGGCCTCTTCCTCACCCCTCTAAAATGCACCTCCTTCAACACTCCATTCCCATTCCCCTTGTTAGCCGACCCAGCCGTCGCCGCCGCCGCCTTCTCTTTCGGTGCCATGTTAAAACGCCACGGTTTAAAGAAAAATGGCTTCTTTTTTTCCTCCCTCTTTTTTCTATCGCTATTTCTTCTGTGGGCTGGGGCTAAGAATGATTTTACTTTAGAAAAATTAGGGCCGGAGATGGGAATGAGAAAAGTATGGAAAATTTTATGGGGATATATAGGGGCCTTTGGGGGTAGGTGGGGGCCCAGGGGGGTGGGGTAGAGTCAAGGGGAGATTTGACTGCGGAGAGGGATAGCCGCCCTGAGAGAGGGGAAAAATAGGGGGTGGGACTCTGGATCAAATGGATTACGTGGCACGTGGGTTTTGTAGGCGGCAATATAAAAATGATTTTCTTATTATTTTATTAGTAAATTCGTTGTGGGTATTTATAACTTAACAAACTAATAAATATACTAGTTAATACGTGCGGTGTAGAGTACAAAAGTTAAGGTTTTGTGTGTGTGTGTGTGTGGGGTGGGGTAGGTGTTTGTGATTGAGGGATATGCATGGAATCTTATATTTTTGTATTAGATTAGAGGGGAAAAGTATTTGTATGATATACAGCATTAAAACATCACTTTACGATCTTTTTTAGGCATATGTGGCGGCTATGGCTGTAGGGGAAGGGAAGAGAAAGCCGAAGTTGGAGAACCGTTGATTTTGTGCTTGGATAATAATACTAGTTGTTGATTTAATTTAATATCTCCCTCTTTTGAAGTGAATCTAGAATGAAACTACTTAGGAAATGGTTAGTCTTAATTTTGGTTAATTATGGAACGATTATAATGATAATGTGGTAATTAGAAATGGGGAGTTTCGGTTTTAAGTATTACTCTACCATTGAAGATTTTTAGTTGGAGGGTCTTTTTAATTGGTCATTTTCTTTTTATTTGTGTGTCAGTTAAATTCTGTTCTTATCCTTTATGATCTACCCAATTTCATTCATTAATGGCGAGTGGAAGTTTGGGATTATAGAAATTGGCAAGAATTTCGTTCTTATCTTCAACCAACATATTGATAGATTTTTTAGAATTAATTTGACATAAATACATATAAAGAGAAAAAATGTAATCCAATAAGTGTGTAAATATCAAAGATAAATTAGAAAACAATGGGTTGTCTAAAGTTGGGAGCGTGCAATTGATTGAGTTTGTCATCCAAGCAATGTCAACATATGTCATGCTTCCATCTACCAGATGGGGTCCCTGTTGACATCCAATCATTGTGTTACGGGGCGCACCTCCCGTGCTTACCCCGCAACCCCATCGATGCCCCATGAGCATAAAATGACATGTTGCAGCTCGTGCTCAAAGCGGAGATCCGACGGAGCAGAATCGCACGACCTGTCGCATCATATGTCGGACAGCACTGGGTGCCCAACACATGGTGCAGCATCACATCGCCTGAGCGCGCGCCCAAGCCCCAGCACCAGTGGTGGGCCCCAGCGCACCAGAACCTCAGTGCGCGCGCCCCGCCCCAGCTCCTCAGTGCGCCCGACCAGAGCCTCAGCGAGCGCGTCACGCCCAGCTCCTCCGCGCGTGCCCCACGCCCAGCGCTTCAGCACGCGCGCCCGCGCCCCAGCCTCTGCGCGCGCCCCGCTACAAGCCCTGCGACCGCTCGCAAGCGCGTCCAGTACCAGCGCCGCCACCTCTATGCGCGCCCCGCGCCCAGCACCTCAACGACCGAGTCTAGCGGCGCCCAACCTTGTAAATATTCATTTGTGTTATTTCTTTATGTTATAATAGTTAGTAAGGTTGGGAGATGTTAGTTTTAGTTAGACAGGTAATCTTTTGCAAGATCACCCATTTTGTACGCCTTGGTCTCCCCTCAGGGCACTTCTGATTTTTAGCATTTCTAGTTGTTGGTGGATTGATGTAATGCAAGCAAGAGTTGGGTTCCCACCACCCATTTAAGCTCTTGGCTACTTTTTGTAATTTCCTTCTTTTATTAATGAAAACCAAGCTTTGGCTTATGAGTTTGCCTTTGTTTATTTTCATTGATTCGGATGGCCTAATTGCAAGTACTTTGGGAACGAGTCCCAGATGCGGGAAATGGCGGAAGCTTGGCTAGCGGTAGCATTGCTTGCCTCACGATGCGCTCATTTTGGTGATTCAAATTAGCGACCCGTGACACATTGGCATCTTTATTTTGGAGGAGCAGGTCGAGCATTGCCCATAAGGTACATAGGGTTGCACTGGATAAGTTGTCGCGAGCTAAGTGGTTGGGGGAATGGGTTTCCGCCACCTCAAAGATTTCAATCTCTCAATGCTCAACAAGTAGGCATGCAGAATTCTCAAAGAGTCCCACTCCCTCATGGCTCGCTACGATTAGTACTTGACCGTAATGGACGTGGCGTGACTCGTTGGAGGGTCCTAATACGTTGAGGCCGGGGGCTTGGAAGCAAGTGGGATTGGGTGCATCGATGAGAACCTGGAAAGACCCGTGGCTACCCCATGCAGCAAACTTCGTGCCAAAGAGTGTGCGAAATGGATATCATCCCTCAGTTTATGTGGCGGATTCATCAATACATAACGCGCATGAAATGTGGCCTTTGTTTAAAATTGGTTTGATGCGGATGAAGCTGCCCTAATATGCTCTATGCCTATGTGGAAGCCAGTTAAAGTTACCGTGTGAGTGTCGAATCCAATGAAGAATGAAAAGCACTCGATCCTCAGTGCTACCTTACCCTATTCTCAGTTTTGAATAAGCTTATCCATGTAGACCCTCCTACTAGGTCAAGGCCAGTAGGTGGTGGTCACCAGTATTTCAAAACTTTAACAATGTTGTTTCGTTGCCGGAGAGGGATAGACCCGCTCTGCTCTGATTACCATTAAGACTTACTTGACCACCAATCCAAGAATCTATTTTAGCACCTTGTTTTATCCACAAACCTACTTGATGAGATTAGGCGGCATAGAGCTACGTATTTTGTTTCTCAATAGTTGTTGGATGTTTCCAGCATCTTTAATTGCAGTAACGAAGCTTGTGTTACGAGGAAAAAGGGTAAAAAAGAAAGAAAGAAAACAATGTCCAAATTAGGCGAACAAAATTGGTAAAATGGGTGAGGTTTACATATGAAATTTTGGAGGAAAAAATAGGTGCAAACGGCCATAGGAATGGCAGATTTTAATACAACACGAACCTGGCATAATATCAATGGATTACACTTGAGTTTTGATGGGTTTGTAGGATAAATGAGTCAATATGAATAACATAAGTAATTGAACATATAAGGTTCGATAAATGTACCCTCCAACCTAACCCTGTGAATACAAACACGACTAATTTCTATACAACAGAAAAACACAACATGATATAAGCATGTTACGGCAAATCCCTTGCAAGCTCATAGGTTAAATAGGTTTACAATAATAACACAAAATTAAACATGTAAAGTTAAAGTTGAGGAGTATTTATAGACGTACTTGCAAAACCCCTAAATTGATGATGGTCAATACTAATAGGTGTTACAACGTTAAAGTAACGAATGTTTTTCTAGGTATCTATTTAAATTTGTGATACAAGAGGCAATGTTCTTGACCGAATGACTTCAACTGGTCCTATAGAGAGAAAAGATTACATGCCAATATTAAGAAGAAAGAGGGTTGATTGCGCTTCGAAGGCAAACCTTTACGAACGAATCCCTGACCTATAATAAGCCCTATGTATGAACCTTATTCAATAAGGTCAGTATCGTTCTTGATAGGGTAACACATAGTTATATATACTTTCTCAAATATTCTCAACTTATACTAATTTAAGTTTCAATATACTAATTGGAAGTAATGCCCGTTGGAATAGGCGTTCATCCTACCCGATTAGAGATAGTGTTAAACAATAGGTTGTATATACTCTTAACTCTTTTTTGGGTTAGTTGTGATTAATTTTGCTATAAAAATGAATTATGTAAGGTGACATAGGTCACAATGTATCATTTATCAACATAGAATATCATGTATGGAAGAACAACTTTTGCACTTCTATTTACAAGCTATAATTATCTTTAAAATGATTTTATTTTTATTCTAATTTATTAAAAAATAATGATAGAATTTATATAATAAAAGGTTCATGAAATAAATACTAAATAGTATATACTAGTGAAGTACAAATATGTGTGGAATATTTTTTCTCCAACAAACCTCTCTATTGGAGAGGTTGATTATAAATGGATTGGTTGAAATATTCTTATTAAAACATTTGAATTATGAATGTGCTGTCTGAGAATGAAAACATATGTTAAAGTACTTATAACTATAAGCTAGTTTATTTCAAGTACTTTTTGTCTTTTTCTCCTTCTAGTGCTCATTTGACTTTGTCTGAAATTCAGTCAAATAAAAATTATTGAAATGTGCCATAAGATTCATCTACTGAGAGTAAATCATAATGAAATGTTGCAGAAGTCAATTTACTGTTCTGTAAATTTTCATGTTCAGTGTGTAAAAGTACTGTCAACAAGGTTTAAAAGTCCTGTAAATCAAATGACAGAAATTTACCTTTTTTAGTTACATTTATTATTCGTCCCTTATTGCATTTATGATGTACTGATTCTAACATTCTGTGTTAAAAGAGTCATTTTTAAATAAATTATTCTTTTTTACTTGTTTGAAAGTAAAAAAATAATTGTCCCGTCTAATAAATTATATGCAATTTATATTAACTCAGTTTTATATAAAAAGTTGTGTTTTATATTATACATGTGATTCGAAAATAATTGCACCATATATTAACCTCTGGTAATGGAATAATGAGAGTAATTAGAAATTGTCTTACTATGTCATTATATCTTAAAATATTCAATTTTTGAATTGATATTGTTACCTTAAAGTTTATAGATTGATGGTGTTAATAAGGGGAGGATGTGGTCGTAAGTTCAAATTTTAGAGGTTATTAAAAAAAAATTAAAAAAAGAAGCTAAAAAAAAGTAATGTTAATTTAGAAATATATATTAAAAGAGTGATGATATATCAGAACAATAATTCATCGCTCCATCAAAACAAATTTATATATGAAATTATGTAAATGTGCTCTTGTAACAAGTCATTTAAGTAATTTTTACTGTGATAATAATATCAACTATTTAGCTCTATTAATGTTAATTAATCATGACATTCATAAAATATATATACTCTCACACTTCCAATAATTAAAGGAAAAATATGCTTAAAGGAATACGGTATTTAAATTTAAAAGTAAAGTTTCGATTCATGTTTAACAACGAGCTAATTCAAATTATATGTTCTATAATTTTTGTATTAGTCGTGTCTCATTCTCTTAAGATACGCTCTTGAATTATATTCTTTAAATGGAACAATTTTATTTTTATTTATCGAAACAAAACAACATCATTTTAATAAGTAATAATATACAAAAAAAATTAAAATTAGTACATATAATTATACAGATCGACGAGACATTTTTGTACAATTTTTTTTCCTTAGGAGTTAGGAGTAGTACTAATTAATATTCTTTCTATTTAAAAAAATACGATGAATGAACAACAATGGCGGCGAAGGGAGAAGTGGGTTGGGTGTTTTCAGTGTCGTTAGCACCGCACCGTACACGATCGCGAGCTCTTTACGTAGCACGAGTGCACCGCTTTCTTGCTTGTTCAGTGGAAGCGGTTTGGCGAAGAAGCGTTAGCCACGTCGCGCTTTTTTCGATGTACGCGTGTTGGACAAAAAGTGGATTATGATAATACTATTAAACCACCAAAGCCGGCGTGTCCGCCCAAGGGTCTGTCTAAACCAGCAGGATTTAAGACAAAGGCAGTATCTACTTCCTCCGACACAAATATGCCCCCACGCGCTCATCCTCTAGCTTGCAATCCACTCTCCCACGAACTTTATTACCAGCCGCCGGATAATCAATCTCCGAAATTTAATGGGGGATGATGAGAGGTGACAGTCAAATTTACTGTCTCCGCTTTGCCGTAATGCGGGAAGGTGAAAAAGTGAATTTTTCAACCTTTTTTGTTTCTATATTTCCATAAATATATTTTTTGAAATTTAAATTATTATATTAATATATTTTTATTTTCTAATTACAATTTATTATATAATTTTTTTATATTTTATAATAAGTGTTCATTTGCAAAATATAGTAATTCATTTCTAATTTTACTCTTTTTTTATTCATTTAAAGTAATTATGTTATCTCTCACATAATACTCTTTTTTTTTTTTAATGCAAAATAGGGAATATGCTAGCATTTTTATTATCGAGATAAAAGTATTTTGGTATTATCTATTAATGTGTGTGTAAAACTCATAACTTAACGGAGCTGATTTACGGAATGGTATATTTTGCGAAAATAAAAGTTCAGTGTCGAAAAAATATATTTTAAAGAAAAGTGTTAATTTTTGCAAAAATCAATAGTTAAGTTATGAGTTTTGCATTTCACCGCTTTTATTATAGGGATAAAAGTCTTTTATTATTATTTATTAATATGTGTACAAATGTCAAAAGAAACACTTATTATGAAACATAAGGAAGTATTCAATATATTTTTCACTTTTAGAAATCATTTTCAAAACGAACATAACTATACTTTTTTAATACAACATTTTTTCTTACGCATAATTACATTCAATTACACTGTTATTAATCATTTACAAATTAAGTTACTGTGATATTCAAATAAATATTTCAGTCAAGGAAAATATATTACATTTCAATAGCATTCTTAAGATTTGTACATTTTAAAGTATCATTTTGTTAGAATTTCAGAGACCAATCATCAAAATAGTATATTTATTTCAATGTTCAGCGAGTTTCAAATATAGTATGAACAGACGTCTCTAATGTGGTGTCCGCAACAACAGCAACAATAGTAGTATGTTTTTTTTTTTTTTTAATGTGATGTCTCAAGTAAATAAGAAGAATTTATATACCATCTTTAAAAGCATAATTTTTCCTTCAAAATATGCAAGAGTTTTACTTTTACTAAATTTGTAATTAGATATGGAATGGAAATTTTATTAAGGGTATGGAGCTTTCTTACCAAATCACTTCCGACAGGGAAAAGGATGGAAGCAAAAGGTGGTCGGTGGTGTGTGGCCCCCACCTCAGGGTCAGGTGGGTAGATTAGTCAAAAAAAGATGTCGCCATTTTTAAATTAATTAAATAAAGACTCTAATATTCTAATTTGTCTCTCCAAAAATCTTTCCCCCCAAGTCTAGCTAATTGATTAATTAATTAACTAATTAATTAGGATGATAAAAAGCATAATAATAATATTAATGGTTAAAAGTCATAATCTGAAAAGGCCTTTTATTATGTGGGGCACACTTTATTAGTGGCAAATATTTGTGCTTCTTGATTCACTAATTGTAATTTATCATGAATTTTATATTAATTTTTACCTATGATTTTTAAGAATGAACTAATCGCGTATCACATACTATCGTAATAGTTATGATATAAAATATAAATTAAAAATATGACTCTGTTATAGAGAGAATGAAGTATTACTTTTGAATAATATTATAAATAGAACTCATATTATTTATCAAGAATTTTTAGATTATAAGCTACACAATATTTATATTAAATAAAGCACTGGTTTTTTTTTTTTTTTTTTTAGTGTCAATAACAAATTTTAAATCATAACAAAACAGATAAGTTACTTGTTATATTTAATTTTTCCCACTTGTTTAAAGTATCATTCTTTAATTATAAGCCACACGATGTAACATATCTAATTAATGATATCAAAGATTTATAAAAAGATAATACTTTTTCTCTTAACAAAGAAATTTGAACGGGCCACAATGTCTATTTCATCGCCAAAATTGAGTCCCTTTGGGAGAGAGAAAGCCCACAATGCAACAAATAAATTTCGTTGTTAATAGTTCAATTTGTTTATGTAAACATTTTTCTTTTTTTGGTTTTTAAAATTCAATTTTTAATGCTCACATATCATAGTCACAGAGAGCAATTGAGAGAGTCATCTCCCGTCAAGATAATTCAGTTGAAACTTTAAAGTCGAGTGTTATCTCTTAATGGCTATGATAACTCCCTTTCTTATTGTGTAACGGAAATTTACAATCATAATTTCAATCATAAATGCTTATGTGTGTTGAGCAGATCTAAATTGTCACTTGACTTTCATTATGGTGTAACATTGCCCAACTCAAGAGTCAAGAGTAAATAATAACTCCTCTCATTAAAGTGTAACGATTCAAGTCTTGGTTGCTATGAGGTTGTTTATGACTCTTCTACCTATTCACAATGTCATGTGTCTACTACTGTGTTGAGTAAATCTAAATTGTTACTTGACTTTCATTATGGCGTAACGGTGTCCAACTCAACAGCAAGTGATAACTCCTCTCATTAACGTGTAACGATGCAGGTATTGGTTATTATAAGGCTATTTATTACTCTTCTATCTATTCACAATGCCATGTGTATGTTGATGTGTTTAGTAGATCTAGATTGTTACTTGACTTTCATTATGGCGTAACGTTGTCCAACTCAAGAGTAAGTGATAGCTCCTCTCATTAAGGTGTAACGATGCTGGTCTTTGTTGTTATGAGTCTCTTTATGACTCTTCTATCCATTCACAATGTCATGTGTTTGTTACTGCGTTGACTAGATTCAGATTGTTACTTGACTTTCATTATGGCGTAACGGTGCCCAACTCAATAGTAAGTGATAACTCCTCTCATTAAGGTGTAACGATGTCGGTCTTGGTTATTATGAGGCTCTTTATGACTCTTCTATCTATTCACAATGCCATGTGTCTGTTACTGTGTTGAGTATATCTAGATCATTACTTGACTTCCATTATGGTGTAACAGTGCCCAACTCAGTTGCAAATGATAACTCCTCTCATTAAGGTGTAACAATGCCAGTAGTGATTGTTATGAGGCTCTTTATGATGGTTCTATCTGTTCACAATGCCATGTGTCTGTTATTGGACCATTCCTAGGCTCATGGGCCTGGTTCTTGGTTGAGTCCAATTAATAGGACAAACTAAGTGCACCAAATATAATATTATTTAGAAATATATAGATTTATGTTTTTTTTTTTTTAAAGAAACAAGATGCTAGAAACCTAATGTTCATTTGTCTAATTATACTCTAACACCTAAATTAGTAAGGACTGTAATTGTTTTAGTATATGGTTTGACAGAATAATAATCATGTACCTTTATAAATTATCTAAATCTCATATTTATAAAGATCAAGTGAGAGAGTCATCCCGTAGTTGTAATAGAATCTCACTGGAACTTTAATGTTGAGATGTTATCTTTTAATGTATGTAATAACTCCTTTCCTTAATGTGTAACGGAGCCACTACTGGGAGTTATAGTTATAAGTCAACTCATCTATGCATAATGATGCTGAGTAGACCTAACATGTTACGCGACCTCCATTATGGTGTAATGGTGCAGGGCCCATGAGCAAGTAATAACTCCTCTCACTAAGGCGTAACGACATTGACCCCTTGGTTTTATGTGGTTCCTTTATGACTATTCCATCTATTTCCAGTGCCACGTGTCTTCTACTGGACCATGTTTATGCTCAGGACCTAATCCTTTAGTCGAGTCCAACTAGTAAGACAAACTAGGCGCACAATATATAATATTATTTAAAATATAAAGTTACGCACTGCTATGAGAAAATTTTTGAAATCTTGTACTCTTTCTATCTAATTAAAATAGTCATATTTCTAATTTATTTATTTTGGTTCAATTAAAAGAGTTATGTTTCAATTTTCTTAGACTACATAACCTTATTAATGTTACAATGTGTGTTCATAATTTATTCATATTTAAAAAATAATAAGAGTTTAAGTAAATAATAATAATGTTAAATTATATATTTTAAATATTATATCTTACTATTTATATATATAAAAACTTGTACATTCTAAAACATCAATTTTCAGAAGGTAGGAGAGACTTTGCAGGAATTGCAGGGTCGTTAAGTTTGAAAATTTTGGAAAAGAATTTGCAGCCGCATATTTTATGTCCCAAATGCCGGCAAAAGAAAGGGACCCACGAATCGAAAATAATTTGCGTCCGAAACGGGATAACTGACTTTGTGTAATTTCCCGGCGGCAGCAGATTTCAGAATTTCGGAAACTTTAAAACATAAAAATCAATGTATTCACATGACACAAGTCACCCCAATCCTATAAGTATACTCTATGGGACCATGCGATTAATTATCACTCGTACCGTCTACTACTACTTTGGCGGATTTTTTTTCTCCTTCCTTAAATAAATGTTTTTTTATACACATTTCGATATAAATAATTAAAAAAATTTCTATGTTATATTTTACGGAGTATTTAATTGATCTCATTTGATAGTATTAATTATATTTTTCTTCTATATGAACATACACTAATTGAGTAATTTCTTTTAAATAATTAAACCAAAAGATATAAATAGAAATTAAAAAAACAAATTTATTCATCTGCTTAATTTTTGTGCCAATTTCTAAAGAGACACTTACTTGGGAACATATGGAGTAATAGTGAGATGGATTTCTCATATTTCAAAGAGTTAATTCCTATCTGTATCACATTCTTTCCTATCTATTAGAAGAGTCATATTTCAGTTATAGCATACATTAGTTGTATCCATCATTTTAATGTAATATACCAATAAAAGGGTGAGACTATAATCCCTTCAAAGGAACATTCAACTCCTTTAATTCGACATTGTATAAATTAAGTTTATAATTGCATATGCCAAATTTAATGGCTGAATGATCCCTTGAAGAGACTATAGTAAACCCCCCCCCCCACCCCACCCCACCCCCACCAAATGGAAATGAGATATCAATATATTTTGAAATTATATATGTTCACACTTTTTTATATATCATTATCACTTTTTTTTTTTTCTGGTTAACAGCTGATTAAGAGGCTGGGGGCACGGGGACACTATTAATTTGACGATTTAAATACTATGGAAAAAAGATGACCATATGGGACATAATGAACCTTACCCTAGTTGTCCAAAAATGCGTATGCAGATGAAAAAAAAAATGAAAATGATGAAAGATTACAACCGAAGATACGTGAAACTACGGGCATCCAAGGAGCGCAGGCCCCTCAACGATATCGGTAATGATGTTTGAGTGAACATTCGAGACTAGTGAGTCGCACAAGTCAAACATGTCAAAAGCATCCGCAACCGCATTTGTCACTCAGTAGACATGTGTGAAAGAGGAAACGTGAAGAGAAGGCCGTAGCGAACTATCTGTTTTAGTGCTAGGAATGCCCGCCATAACCAAATTAATAATATGTTAAACGTTGTATTTTAGAACCAATAAAAAGTTATATATTTGAAAATATATTTTTTGAATGTAATAGAGGGGAACTTTATGTCATTCTATACTAACTATGCTAAATAATGAGGAGGTACTTCAATTAATAATAAACCATTGCGCTTTAATTTAAATACAGCGTGAAGAAAGGGGAAATTTCCCCTTTTCTTTTTTTTTTTTTGTTTTGAAAACATATATTTGAAAAATAATTTTATAATGTAAAAAGTCTATTAAAAATGTAATATAGCTAAATAATAAAAAGTTGTATTAAAAATAATTATAATATATTAAATTTACTATTGAAATCAAAACCAAAACCGACCCTTAAGATACATTTGAGACCCAATTTAGCTTTATGGCCCAACATAGTTGTCCAATACATCAACTACACCACAATTTTAAAGCATGCATTTAAGACCCAATTTAATTGTCCACTCTTATGCTTAAGATAATTTAACACATGGAAATGTTATAATGGACCCTTAATCCTTTAATAAAAATAAATAAAATAGAACTTCTGTAATCTCAATTTTCCCATATTGCCAATTCTTCCCATTTAAACAAACCTTTCTTTCTAGCCACCTTTTGTACAATAAATTATGGGGGAAAAAAAATCTTAATTTAATTCACATAAAGTTTATTATTCCAACCTTGGTGCGCCACAAGCTTTTATGCTGCTTCGGTTCAACTTCTGAAGGTTACTACAACTCTATTACTATCTATGGCTAGTAATAGAGTAATGTACACAACTCAACTAATCTCCTCAACTTTCTCATAGTAAGTGAGGTGTCACGCATTTATTGGCTACACTTTTATAAAATAATTAGTAATACTATATCATTGACCAATGAATACATAACATCTCACTTGCTATGAAAAATTTGAGGAGATTAGTTGAATTGTCTATAATTACTCCTAGCGCGATATTAGGGATTTAGGATGTTATACTAGTACAAAGTACACAAATACGAGTTATTGGATTTGCTCTAGCGATAATGCATTAGGAGCTTTTTGAAGGTGGATGCAGGTTCGAACTAACTCCGGGGAAAGGCAACGGAAGAATATTAGATATGGAGTCCATTAGAGATACCAGCTATAAAAATAAAAATTTTCAAAAAAAGAAAACACAAATACCAAACATTGAAATTAAGGATGAAATTGGGCCGAAAAAAGGATGCCCAAGTAGATATATAGCTACCCTTCTATTATAAAATATAGAGGGTGAGAAAAAATGCCATAACCTAACACTCCTCCCAAGCCCATTTCTTTTTGGGTTGATAAAATTCGTCCATGTGAATAATTTGGGCTTCAGGTATTTTTGGGCCAAACAATTATATTGCATCTTTCTCAAAATGTATAATAATCCGTACATGTTTTCTTTTGAACGAAAAATGATAGAATTCGTCCAATTACCATTATAATCGGTACATGTTGTTTTACACAATATCGAAATATAGAATTTGTATTGTTTTAAAATTTATAGAAAACCATGATTTTAACCTTTTTTTTTCGAGGTAAATTAAAATTACATCAATATAAAATTTAGTCTACAAGTAGAATATTTTTATAAAAATTTTTTATGAAAAGAAAAGTAATTTTATTAAACTTTTAGGGAAGTTGACTTTTTGGCTCAACTACTTCATTAAGTACTGCAATTTTATTTTATTTTTATATCACCTCGTCGATTATATGTCAGAGCATGCCAACATTAGACAAGCATTTATCTTATTTAAAATAAACTTCCCCCTCCACTTTTCATACATAACAACTATTCTCCGGTTAATAGGTAATTTATAGTTTTTAAAAATAAATTCAATCAATTTGTTTATGCTTCGTAACTTACTATAAGTATTAATCGGAAAGTTAAAATGAAATTTATGCATGCAACGTACCATTCACGTGAATAGTTTGGATATTCTTTTTCCAAAATTTTTATAACTAATACTTAAATAAATGTAAAATAATACCTGTAATCAGTAAAACGAGCATTGTACACAGTATCAGTAATACAATATTTATGTACAAAGAAAAAAAAAACAACAAATAAACAATTAATAAACAAAAAATTAATAAAACTGCTACTCATGAAGAGTAATAGTGATGATTTTTTTCCTCAAATATTCATATAGGGACCATATAAATACCAAAACAAACAAAAAAAAAATTGAATTTTCCAAACTGTAGAAAACGAAGTTGGGAGATTCGTTTTCATTTGAAAATGAATCTCCCAACTTCGTTTTCTTCAACAAAAAAAAAAAAATTTGTGAAAAAAAAAATTTGCAGGAAGAAAACAAATTCACAGAATTTGTTTCTTACTGAAATTTTTTTTTTAATTTTAATTGTAAAAAAATGTTTAAAAAATTTTGGTAGAAAACTAATCCTAGAGATTCGTTTTGTACCAAAATTTTTTTAACATTTTTTACAATTAGTTATATAATTATATGTTAAGTAATGTAAAAAATAATTAAATAACTATTTTGTAATATAAAAAATAATTAAATAATTATTTTGTAATTGAAAACGAGTTCACCAAAATCATTGCTAAGTTTTTATACATTTTGAAATATAATATTTTTTAATGTAAAACGAATTAAGGTGATTCGAAATGGACACCCGTAATTCGTTTTTCAGTTTTTATGGAACAAAGGCAAGACGTAATTAAATAACTAAAAATCTAATTTGTAAGTGAATAAAATTTGTAAATAATTTTTATTTCGTTTTGTTTTTTGTTAAATATTTTTGAAAGAAACGAATTCCATTTTAAAATAATATTTTTGAAAAATCAGAATTCAGTGAAATAAAATTATTATTATGGTTATTTTTAACAAATAAAAAAATAATTTTTAAAAAATCAAATTCACTGAAATAAAATTATATTTTAAATAAGTAATATATTTTAATAAATAAAATTAATTCAAAATATGTAAAATAATTTTAATTAAATAATAACATAATTGAATTCGTTAGAAAACGAATTCACTGAATTCATTTTCTCATGAATTCAATTTTTTTATAAATTTTTTTAAAAATATTTTTGAAGAAAACGAAGCTGCCAGATTCGTTAGATTCATTTTCTATAGAATGGGAATTAAAAAAGAAAAATGGTCTAGGTTAGTAATTTTTGGTCCCAATATGAATATTGGGAAAAAAAAATCCTAATAGTGGTATTTTTGAAATGTCAAAGTGCTATTCTTAAATAACAGCACTTCTACTCAAGAAGTAGCACTCAAATTAATAAGTTAAAAAATAATTATTTCAGAATAGTTGTAGTGATACTTTAGAAGAGTACAAGTGTTACTCTTAAAGAATAACACGACTACTCTTAAGAAGTAGCACTAACAAGAAAAAAATAATAATAAAAGAAAAACTACTAGTTCTTCAAGAGGAGCATGTTATTTCGTCAACATTAAAGTGATACTTGAATTCTCTTATTGGAGTATCAGTTAGCTCTAACTGCTACTTCATTAACACCAAAGTAATACGCGAATTGTTTTCATGGAGTATTAATTAGTTCCAACTGCTATTTCTTCATTAGCGAAGTGATACGCGAAAGTTTGCACCCAAAAAAAAGAAGAAGAAAAAAAGATACATAATGTTGCATTTATACACCTTGTTGCATGTATAAATTCTTTTTTATTTTTATTTTTATGGAACAACATATTAAGTGGACGAAAGGGACAACAAGCCATTCTTCATATACCTTAACTCTGAGAATAGAAGTGGTTCGTTTTTCTTTTTTTATACATTGTTAAAGATTTCACTCGTATTCATGTTGGCGATTTCTGATCTGAATTCAGCGAGGCATCCCCCCTTCCCATGGGTTCCCCCATCGACCAAGTGACACACCAACCACGCTCCTTCTCTTTCTCCGATCATAAATCCCTATGATCCCGTTATATATTTTTCACCACCCCCCCCCCCCCCCCCCCCCCCCCCGGGACGAATAAGTAAAGGGGCTTGGTGACCCTTATTAAAAAAGTTAGGAATAGCCTTGAGAGAAAAAAGAGCCAAGGGGGATATAATGAACCTTACCTTGGTAGTACAGAAATGCAGGAGTGCAAATGTAGAAATAAAGTGCAATACATAGGATTGTAGTTGCTCATCCCCTAAAATAGGGGAATGAGCGAGCATCTGAACTAACTAAACCTCGCTCCCGTGACAAAGAAGTATGACCAAAAAAACTCAGTATATGCTAGTGCGCTAGCTCACCGTGCCAAGAAGTTCGCCACCACATTTGGTTATCTATAGATTTGCTTGAAATCAACCAACTCAAAAGAAGGACGGCCCGTACCACCCATCCTGTTGCAGGGCGTCTAATAGCCCTTTCGAATTAGTCTCTACCATAAGCTTCTTTATTTGCTACTCCTTGCTTGCCAATAAACTGAAATACATAGTTAAGGCATATGCCTGGAAGCTCGTATGAGATGCAACCATACAAATTCGTTTTATACAAGTTTTTACAATTAACTATATATATATATATATATATTTATAGCTATAAACATCGTTACTTGTAACAAGTTATTGGATGAATGAGCAGTTAATAATCATCTAACACCCTCTTTCTACCGTTTCGTACTCTCTTTGCGTCTCCTTGCTTGATTTATTCAATAGGAAATGATTCGTACGGTAAATTTCTTTACGGAATTTTCATATAATTGATGTGAAATTTATGTGACAATAATTATTGGACAATTTTTATTTTAATAGTTTAATTCTTTTTTCCCAAGTGGTATCTACATAAGTCAACATGATAATTGACTGAGATCCAATTTGTTTTCATCATTCCTGTTTTGTGTTTCGTTTTAAAATTTACGATATATTTATATATTATAATACTTTTTCATTATTTTTAGTACAATATTTACTATTTAACTTCACATTATTACATTTTCAACATATTTTTTATATTAAAAAGTTTTATTTTCTCCAAATATATTTTTTAAAATCATATCAAAACGGACGGGAGACATGGACTGAGAGTCTTTTAGGCTCTGTTCTCTTCGTGACTGAATTGAGAAATTTTTGTTTTGAAAAATGAAATTTTTTTTTGAAGAAAATTTCTTTTGGAGATTTGTGTATAAAAGAAAAGAAAAAGTATAATGATTATGTTATTTTTTAAATTTATGTGAGTGATAATTTATAGAAAATTTTAAAATTTGAATTTAGTGACAATTTACAGTAGAATAGAATAGAAAAGAATATAGCCTTAGTATGACTATGCTTTTATTTCATTTATTATAATTTTGAAAAGAAAAATAAATAAATAAGAGAATGAGGCATGTTATATGTAGTAACCGTTTTACTAAACGCAGTAACATTCCTCTGTGAAAAGTCTATTTTACCCTTAAGTATTAAAAAAAAAAATTCATAAAATTTCACAGGAACATTGGGAAAATACCGCCATTTGTTGGCGGTATTCCTGGGAATACCGCCAACTGGGCGGTATTTTAGAAAATACCGCCCACAAAAGGCGGTATTTTCCCAGGAATACCGCCAACTTTGGGCGGTATTTTCAGTGAAAATACCGCCCAAAGTAAGCGGTATTCTTGAAAATACCGCCCACTAAGGGTGGTATTTTCTGAAATACCGCTCTTTGGGAGCGGTATTTTCGCAAAATTTTATCCCGTTTTGAAAAAATATGTAGGTTATTTACATATCGTGTAATATAAATCGTACTCGTAACTATAAAATCAAATGTTGTTATACGCAAAATTTTATTCCTCCTTTTAACGAAATTGTTATACGCAAAATTTTATCCCTCCTTTTAACGAAATTGTTATACGCAAAATTTTATCCCTCCTTTTACCGAAATTGTTATACGCAGTAACCGTGTGTAGATTATTTACATATCGTGTAATATAAATCGTACTCGTAACTATAAAATCAAATGTTGTGCGGTATTTTTTTTTATATAAAGGGTAAAATAGACTTTTCATAAGGGAATGTTACTGCGAATAGTAAAACGGTTACTGCGTATAACAATTTCGTAAGAGAATTAAGAGAAAGACTTTAACCACGTGGCGTTGAACCCAGAGTCAGCCGTCTGCCGCCGCTTTGTGAAGTATGAGCGTTCATATGGAAGTTGGGGAGCTAATTCCCTTAATTTTATCATTAAATAGCAAATCATTTTATCAGTCAAAGTCAACACTACTGAAAAGTCTTTCAATCAATTGCCACATGACATCATGTGACAAGGCACATCCATTATAATAATAATAATAATTAGATTTGGGGTTTGTTTATTAATTCTTAATTTAAAAATAATTCAATCTGTCCCTGAACTTCACATGTATATATATATATATATATATATAATCTCTTTATTTGAAATTGTTTCATTTTTTTTTGTTTTAACTTCAAAAATTGTTCCGAGCGTGAATTGTAACAATAATTTGGTATATTTTCGGTTAATAGGAGAGATTCATAAACATTGCCAATAATAATAAATGAAAAACAAAAGAAGAAAAAGTTACAATAACTTTGTTCACCTCTTAATTTAACACGAAATAACTTGTTAGTCGAAAATTGTTCATGTTATATAAGAATCTGAGTTAGAGACAATTTTTTAAAACAATTGCGAAGTTAAATGACCAAAATAAAATAATTAAATAAATACAGATTTCAAATTAAAGGACTAATTCTGTAATTTAACATAATTCTTACGTGTGTAGATATTCACTAGACCGTAGAGTACACGAACTTCCATTTCCACTTGTTCTTTTCTTTTTTCAATGTTCCAATTCCACTCGGAAAGACAAGTTCACCCCCTCACTTTTAGATTTTCTTTTTAAATTCTTATTTTTTCCAAAAAAAGGTATAACTGTATAATTAATCAACTTTATTATTTTTAATAATTACATTTACATCATCTCATACATTGTGTGTACTAATAAATGGAGCAGGTAAGACATAAAGGTGCAAAACGAACCATGTAAGACATAAAATTTACAAGACAAACCCTGACGAGCATATAAATTGTACTCTCCTCGTTCCAATATGAGGATTCATTTTGAGAAATAATTTTGGTTCTAATAAATAATACACTTTCAAATTTTTTTTACTTCTCTTACCTTTACTAATGGCCTGTTCTTTTTGGACGTTTTGAAAACAAGTTTTGGAAAATATTTTTATAATGTAAAAAGTGTATTGAAAATGTAAAAAGTAGATGTTGAATAGTAAAAAGTTGTATTAGAAATGATGAAATATGATTAAAATATATTAAATTTACTGTTGAAACCAAAACTGTTTTGAAAACGAAACAAAAAGAACAGGCCCATAATCATGTGTGATCAACAATTAGTCCATACTTAATATGTAAGGATGTAATTGGAATAAAGTGTGTCAAATTAGCTAATTTAAGTATTGTACATTATTCATAATAAGTTATTGTTAGTTTCATTTAAAGAAAGAAAGAAAAAAAGTCGAAGCTGGCGGCCGTAGCCTATTCCCTTAATTTCAAAAGAAGTGCTACAACCATGGAGGACATGTAACCAAATCATGTTTCAATTATGTATCTATACTCTAATGTAAGGAAATCTCCTAAAATCTAGAAGCACCAACCCCCTCACCTGTCGGGAAAGAGTTCACATCAAGTAAAGGGATGCCGATCCTGTAGTACTTGCTCTATTGACCAATGCATCTACTACCGCATTCCTTTCCCTGTAGATGTGCCGCAGAGAGCAATTTCCAATGACTTCCCCAATCTTAAATAAGGAGATTGTTAGTTTTGTAAGTATACCTAAGATTTAGGAGATTAATGTAATTTTCCCAAAAATGTAATGATCCAAATTATTAATAATTATTATAATATACATGTGTACTCATATAGTAACAATTTTATTTTATGTTTAATTGAACTACCTATTAAGGCAAACTGTTTTCATTCAATAAATTTGAAATTTTGTTGGATAAAGACAATTGAGGGATTCAACTAAAAACCATTCCTTTGATCAAACTCTTGAAATTAATCAAATGACAAAAGAATATACAATAAAAAGATACACTTTAATTTTAGCAGAAATCACTATTCAAGTTTTCATTTAGAAATACTCCAATCCCATGCAATAAAAGTGGGGATTAGCTCTGTGCTCTGTTTTTAAACTTTAAATTAACATCTTTAAAGCACAAAGTGTCTATTTTGTGGGTATTAATTTCGTAGACGTAATATTGAAGGTCGAGAAGTATTTACAGATAAGATATTTTGCCTAACATGATATAGGAGTCCAAGTAATTTATTTTATAATAGTCACTCGAGTAGAAGAGTCATTCTATTGGATTTTCTTGATTATAATATATATTGGAGATATTTCATATATCTCAAAATCCCTTTTTCGAACCGATCACTTCTTCTCGCCCGTTGTCTAATTCAAATAGTTTCTTTTGATCTTTTTGTAGCAATACTCTTTGGGTTAGACTGAACTCAATTCATGCCCTATCAGATTTTATTGAATATTTCAATGACATGTTCGTTTCAAAATTTGATTTTGGATAAAGTACGCTACACGATCTATGTTAAAAAACCATAATCTAATTCTCCTTAAAAAAAAAAGAAGTATGGTGAATTATATTTATCCCTAAACTTTGGGTGCAATCACAAATTTAATCATGCTGTTTGGAACAATTACAAAGCTGGTAAAATGTAAAAACTACAAAATAAAAACTATAAAACAACTTATCTAAGACATATAAATTGCAATATATTTTAATATTTCCTTTTACAGTATTTAAATTTAAAATAAAATATTTTGTAATTTAATACAATTTAAAGACAGCTCACAGCTTTATTAGCCCTTTTAACTTTTTCAAGAAATAAAAAAATAAAATAAAAAGGTAACAGGGTAAGATTGTAATTTCAGAAAGAATTCGGTGCAGTCTTAGCAACTTACCTGAAAATCCCACGTAAAAGACCTGTTCCCAATTTTCTTCAATTCAACTTCAACATTTTCAACCCCGTCGTTTCCATCCATCTCCAATCTTCTTTCCAAGTCTTCAAGCAAGACAATCGAAGACTGCTCACAAATTCAAACCCCATTGATAAGTATGCTGCACGATATGCGTTAGACGACTAGCTCTTCTCTGTTGGCATAGTAATTTTCACAATTACTAAGCTTTGCTTGAGCTGGAACTGAGTTTGTTTTTTTTTTTCTCGATATGGCTTTCAACCCGGTTGTTGGGAATACCGTAGCGATGGACCCGAAGTCCGCGGCGGAGAAGGCGGTCCGGGTAATGGGAATGGGCTACGACTTGACGGGTGATCTCCGGTTATCGGCTTGCAAAGTGGGTCCCGACGGATCAAGGCTGATCGAGCTCGACGAGCAGAGCTCGGCGACTACTCGGGACCTGGTGGTTCCCGGTGGTGTTGTGGTCCCATCCGTCTCCACCTCTATCAAGTGCGGTAAAGGTGAACGCACCCGGTTTCGCTCCGATTTCGTCTCGTTTAGTCAGGTCAGTGTTGTTGTTTTTAGTTCTGTTTTTTAACTGCTTCTTTAGGAATGTTTGTGCTGGATGGTTTTTGATTCTTTGTTTATTTGGAATAAGTGGGTTTTAGTTTTATAATTGGAATTTTCGGCTTCCCTTTTGAGGTGGGGTGTGTGGGGATTGAATTGAATTGAACCTGTTTGATCGGTGGGAAAAATGAAGTAAGGGATAACAGAACTGTTATTGGGGGAATTCACTCTTTGCCTCTTGGGTGTACTTTTAGTAAATTTAGATGTTTCTATGGGTGAAAGAATTCGTTTTCTAGCTCAAATTGAATGAATGTGGACTTCAAGTCGCTCATTGGAATTGGAAAATTGGCTAATATGGATGTTCAGTTCAAGTTGACTTCATGGTAAGAGTGCCCGACTTGAGAGTTGAACGGCTTAATTATGAAGCCTGATATTTCTATGGTTTATTCGTCGCATAAAAATGTACTGTTATGAAGATTTATCAATGGCGGTAGTTTATGCAACTTCTGTTAAAAGACACTGTTGGATGGTTGGTTTTCTTAGAGCTAGCAGGACAATAATCTTGCATTGTAGTTCAAAGGGAGCATAGTTTAATAAAACACAGTTTGAACAGTTTCAATGGTCATGGAACCTCTCTTTAACATTTTGCAAGACAGTATAAGTTTGTGCAACTTTTCCCCTGCCATATTCTTGTTCTAATACGCCCTTTGCATTCAGATGGCGGTGCAAATAAATCAGGACTTAGCTCTATCTGGTAAAATACCATCTGGCCTATTTAATGCCATGTTTGACTTCAAGGGCTGCTGGCAAAAGGATGCAACTGCCACTAAAGGTCTTGCTTTTGATGGTTGGTTCATATCCCTGTACAATATTGAGTTGGCAAAGTCTCAGATTGCTCTGTCTGATCAAGTAAAAAGTGAAGTTCCTCCATATTGGGATCCTGCTGCTTTAGCCGAGTAAGATACTTAATCTGAGGATCATCATGTTGAACACATTTTGTTGCACATTTAGGCCTTTTTCCGATATAAGTACAAATGACCTCTAAAAATCATGTGCATTACAGACACAAGACAATCATTAGAACAAAAAATATGGAAAGAAGGTTGAAGATAATTTGACCATGGATCTTTCTTAAAATATTTCCAGGTTTATTGATAAATATGGAACCCATATAGTGGTTGGAGTAAAGATGGGAGGTAAAGATGTGGTTCACATGAAACAGCTTCAAAGTTCAACGCTTCAGCCAACTGAAGTGCAGGCAAAGTTAAAGGAAATCTCTGATGAGATATTTGAGGAAGGCACCAATGGGAGGCTGATACCAAATCAAGGTCATTCGTTGAGGAGTTCACAGGTAGTGTAATTGGTTGATCATATTCTCAATTTTGGCACTAGACTTGCATGTATTCTTGCTTTCTGTTTTGTGGCTTTGATACTTTTTTCACCTGAGACAAAAGTGCTAACAGTGTACACCTGAAACATGTAACACTTGAATACAGCAGTTCTCATCATACGTTGAAGAAGTCATTCAATATAGTTTTATAACGAATGCCAACATTACTAAAGGAAAATCCTTTACCAATAGCTATAACAATTTAGCAGGATTCCTATACTGGACAATCTGTATGATCGAGAGTACTGAGCTTCTTAGATGAAGAAGAATTTTGGCTTTTGCTAGACCTTGAAAGAAGTTCCAAACAGTTCAACTTGCATGCACCATGTGACACTGATATCTATTCTTCTGTAAAAAAAAATCAATGAGGAGGAACAGTAATTCCATGTGGTGCAATTCTAGTTACAAATTCTCAGTTGCATTTGAGTTACAAATTTCACTCTCATTGCAGGACTCTTGTAGAACTCTTTTCATGTCTGGTGCTCAAGCTAAATTTCTGTCATGACCAATAAAGAAATTGTTTCCTAGTAATACTTTTGCTTTATGGTATTTCGTTTTAGTCTAACTTGAACAATATTTCATATAAGTCTTACCCAATTTCAGGATGACATGTCTGCACTCAGGGATCCTTATTTACAATTTATACATCAATCCAGACCAACTATCAAATTCCACTCTAAGAATTCGGTAATCTCCTACCCTGTTCTGTTGTAGTGTTCTCTTATTAAACTCATCTGGAAAAGGATTGAATCAAACTTATTTAGTCATGCTTCTCTTTATTTAATGCAGGATTTGTTAAGCATTCATATCCGGCGGGGAGGCATTAATAAAGGACAAGGTCATTCAGATTGGCTTTCAACTGTATCACATTCTCCCAATGTCATATCAATGTCCTTTGTGCCTATTGCTTCGCTTTTAAGTGGTGTCAAGGGTAGTGGATTTTTAAGCCATGCAATAAATCTTTACCTGCGATGTAAGTGTCATTTCTCTAAGTTTGTCATTTTCATTTTTATTAGGAGAGTCTGCATAGCTTTCTGAAGAATATCTGTGTTCCTATGCAAAGAAAATGGCTACAAAGACAAATGTCATAAAAATTAACTTGAAAGATCATTGGGAAAACCAGAGAGATAGTATTACTAGTACTTCCATTAATATACATTCTCAATGGTAATTACCCTGTTAGGATAGGATCATTATCTTTGACTGTTGATCAAGCTTTCTTTGAATTGGATTGCAAATATCCATTCAGTGAGCCTTCATTCTGTAGTTTCTACCTTCAGCATGTTCATCTCAAGAGCTACTTATTTCATTAACTTTGGTAGTATGAATGTCTACTGTCGTCCATATGCTATTTTAGCTTTTCTGAAGATTAAGTAGGGCCATTATCACTAATAGCATTCCTCTTTTCAGTCAAACCTCCTATTGAGGAACTCCAACAATTTTTAGAATTTCAATTACCTCGTCAATGGGCTCCAGCGTTTGGTGATCTTCCTCTTGCTCGTCGCAGGAAGCAAGCATCTCCCGCACTTAAGTTCTCGTTTATGGGCCCTAAGCTTTATGTGAACACCACAAAGGTAAACTTTTATTCTGCTGACAAACTTTTATGGTGTCACATTTTGCAAGAAATGTGTTCTGCAATGTGTGCTGGAATGTGTATTGGAAATGTAAGGAAGTGTCGTCAAAATGATGAAAAATTATTACAAAACGCATAATGTGTTTGAAATGCATCTCGAAACATGCTTCCAAGCATTTCTACCTGAATTTAATGTTGCAGTTTGAAATTTATGATTCTTGATAATCCAGAGTCCTACAGGTCTTAGTATATTTTGTTAGGAGAGCCTTTAGGACTTGCAATAAATTTCAAGCGTTATCCTCCATCCCAATGCCAAATATTCCTTCAGTCAGGCTTAATCGGTCACGGCCTTTCAAAGCTTCAGGGCATAAAGGGTGGTTTTGACATTGCACTTGCCTCAATGTTCTTGCAATATCTTTTAGTGCTTAGGTCAGGATTTCTTTTTGAGGTTTTTTACTGATATTTTTACAGGTTGATTCCGGACAACGGCCAGTGACAGGGATTCGCTTGTATTTGGAAGGTAAAAATTGTGATCATTTGGCCATTCATCTGCAGCATCTATCAACCCTTCCCAGGACCTTTCAGCTGACTGATGATCATAGTTATGAACAAGTAGACGAACCTGAAAGAGCCTACTTTGAACCAGTCAAGTGGAGCATATTCTCGCATGTTTGCACTGCTCCCGTAGAGCATCGTGGTGCACGCATTGATGACTCTGCATCCATAGTGACAAAATCCTGTTTTGAGGTGAAAAATGTTGGCATGAAAAAGGTCCTTTTCCTCCGGCTTGGATTTTCAATGGTGGCATCTGCAAGGATACGGAGGTCAGAGTGGGATGGACCGTCCACTTTGTCGCGAAAATCAGGGTTAATGTCAATGTTGATTAGCACAACATTCAGTGCTGGTTTGACCCAACCCGCGAAACCAGCTAAAGTGGACTTAAACTCTGCTGTTTATCCCGGGGGGCCACCTTCCCCTGCCAAAGCTCCCAAGATGACAAATTTTGTTGACACAAAAGAAATGATAAGGGGTCCAGAGGATCCACCTGGGTATTGGGTGGTGACCGGAGCAAAGTTATGCGTAGAAGGAGGCAAGATAAGCATCAAAGTGAAATATTCTCTTCTCACCATATTGTCTGAGGATTCTTTGTTATAATGAGAAAACTTTGGGAGGGACATTCTGCAGTGCAAAGTGACCAAATTTCTTCTCATTTGCGGGGAACCAACCTCGTTAAATATCCAGGTTCCTGGTTCTGTATATAATTTTTGCTGATGTATATTAACGTTGTATACTTGTTCTGCCCTTTTTCTTGCATCTTTGAAGCATATTTGTACCATTTGTTGGTTTGTTCAGGTTCCACTGTGGAACATAGCACAAGAGATCTCATGTATCACTTATTACCAGTTGTGTATCGTATCACACTTTGGCACCAAATTGTAGCTCAGAATAGTTATAAAAATATGAAAAAAAAATGTATCAAATCAAATGCTACCACTACCAGTAATCTCCGCAGGAACAAGATCCATTACTAAAATGATGGAACCTGTTATTATCTCTGACAATGATCTCCCGAGAAACTATTCTACAGATGAACTTGAACGCTGTGTGGCAATCCACACAAATTCGAAGATTCTTCTTCACCCTTATCGGAGCTCCTTCTGGAGTAACAAGCAGCCCAAATGCCACTGCAAGTTTCTCACTGTGATGAGCAAGAAGAAGCTCCTTTTCCCTCTGTTCGACCCGATGAAGGTCGGTCTCTGTCACGGGGACATAGCCGGCTTTAGCCATGAGTTTCCCTAGCTCATCAAGCTTGTTGTATATCTCCTTAGTTCTCGAGTGGCTTCGGTCTCCCACGATGAACGTGTGAATCTTGTCTTTCACCTCCATCCAACTCATCCCTGGTTCCTTCTTCACTTTGGTTTGTTTCATCAACCTTCGGATTCTCGCTACATTGTCCCATTCCCCAACTGATGCGTATACATTTGAGAGGAGGACGTGAGTGCCCGATTTTTCTGGATGGTGAGTTAAGAGCATCTCAGCAGCATATTGACCTATTGCTACGTTCTTGTGGATTCTTGCAGCACCAAGAAGAGCTCCCCAGACTGCAGCATTTGGTTCAAAAGGCATGGTTCTTACAAGATCCTTTGCCTCGTCCAATTGACCCGCTCTTCCCAGAACATCGATCATGCAAGCGTAGTGTTCTTGTGTTGGCTCAAAACCAAATGAGGCATTCATCATTTCAAAGAACTTTTTGGCTTCTGTTACTAAACCGGCATGATTACACGCGTAGAGGACGCTAACCAATGTCACTTGATTGGGAGGCACACCCTCTCTAATCATCTCTTCAAATAAGGAGAGAGCTTTCTTTCCATGCCCGTGTTGTGCAAGTCCTCCTATCATGGCAGACCAGGATACAACGCCTTTCTGAGAAACTTCAGAGAAAGCGTGATCAGCATCCTCCAAACTCCCACATTTGGCATACATATTAACAAGAGAATTCCCGGCAAAGAGATCTGACATGAATCCATATTTCAAGGCATGAACATGAATTTGTTTCCCCTGCTCATATGCTGATAGATTCGCGCACGCGTTAAGGAGAGAACTAAGAAGATATGAGTCGGGCTGGACATCAATATCTTGCAACTTCAGGTAGAGTTTGAAGGCTTCTTCGCCTTGCCCGCATTGAGCATAAGCTGATATCAGAGAAGTAAACGAGGGCAAGTCTACAGTAGGGCACTCTTCGAAAATTCTAGCAGCATCAATGGTCCGGCTACATTTTCCATACGAATCGATCAAACTATTTATAATGAATACGCTGGATTGAAACCCTGACTTCACAAACAGCGCGTGAACTTGCGTACATGCTTCCACGGATTGCAGACCGGCTGTGCAGTTTAGAATTGCTAGCAAAGTTGTCTCATCAAACCTAATTCCTTTCTTATAAGTCTCAATAAACAGCATTAAGCCCTCTCTGTCAGAACCATTTTGTGCATATCCAGAGATCATTGCATTCATTGCAGCCATATCCTCTTCAGGCATCAAGTTATAAACTAACCTCGCATTCTCTACTAAACAACACTTTGAGTACATATCTATCAGTGCAACACTCACAAAGGCATCCAACATATCCATTTTCAACAGCAGAGAGTGCAATCGTACGCCAAATTTTCGGAGCCTCAATCCGGCACAAGCTTTGAGAGCACTTGAGAAGGTGTACACAGTGGGCCATTCTCCCAAGCTTGTCATCTGTGAAAAGAGCTCCAAAGCCTTGTCATAAAATTCATGGAGAACGCAGCCTGTGATGAGAGAGTTCCAAGAAATAATATCCGGCCGGGCGATTTCCTGGAAAACAGAGGTTGCATCATCAAGTGATCCCACTTTTGCATACATGTCCATAAGTGCATTAGAAGAGAAAGGATCACAATCAAAACCTAGTTTGATCCAGTACCCGTGAATCTTCTTTCCTTGACCAATATCTCCCAAGAAAGTACAAGCATTAATGATCGTTGATAAACTGAATTCATCAGGCCTAATTCCACTACCAACCATTTCTCGAAACAAACCGACAGCTTCGCCGAAAAACTCTTTCTGTATGTAACAAGAGAACAATGCATTCCAAGAAATGACATTTCTTTCTGGGATTTCATCAAACAGCCTCTTGGAATCCACAAATTCACCACATTTCGTGTACATAACAACCAGAGTGTTTCCAACAAAAACATCCCCCTCAAACCCTGTGACCACCACAATCCCATGAACCACTTTCCCAAACACAGCATCCTTAGCTGCGGAGCACGCCTTAAGCACACTAGGGAAAGAAAATTGATTACATTTAACACCCAAGTGATGCATTTCCTGAAAAGCCAAAAGGGCTTCTCTACCAAGGCCATTCTGGGCATACCCAGATAACAAAGAAGACCAAGAAACCAAGTCCGGTTCAGGACTTTCGTCGACCAGCTTCCGGGCATACCCAAAAACGCGACACTTTGAATACAAATTAATCAAATGGTTCCTGTGTACAGAGTCCCTATGTAAACCAATCTTAATTAAGTGCGCATGGATCCTTAAACCAGGCTCAAGATACTTGTCTTTGCAAAGCTGCGATAATTGCTTAGAGTAGGAAACAAAGGGGACGTTGCCGGAAAAATTTGGGTGAGCGCCGGCCGATGACTGAGCGTCGGAGTGAAATGTGTGGTGGGATAATATACATGCTGGGATGTCATTCGAGAATTCAAACGTTGTTCGGAGCCGTTGGCGGAGTCGTTTTGGCAGCGAAATAAGGCGCCAAGGGCTTGTCGTAGAACTCATGTTCCATTTGATCTGGGACCAAAGTAACCCCAACGAGGCTTGTTCTTTGTAAACAATTCCTAATAAAACTTGAAATTGTTTCTTTTTAGTCCTCAGGGCTGATATTACATTTTCGTTTCAAACTTGAAACTATTATTCTTTCGTTCCCAAACTTTATTTTATATCTTCATATAGTTTTCGGCTCAAATTTCGACTAAAATTAACTCAATGCCCATAAACACATGATGAACACACCCTAAGTAATATTAAAATCCTACAATGTAGGTGGTGACAAAAGTTGCAAGAAAAAAAAATTTATAAATCAAAAATCCAAAGTTTATTGGCGTTAGGTTTGTTTTTGTCGAAAGTTGCGCAATAAATTACATGGAGATGGAAAATCTAACTCTAAGAACTAAAGAAAAACAATTTTACGTCTAAAAAAGAAACGTCTAAAAAAGAAACGAAAGTGCAATATAATGTCAAATTTGAAGATGGAGGAGAGTGCGACAGAAGACTAGAGCTCTGTTCTTTTTCATTCCATTCCATGGAAATCATCACTTTTTTCTCTAAATTTTTACAAACAATATTATATTTTTACTAAATTTAAAATTCAAATTAAAAATTCCCTCATATAAATTCAAAAAATAACATAATTATTCTACTTTTTCTTCTCTTTCCTACACAAATTTTCCAAAACAAATCTCTCTAAAAAAATATTTATTCCCTAAATAAAAAATTTATCCTTTGGGTCATTAAAGAACAGAGTTGTTTAAGAATGAATAGAGTTATTATCTTGAAAAGAAAATAGTGCTGGGAGTTAGGATAGAATGTAAATCTGGCTGGCATATATACAAAAATATTATACGAATTCGACATGATATATATATCAAAAGTACTACACGAATCCAATACGAGATTAGAATATCAACGATTTCAAGCTACAAATTTTTGGAATTGGCGAGTCAAATCAGTTAACCCAAGTAATAAAATAGTCAAAAATCAGATCGACTTGCATGATCTGCATCACCAGTTTATAATTATTAAAAAGTATAAGATGATAACAGTAATAAATTATTTAAATAACCCTGAATTTGTAACAGTTTGTTGAAATGTATGAGTATGCAAATTTCTTTCATTTGATTTAAGAAATGTATATATGAACATTGTAATTCGTAAAATTAATAAAAGTATTTAACTATAATTTTAAAATCAGCATAACAAGTTATTTGAATCATCTATTAACTCATATAAATTTTCAATTCATTAAAATAAAAATGTTAAATGTGTCGTGTACAAATTAAGACATTGCTAAATAAATCAAACTAAAGTTAAAGGAAGTAAACGTGAATAATAAACCACATTAAAACATTGTTAAATCACATTAAAACAATGTTAAATTCGAATTACAAAATTTGACATGAATAATAAATCACTCGTATTTGAGTTCATGTTAAGAGAAAATAAATAAATAAATAAATGTGAGCAATCCATCAACAAAAGATAATATTAATAATAATCTTTTGCTTTCTTTCCTTTAATCATAATATATTAATAATAATCTGATTAGGAACACTTAGTACATTGTGCCCAACCCAACCTAACCTATTGCCTCAACTATCTAAATATTTCTCTTTCTATTTCATAATAATTTCATGATCAAAAGTTATGATAAGACTATAATCTCGTTAACGAAATCAATTCATTCGATAGATTTGACATATGCACTTACGTTGCATTAATAATGCATCTAAAGGCAAATTTAACGAGGAAATAATCTTTTCATCATGATAATGAGTCGTTGTGGTTGGGCATAGGTGAAGGCTGAGGCAGGGCAACATCCCATCTCCTCAGATAATGGCCGCTCCCAAGAAGCTGCAAACAACAGTTTCCACCATTAATACACACGTTAGACTAACCCAAACAAAACCAATAATCAAAAAGTAAAAAAAAAAAAAAAAACCTTAATTCCTGAAAATTCAAGAGGGATCAGCTTATTTTCAGTCTTAGATCCGACTTGGGTTTTTTTCCTTGGGGGGGATTAAAACTATTTCCGATTCAAACCAACAAAAAGATGACCCAGATTGCTCTGTTCAGGATTCGTGGTCAACACTCAAGTATAAAATAAAACAGGGGAATTTGAAGGGGAAGCAAACACAAGCTCCAGAAATGGAAGAAAAGAAACAGAATCCTACAAAAACTTCAAAGAATTTGATGATCATGATTCATATTCATACCCGATGGAGCGGAAGACGAGATGAGAAGAGAGGGCGTGGAAAAAGAAATTGACGCTGTGAAGGAACACCACAACTCCGGTGCACCCCAGTACAAACAACTCTATCATTTTCTTCTTTCTTTCCTTCGATCGATCATATATCAAATCTCGTTTCCCCCTTCTTCTTCTTCTTCCCCTCTTTTGATTTGGATTTTCGAAACCCTTGCTATTGATTTGTTAATTTTCTGGGAATTCTCAGCGAATCGAACTGTGTGCGGGGAAGAGACTAGAGAGAGTGAGAGAATTAAAGATAAAATTTCTGGGGTTTTGGCTGGGTTGAATTGTTTAGAAGATTGTCGAGAGGAAAAAAATACAGACGAACGAACATACATGAATCTCCAGACACCAAAGGTTGGTCGCTATAAATAGCGCCTTTTCTTTATAAAACTACAACTCCAAAAATAAGATAAAATTATTAATTCACGCGTTAAAGTTTTTCAATAAATTCTTATATCAAAGTTTCGTAGAATTATCGATATATCGCGATTATGAGTTTAATTATTGAAATATTGCATATATAATTAAATTGCTAAAAGTATCGTATATTAAATTTAGTTGCTATAATATTACAAACTGAGTTTAATTTATGATACATCGAATTTAATTGTCAAATTATTTTATATTGGCATGTTCTTTAAGTTTTTTTTGTTTTGGTTTCAGTTTTGGTTTAAACACTAAGGGTGCGCTTGGTTCGTAGAGGAGAATGAGAATGGGAGTGGGATTGATATTAGTGGGGAATGATAGTAGATGTACTCATTGTATTTGTATTGTTTGGTTTGTGATAAGCAATGACTATGATTACCATTGATGTTGTTTTGTTCAAAAATAAAATTTTTAAGAATAAAATTTATTTTATTTTATTTTTTACACTTGAATATTTAATATATTATAAACTATCTATATTTATATGTATTACAATGATAATTTTTACTAATTAAATTTTTTTAAAATAAAAAATAATACAAAAAATAGTTATACAAGGGAATCATTCTCATTCCTTTCAAAATGGAGAGAAATGTATGATTGATATGGGGGTGGGGTCCAAGAAATGAAACCCCCCAAACCAAATATCCATATTTCATTCTCATTCCCCACTCCAAAAACCTCTAAACAAGCACCCTCTAAATCTTAAATATTATAATCAGTTTTTATCATTTTCAATACAATCTTTTATTATTCAGTTATATCTTTTTATATTTTTAATACACTTTTTATAATATAAAATTGTTTTTTAAAAAACCAAAACTCAAACTTTCTTAAAAGAACATGTCCGTATATCAAGTTTAATTTAAACTTATCGTGAATTAAACTTAACCTACGTTGCATTTTTCTAATACCTATCCTATCTTTCATGAACGGGACCCGGTTGAAGTTGTCTTTGTCAACTATCATTTCTTCATTCACGTTACGGATACGCTCTATTAATAACTCTTTTTGGTTCAATTATAGCTCAGATTATCCAAACAGAAAAAGGCTTTCTTACTCATTATTAATTTCTAAAAAATATCACGAGACTAAATATAAAAGAAACAAAATGTAATTTTATTTTTTTACAAAAATGCTCACCAAAATCACTTAATCGATTCGTTGTTTTATAAAAAAAACCATAACAACAGTAACAATTGGCAAGATATTGTTTCTTTATTATTAATTATTGTTAATATTTTTCAATGGCTGTGAAGTGACCCAGCAACGCACCTCCAAACAAATATTATCCACTCACAACACCCACCGCCACCGACTGCCGCCGTCATTCGTCACCGACTGCCGCCGTCATTCGTCATTCTCAGTCGGCAGCCACCTCATTCCTACTTTAACTCTTCTCTCTAACTTATCCGGCCATTTATATTACGTATTAAAATTCTGTCATAAATTTTTTATTTTTATTATTATATTAAACGATAAGGCTAAGGTCTTAGGTTCTTAGCCAATAATTCATCTCTTAAAATTGTATATAATGATATTAGTGAGTAATAATTAGACATGCATGCATCCCAAATTGGGCAGTTGAAAGTTGCTAGTTTTTTAAGAGTTTATTACATTTTGCTAACTAGGCATGTTAAAATTGACCAGAACTGTCCCAAATTTCATTTCGGTCCGGGCCAGGACGGGTAAGAATGGGCCAATTCGGGGTTTTAGGGTGGGGCGGGCCAAGGGTCCCCCTAACTGACCCTTTTTTTATTTTCCTTTTTTTTTTCGTTTTTTGTTTTTATTTTTTTTTGTTCTTTCATTCGGTTTTTTAAATCAAATTTTTTATTCGAATATCTTTTAAAGACCAGATTTTTTTAATTTACTAAAAAATAATAATAAATAATTTTGATGTTGCTAAAAGAGATTTAAAACAAAAAATTACAAAAGCCCTCTACAAGAACTTTTAGAGAGAGAGAGAGAGAGAGAGAGAGAGAGAGAGAGAGAGAGAGAGAGAGAGAGAGAGAGAAATTACTGAAAAAGAAGAAAATAGTAGATATGAGGAGAAGAAGGGGCCTTCTTCCTTCTGCAAATCCTTCATAGGATCAAACAATGAGTCTTTTGCTTTCTCCATTTGTGATTTTTAAAGGATCAATCACTGTTCTGGAAAATCAACTCACATGTTCTTCATTATCTAGGTTTCTTAGTGTGTGCCTGCCCAACCTTTGTTTCCTATCTGCAATCGTCTCCGAGGCACCATCTTCGAACATCTCCAGGTCTATCTGTCATCTGCATCAGTTATGGCCTCCAAAATAACTTTAGCTTTCCTTTCTTCTCCAAAACAGGGGGGGGGGGGGGGGGGGGGGGGGATACGGTAAGATCTTTGGTTTGGGGGAGTGGCGGATGGGTGAAGGATTGTTTTTTTGGGTTGGGGTGGACTTTAGGGTTTTGATTTGTTTGTGGGTATTTTATAATTTTTAATTTATTTTTAAAAGGGTCAATTCAGGCCAAAACTCGGACGGACATGAACAAAGCCCGTCCCTAACCCTAAAGTTAGGGTGACCAGAACCATTAGGGCCAGGGCGGCCCGGGACGGTTCGGGGCTGTAATACGTTTTGAACGCCATGATTGCTAACTCATCAGATACCCTGTCTAAAAAAAAAAATTAGTCATACCTTAAACACGTACGTAAGGAATCGAACAGCGAACAGTGGTTTAGTGACTAATTACAAACAATCCATTGCAGAGGTTGCAAGTTCAAAACCTACATAGAAGGAAAGTGTAAAAGTATAACCTACTAGAGACCCATATTTAAAAAATTTATGTACGTATAATGTGATGGGGATTTTGGTTTTCACAATTTTTTCTTAGTTTGGTATGAGACGAACTTTTTACTTGTTATGAATGATTGGAATGGAAGTACATGCATAAATGACATATTTTAATAGCTTAGTGGTCAAATATTTATAAAAAATAGATCAATGACTAAATGCTTACAAATGCAATAGTTTAATGATCTAAAGAATTTCTTATCCTACATTCCCAACTCTTGAAGTTATAATAAACGAAATTGTTATTTGCAGTAACATTTTTACTATTTACAGTAATATTTTTCTGTGAAAAGTCTATAATGCCCCTTAGGTCTTAAAAAAAAATAATAATTTTCACTCTAATTATTGTCAATAGTCACGAGGACGATCCATATTACACAGTAAGTAAACAATCTATACAATTTTTTTTACGTGAAATTGGGTTTTTAACAAAAAAAAAAACATTATCTGAAATTGTTATTTACAGTAACCAAGGTTTTTTCAGATTCTTCATGTTCTTCATCTTCTTCTATTTTTTTCTCAAATTCTAACAAGGTATCAAAGCCAACTTAATCCAATCACAGCTTTCAGGAATCCAACTCCGCTGTGAGTTGGCGGGGTTCAGGGTAGTGCCCCGAAAAATGTTCCTGCACTAAAAAAAAAAAAAAAAAAAGCCCAATTTTTGGCAAAATACCGCCAATGCTGGGGCCAAAATACCGCCCCTAGGTATTTTTGGCCAGGCGTTATTTTGCTCCAAAAATACCTCCTTCTAAGGGCGGTATTTTGTTTTTTTTTTAGGTTTAGGGCATTTTCTTCCAAAATCTCGCCCTCCTGTGGATCGTTCTCGTGACTATTGACTATAATTAGAGTGAAAATAAATTTTTTTTTAAAGATCTAAGGGGCATTATAGACTTTTCACAGAAAAATGTTACTGTAAATAGTAAAACCGCAGATAGTATGTCCCATAATAAATTACTAGTAAAATATGTTTAATAGAGATTAGGATATATCTTTAAAGGATACTGTTTTTTGCACATAATATGTGCAAGAATTTATGCACATAAAGTGCATAGTGTGGGCCAGCAAAAACTTGTTTTCAATTTTATCCTTTTATCCTTTAACCCCTTAAAGTTTTAATTTTTGTAATTAACCCCTAAAGTTTTATTTTTCACAACTAACCCCCTAATGTTTAAAAACAAAATTTTTTTTTTTTAAATGAACATTTAAAAATAATGTTTGTTGCACATATTGTGTGCAAGAAATTGTGCACATTAATGATAAAAAATGGGTCCTTTTAATTGTATTCTATTTTTACCCATCCAAACTATTTTCTTTCATATTCCTCTTTCTCGGTTCTTCCTAATTTCTCATGGCCTGTTTTTTTTAGAGTTAATTGCAAAAAAAAATCCAAACTTTTATGAAAGTGCAAATTACCCTCTAAAGTTTTAATATTTGTAATTAACCCCTTAGAGTTTTAATTTTTGTAATTAACCCCCTAAAGCTTTAGTTTTTGTAATAACCCCTTGAATTTTTAATTTTTGCAATTAACCCTTAAAGTTTTAATTTTTACAATTAACCCTATAAAGTTTAACATTTTAGCAATTAGCCCCCTAAACTTTTAATTTTTACAATTAACTCCCTATAGTAGAGCTGGCAAATTTTCCCAATCCTATTTGGTGTCCTATGGGATCAAATTTTTTGGGAGAGAAATTCCCATTATTTTTTCCCATTGGGTATTGATTGGGAGTGAAATTAATATGGAATGAAAATTGATAGGAGGACATGGGTACCCATTAAAACCAAATGGGAACATATTATTGAGTCCATAATGGGTACCCAAATGGGACCCATTTTTTCCCAATTAATCCCTTATTAATTTTTTCACATTTTAAAATGATTTCTTTTACTTTTATTTTGTCAATTTGTTTCAATTTTTTTATTCACTTATTTGATATATATATATATATATGTATATAAATTTTATTTTTAGATAAATATATATGAGCAATGATAGTTTTAGCAACAAATCATATCAACTTTTTGATAGCAACTCATGTGGCATGCATTCATTGGTTACATTTTTATTAATATCAAATAATTAGCATGCATTCATTGGTTACATTTTTATTAATATCAAATAATTGTAGGGGGTTAATTGCAATAGTTACAACTTTAGGGAGTTAATTGAAAAAGTTTTAAAATTTAGGGGGTTAATTACAAAAAAATAAATTGCAGTGAGTTAACGACAAAAAGTTTAGGGAGATAATTGCGAAAAGTAATAGTTTAGGGGGCTAATTGCAAAAATTTTAAACTTCAAGAGGTTAATTGCAAGAAATTTAAACTTTAGGGATTTAACTGTGAAAAGTAAAAGTTTCGTGGGCTAATCGCTAAAATTTTAAAATTTTAGGGGGTTAGTTATGAAGACTAAAACTTTAGGGAGTTAATTACAAAAATTAAAATTTTAAACTTTAGAGGGTTAATTACAAAAACTAAAATTTTAGGAATTAGGATAGTGGGTCATACTAAAAAAAAAAAAGGAGAACAAAAAGGATGGTGGAGAGAGAGGAAAAATGCAGTAAGAGAGAGAGAAGGGAGGAGGAAAAGAAGGATAAAAATGGAAAAGTTTAGGGAGTTAATTGTGAAAAGTAATAGTTTAGGGGGCTAATTGCTAAATTTTTATACTTTATGGGGTTAATTGCAAGAAATTTAACATTATGGAGTTAATTGCGAAAAGTAAAAGTTTAAGGGGCTAATTGCTAAATTTTTAAACACTAGAGGGGTTAATTACAAAAAGTAAAACTTTAAAGGATTAAAGAATAAAAAGATAAAATTGGAAACTAGTTTTTGCTGACCCACACTGTGCACTTTATGTGCATAAATTCTTGCACATATTATGTGCAAGAAACATTATCCATCTTTAAATTACATCATCTTCTATCTCTATACTTAATTACTTATGCTGCTGAAAGTAATATCTTGATGATATCTATAAAGGCGACATTACTGAGCTCGATGTGTAACCTGGTGGTAAAACCGCAAAAGCCATTCTGTAAGTGTTGTGTGATCTTAACCCCCGAAAATCACAAAAATTGCACTATAGAGGTGAAATCCACTATGAGCGCAAATATATAAAACATTATGCTTTTTGTAGAGATATTTTCATAATTTGTTGAAATTTAAAATTCAATATACAAAAAAAAAAATTTAGAAACCTACATACAATTTGTCATTCTTTATTGTTTGTTCCTTTTTATTTTTCTGGATCGGTTTTAACGTAGCTATCGGCCATTTCTTTAATTCTAGCAATCAAATAATATAAGAAAGTTGAATTTTCAGATCATTGTTTAACAACTGCTGATAGCCAACTACTGATAATGAACTAAAAGTAAAAAGTACTCTAAAAAGATGGCGTCAACAGTTAAATTTGTTTATTTTAAATAAGTGTTGCTTTCCGAATTTCTATACAATAAATCTCGCCGTTCCAAAATATAAATCATTTCAACTTCTCAAATTTATTTTTAAATATAAATTATTCTAACTATTTTTGACACTTGTGTTCCAAATTTGCCTTTACCACACAAGTTTTGGTGGTCATTTTAAACCATTTTTCATATTTTTGACACGTGCATTCCAGATTTGCCCTTAAAATGTCTTAATCTTATATTTTGAAACAGAGACAGTATATAACAATTACTCTACAAAACAAAAACAAAAACAAAGACATAACTAAAACAGAATCAAAACCAATGAAAATGATTTGGTTAAATTTCATTTGTCTTTCTTTCTGCTTTGTCCCAAAAACAAAACCGATTAAGGCTTGTTCTTTATGATGTTTTAAAACATGATTTTAAAAACATATTTTTTGAAAAATAGTTTTATAATTTAAAAAATGTATTGACAATGTAAAAATATATAACTAAATAGTAAAAAATTGAATTAGTAATGATGAAAAACGATTATAATATATTAAATTTACTGTACAAGTCAAAAACAAAACCAAAACAAAACACTTAATAAAGGCTCTGTTCTCTTGTGACTGCCTGTTCTTTTGGTTTTAGTTTTAAAAACAGTTTTGATTTCAACAGTAAATTTAATATATTTTAATCATTTTTCATTATTTTCAATACAATTTTTTACTATTCAGCATCTACTTTTTACATTTCTAATATACTTTTTACATTATAAAACTATTTTCCAAAACATATTTTCAAACTTAGTTTTAAACATGAGATAAAGAACAAGCATATTTCTCAAGAATCATCATTTTTTTCTTCCAAAACCTTACATAAAGAAACAACTTCATTTTTTCAAGAATTCAAAATTTAAAAATTTCCTCTAAAAATCTACTCACATAAATTCAAAAAATAATATAATCATTACACTTTTTTATCTCTTACCTACACAATTTCCCAAAAGAAAATTCCCTCCAAAAAATTTCGAAAAAAAAAACTAAATTTTCTCCAAGACAAACCAGAAAAAAACAGTACTATTATAACAAAACACTTTGAAGACTATTATAAATATGAGCATATAAAAGATGAACTTAGGAACTAGGCAACAATTGTAAGCAGGTCAATTTCCCTTCCTTTGTTCCTTCTTTTCCGATTGATAACCAAATCTAACAGCTAATACAGAAGGGCAACAGCAGAAAAGGAGAATTCAGTGGACAATCTTTTGCCTCGCTCACAGAAGCTTTAAAGAAGAAAGAAAACTGGCACTAACTAATGACAAAAAAAAAAAAAAAAAAAAAAAAAAAACCACAAAAGAAACCTTCAGCCGAAGACATGAATAGGGGTGTTAGAAAGATGTCAATAACTGAGGCCATCTCCCCAAATATCCCAGCTAATTTAATCTAATATTTCAACATTATTCTGCAAGGGACTTACTTCTCCATTACTCGGATAATAGAGTCGAGGCAAGTAGATCTTGAACAAATACGGCTTGCGCTGCTGCTTGTCTCATCCTTTTTTCTCGCTCTTCATGACTCAAGGATGAATCGAAACTGCGAGTAGCATAACACGAAGAGTAAATAAAGATACGTGACATCCAGAAACTTAGAATTACGTCAAAAAGAGTTAATTAGTCTTTGAAAACAATTCCAATTATCAGCCTCATAAACAGATATGCACAGAGTTTTGCCTTGGTAGAGTAATTCAGTTCTTGCTATCTTTTAACCTATATCTCAATCCAGAAAATTCATGCAGCAATATATGTTAACTCACATGTCTCAGTCCTCAATCATCAAACCAAGAGATCCAAGAGAAATCAAGATGATCTGGTGGCTTGCATAATAACCTTTTAGTTTTGAATTGAAATAACAAATTGATGCTCCTCTTCTTCTATTGTATGCATCACAAAACATCTTTAAGCCAATTTTCTTCTAGACTATTTGAACTCAGGAAAACAGCTAAAGGACCTTTAAAGCCCATCCTAGAAGGAAGATACCAGAGGAACTCGAAGGGCATTCAAGAGCAACCCTACAACATACTTGTATACTCACTTCTATTTAAAGAGGTTTAGTAAAAGTTGTAGCAGCCCCAGCATACCAAAAACTGTTTGCGTCAAAGTGAAGTGATTGCTTTACTTGCATTTTGAAGCCAATACTATGATCCTGTTAGACTAGAGCTTAGAACTTGTTTAGTGGTCAGTCTCTGTGGGTCGAAATGTAATGTACACATAATGCTCCATTTTACATAGTGCATACATGGCTCAAGTTTCCAATTCCACAAACGACCCATTAAAAGTTAAAAGCTGAATACAAGGATAGCTAAAAAAAAAAGCCTATATCTCAAGTTTCTTGTATTAGTTAAGAAGCAAAGAATAAATAATTCCAGAATGTTAGTACTAGTAGTGCCACTGCAAGTCTGAAAGTGGTTACTTCAGTGGGACAAAAGGCAAATTTCAAGAAAGATTCACTAGAACGGTAGAAACAACTAAAAGTAAAAGGTGCTCTTGAGCTGGCTCTGTAAACCAAATGTAGATATTAAGTTATCTAGCACTCCTATTTCTCATGATAAATCAAACTGACAAGGAGCAGTGGACAGGAATGATTTTCTGGCCATAAAAGTCACAGAACTAAAGGTAAACCATTTTTAATCATAAAAGTCTTACTTTCATAAACATCTTCGCTTCACTATCCTTTTTATGGAGAAATGATCTAAACCATGCCTACAAGAACTGAATTTCATTGAATAATGATCTAACTATCCAGGGAAGTAGCCCATAAAGCTCAATCCTCCTCCCTTACTCCACCGAAGGGAAAGGCATAAGGTAAAAAAGAAAAAAACAAACAAGGAAAAGGTTCACAATTTAGAGTAAGGACTGAAGCTCTATGTTCTTATCACAGCCTCTCATCCCAATAGAAGGTTCTCTTGGGTTTGTGCTCCTATTCAGTTGTTGTTTATGCTTCTAAAAAGTACCATGGCAAGGAATGGATGCATGCATAAGAAGAAATTAAATGGCATTTAAAACCCTAGTTTGCTGTATAGAATTCAGATTGAATACTTGTCAACTAGACAAGAGTCTCAAAGAAAACACATATTATATGCTACCTCGATTTCCATGTACGTTGTAAAGGCATGCACTTTGTTGTAGCATCCTCAAGACTTGACACCAAGGTTTTTGAAATTTCTTCTGCTTCAGATGCAGGAAAGTTCAGCACAAGGGATGAAAGTAAGGGATCAGTCAATGCCGCAGATGAAGTTGCATTGTTTGATCGGTACCCACTGCCTCCTAAGAGAACCTGTAAATGGGCCTCCCTAAGATCCCTCCCAAGAAGAGAGAGTGCCTGACTACTAGGAACTGCAACTCTACGTAATCTACGACGTCGCTGCAAGTAATCTTAAGTTAAAGAAAATTTGATATAACTTTTTACATGACTAAACTGTTCAAAAACCATGCACTTCATAAAAAATATCATCATGGGAATTGCATATCTAAGGATATCTTGAACAAGTGTCCATGCTGCAGGGTGATATGACTCAACATGTTTCTTGCAACTTTAACAGAACAAATGGGACAAACCTGCAAAGGAAGAGGAGACTTCATCACGATGCTATTCAAATTTAAGTAATTAGTAGATACTGGTAGAAAGTGATTAAAACTTCAAACAGGAAACATGCATATATGTAAGAAAAATCATTCATTCATTCATCTCCTCCTTCCTCGCCTCCCTCTTTTTCGCAACACAAAAGTTTGTGAAGTAGTTCTCAGCAAATGCTATTCTAGAAGTAATTTTATATAAAGATCAATTCTGATAAACGAAGATGTCTATGTGGAGCAGGAATGGCACTCAAAAGACAAATAGAATCATGCACTAAGATCAGATGAAAATATTGATCCCTTTGAAATTACTGAAGTGCACCATCCTCAACCATAGAAGGAACATCAGCTTCCAACTCAAAAACAAAAATTCACGCCTCTCATTTGCATTCTTAAGTGCATTACCAGACCAAAAAGGTGTAGGGCTTGTGTAAAGGGATGGAGGGAACCAACAAAGTGCCCTTGAATTTCCGTTGAATTGTAAGCGGTTGGTCCTAGGATTGATCTTAAGAACAATAGCCCAAGATAATTTATACCCTTTGTTGGTGGCTAACTTGGCCTGCCTGGAGTGGTGGTATTTTGAAGGAAAACTGAAGACAGACAAACCAGACAGGCCTAAGGCGTAGAAGCAAAAGCCACATGGAAACAGAGGAAATGCATTATTCAAACCTTAAAAAAAGATTCCTTGATTCACCAGTTCCAGGAATGGGAAAAAAAAAATTTCCCTCACAATCAATCAGCCACCACTCGACTGGTTAACGATCCCAGGAGCCATCATCATCCCAACAAAACTTAACAACCAAAGAGAACAACCCAGAAAGGGGTCAAAAAAAAGGAAGGAACGTGGAAAAAGAATCCCATATCTTTGATCTTAATTATGCTTCCAAAAATAGTTTGAAGACAGTAACACTATTGTCTAGCCTCAGTGACATCTCACCAAACTAAAGACTAAAGAGAGTAAAAATCTACTCTTTTCATTCGCTTTAACAAAATTGGGCTTACACTAAAATGGAAAACAAACAAAACTAATCAGAAAACCGCAAAATGAATTCCAAAGCTCAATTTGAAATTTTTTAAAAAATGAAAACCTTTCTTTTCCTTTAAAAGTGCAATACCAATTGCGACATACGAGAGCGATAAAGCTCAAAATTTCCCAAAATAAAAGTCTAATCAGAAACTTCCCTTATGAAAAAAGGGGGGGAAATAAGAACACAAAAGCACACGCAAACATGTAGGGATCCGACAAGTAAAGCTCACGGTGACTTTTGATTCGCAAGAGTGCTCATCTTCAAGATGCGAGCAAAGGGATGCAATATCAAAGTCTTCATAACAATACGGGCATGGAAATTCGGCTCGGACCTCCTCTTCCACCTCGAAATCATCAATATTCAACCGATCTGAAAAAAATTCAACGCCACCCCACATAAAAAAAATTAAACGCTTATAGATCAATCAAATAAAAACCAACAAAAATTAAACACAGCCCGGGAAAAAAAAAAAGAAAAAAGAAAAAAACACAAACCCAATTGGGAGCTCGGGTGTTGGCTGCTATTATGACTATGATGATGGTGGTGGTGCTGCTGCAGATTGAATTGCCGCTTTGCAGCGGCAAGGCGAGAGGTCCAGAAATCAGAGTCCATGAAGACCGAGAAAGAAACAAAGAGAGAAATGGGACAAGCTAAAAAATGATATATAAATGAAGGAAAAAAACAAAAACTATTTTTTCCGAAACAAAAAAATAAATAAAATTGATTTATTCCTACATCGCTACATTTTTGTTCATGATTTGTCTGAATTTATGGCAGAAAGCTGACATAGAAGAAGAATAAAATATAGGTTCCATTTTGTGTTTTGCTATGGAAATTTGTTTCTTTTTATTATCTTCTGTATATCTTGGGGAAAGAAAAGGAAAGGAAAGAGGTTCTTTTTTACTGTTTTTTGTTTTTGCTGTGTTTGACGTATTCTTATATCTTTGAGCTTAACGGTTTCATTAAAAATCAAAGTATTTTCATTTGGACATCATTTTAAAAGTGTGCCTAGAATTGTTCGAGATATATACTTAATCAATGGCGTAGAAGATTTTTAACCCCAACGAAAATATTTTTTATGGGTATTTTCGTGAAACATCCTGTTATCAATTATTTAGGCGATACTCAAATTCGTGCTAGATCGATGATGTACCAATAATAAGATCTTTGATAGAATCCATCGCATCAACTTGGTAGTATTAGTCAATTTGGTTTGCTTTCTAATAACAATGAGTTATATACCATCGTTTCAACCATAAATGCACAAATTACCATTTCACAATAATCACGTGGGAAATAATGTATCACTTTATTCAAAATAAACAATACATTATTCACCTTATTCATTGTGTTTCCAAAATTTATTATTGGTACCAGCAAAAATAGAGACAATAATATCATGCCACATAACTAGTGATAATTCAGAGGTATAAAGTGTATTTAAAAATTAAAAAGGCAAAATTGAAACCACTCATAAAATCAGGGGCGAAGAGTAATTAAACCTATTTTGAGGGGAGACCAACATGATTTATTAAACTACTTGGGCTAAAGAAAGAAATGGATGCCGTACGTCGTCGTATGCTACAAATTACTCACTCCCTCTGTGAGTCTTGCACCGTTTCCCACTTACCCCAAATCGAGAGTCATTTCTGAACCCCTCCCTTCTTCTCCTCAATTTACCCCAAAATTAGGGTTAGGGTTTCTCAGTCGGTAGAACTCCAAAACTCTCTCAATTTTTCGCCCTCTCACAGATCTCGGTGTTAATCCATGGACAGCAGAGGCTCAGCAGGTGGACAATCTTACCGGGGTGGCGGCCGCCGCGGGGGTAGAGGAGGTAGAGGAGGAAGAGGAGGGGGAGGAGGTGGTGGAGTACCAGCAGCTGTAGCAAATGGCGGAGATCCTAAGCCAGGGCTGAGAAAACCGGTGTTTGTCAAGGTCGATGATCTGAAACCTGGGACCAGCGGTCACACTTTAACGGTCAAGGTCGTGGAATCCAACACTGTTCTGAACAAGAAGCCCCGCAATCCTGCGGTGTCGATTCGCGGTCCGTCACCCCAACACCAGCAGCCCAGTCGCATCGCCGAGTGTCTTATTGGTGACGAAACAGGAACCATTCTCTTCACTGCTCGAAATGACCAAGGTTCCACCCCCAATGTTTTGTTTTCCCGGATATAACTTTTGCCTCTAATCCTTTCATTTTTTTTTTTCTTGAGTCACCTACCTTCTTTAGGTTAAAGCTTGTGGTTGGGTTTTATCTGTATTTATATTTTTTTGTTGGTTTTTTAAGTGGGGGTTGGGGGATGCTTTCTTGGGCTTGTGGGTCTAGTATAATTGTTCGTGAAGTTTGAGTGCTCACCGTTGCAGTGTTGGCTGAATTCTTGTTTTGTATAGTTTCGTGAACATTGTGATAAAAATCTGCAGGGATGACTCGAGGTTGTTGGGTGGTGAAATTGTTTTGGAGAACCTCTTTGTCCTAAAGCACAGGTGCTCTATTTTACAGGATTATCTTGAACCTGTATGTTTTCAAAATGGATTCAAAGTGGGGTATTACTTATCCTTGATGGCTAAAATTTTCAAATTTTGGTGAGGAAGTTTAGCTTGAATATGTTGGCGCTAAGTGAATACTTTGATGATTCATTCTGGTTGATATCTTTGACCCTGTGGTTTTGGTTGTTCATGCTATTCATTACGCTACCAATTTTTAGTGAATTTTGCTTAATTAAACTTTGAGCTCGACATATTGGTCAGAAAGTTTGGTTATCCAGGTCAGCTAATGTCTTGAACAAAATAAGTGTGGACTTCTTGATAATACAGTAAGTCATAAATGTTTGAAATTTTATTTGAACATCTAAATATCATGTTCCTAGATTTATTTTTCCTCTCGATATAACTTGTATACATTCTACCTTGATTTTTTCTCTAAGAAACTGCCAACCTTCAAGAGTTGAGTTTGATTGATTTTTTTGTCAGTTTATTTGGACCTATCATAGGGTTGAGTGTTGTATATTGAAGGTCAGGTATGTTAGGTTATTGGTTTGAAGGAATTCTGTGTTCTGTAGTTTCCTGATGTTGTTGTTACCTGCAGTTGATTTGATGAAGCCAGGCAATACGGTGATCCTTCGCAATGCGAAGATTGACATGTTCAAGGGTTCTATGAGACTGGCTGTTGATAAATGGGGCCGCATTGAGGTGACTGAACCTGCTCAATTTGAGGTTAAAGAAGACAACAACTTGTCCTTGGTAGAATATGAGTTGGTGAATGTAGTTGAAGAATCTTGAACGTTTCACCGCATTCTCGTGTTGTGATGGCAGTTGGGGGTACAGTTTGTTGGTGGCCATGGGTTTTTGGTATACAAGCTTTGCGGAGTTAGTAGATCATATTCGTTTTCTGTACTTAACATGTGACAGGACTAATCTAATCCTATATTCTGTAGTTAGTATTGTGAAAGGCGTTCTCTTTCTTTATTCTGCCTTCTAAGAATGCAGGCTTCTGAAACCTCCGAAGTTTAAGATGTCTGTCCTATTATGGCTTTGGTTGCACTGTTTTCCAGATAAGGGCTGTTTAAATATTAGTGCTTGTGCTGTTATATTTTCAACATTGTGGAGTGGAAGTTGTTCGTCTATTATTGTTTGCCTTCTTTTATTATTGTTATTGTTTTTCCTTACCATTTATTACTAGTAGTGGCTATGTTGATTATTCAGCTGAAAGGTAGGCTTCTATTGCAAAATCGGGTATCATGTAATAGTGGGTGAGACTACAATCTCGTTACATGAACCATTCAGTTATTGAATTTGGCCTTGTATAGATTATTAATGCAATTGCATTAGCAATTCAATTACTAAATGGTTCTGATTAATGCAATTGTGTTAGCAATTCAATTACTGAACGGTTCTTAGACGGGATTATAGTTTTTCCCCATGTAATAACAGTCCTCGAGAAACAAAAAAATAATAATAATAAAATAAAATAAAAAATCGAATAACACAGCAAATAATGTAAAGGGTGGTGACATACATCTTAAAAAACTGATGGTCACTGAGAATTTTGAGGTTTTTTCCGCCATGTAATCAAGTTTCTTATTTGAATAACTATTATTGTACTTTGGACATTAGGTAGTCTTAATGGTGTATATTGGGATGTTAAGCGTTGCCATCAAAGCATCCGATGTGGAATTTTGTATCCCAAGAACATTAATACCCGTACTTGGAGAGCATCTAATCTTAAGGCAGTAATGTTCGTTTAAGTTTTGAAAACATGCTTATTAACATTTAATTTTCATAATGATTTTTAAATGTGAAAAGTATATTGACAATATAAAAAAGTGTAGTTGAGAATAATAAGAAATTAATCGCTCCAAAAAATATGAATACGAACCGAACCAAATCTAATACTTTTTATCAGTTATTCTGTACTAACTTGACACTGGCAAAGTATGACAAATTGTTGTACAGGATTGTTACAGAATCCAACCACCCTGCTTATTGTTAAGTCTTAACTTTCTGATGCTAAGCTTTAAGAAAATCAAAGAGTAAGTGCTCAGCAAACATTCATTCAACGCCTCAGTATCATAATTATCTATCGGACTACCTTGTCTAGATGCCGTATTTCTGAACTCACATCGTGTACCATTATCAACAGGAAAGAACAAACAACATTTTTATGCAAGGATTGGAAACCTAAGCTAGGATTGTCGAAAAAGAGGTTGACCATTGCATTGCCGAAACAACAACGGACTTTAATTCCCAGAATGTTTAGAGTTTCCAATGGCATCAATGGAACTATGACCACGCACGGCAGTCCAAAACATAGTCAGCCATCTACAATAAAGAAGTAAAACATACTTATGCACGGCAGTGAAAATGTATAACAAGTTCCTTTCACTACCATGAAAAGTCAGAAGATCCACAATTCCATGAAAGCATAAAAACAATTCAAAACATGCAGCAATTAGCTGAGTCTTTCAAAGACAGTAGTATGCTAGAAATGGACATGGATATGAATACATTATGGAAATCTTCATGCCGAAAGTCTGCCAATGAGCACTAATCACAGCCCTAAACAGAAAAAACCCGAGTCAAAAAAGTCGTACAAAAATATCATTCTAAGTACTGCAACAGAACTTTTACAATGTAGAAATCTCTAATTTACAACTTAAGCTCAAGAACAGCCAACTTCAACTATATGCTTCATAAATTTGACCTCTTCTCTTGTATTAAATGCAAATATGAAATTTCTCATTGACCTGTTGTTTTGCGCCCCTCTTGACACTATGGAGCAGTTGGCCCTTTTAGGAACCTAATTGGAAAATAGGACTACTGGTCATCGCACAAATGATTTACATAGATTTTCATGAATCTGGTAAGCTGTGGATAATTTTACCACCACCAAAGGAAGCTTAAAATGATAACAAATTGAATGAAAGAACTATTTCTAAAATTTGGTTATATCAACTACCAAATTGATTTGGCTGCCTAGTCCAAATCTTCAGCAAATGCAAATGCTCTTAATCCTAATAGCTTGTCAAGGTGAATTGAAAAAACTATAGTACCCGCATCAGCAGCCCGAAAGCAGAATAAAATTCAATAATTAAAGCTACAGATTATCCATTTTGCTCTGGAAAAGGAAGTTTCATCTCACAAATGATTGTTTGTACAAACTCTACAAGTTCAAAGCAAGAAATTAAAAGAAACAGTATCTAGAAAAAATATTATTTCTCCACAGGAGCTCAATTCAATACTCTAATGATCAGGCACTCTCCTATTGCACATTGTTATAAACTTCGCTTGGGCATCGGATAATCATCATACATCATCGTTGCAATCTGAGCGAATACCATGTATTAGCAATCTGAATTAATACCATGTATTAGCATGATCTCTACAAGATAAATTAACTGCAAATGGAAATGCTAAAGATTATTTACTACTCCGGATTGGACTCCCCGTGATTAATACATGCATAAGAAGAAACGGGGACAAGGAAGTGCATCGCATCTTGCAACTCTTTAGTTCTACAAATCTTAGGACAACATTCCAATTTGGAAAAAGTCACAACTCATAAAGGCTGCCCCCCACCCCCAAAAAAAAAAAAAACTGAGGCTCTATTCTTTTCCATTCCAAGAAAATCGTCAGTTTTTTCCTCCAAAATTTTACATAAAGATCCAACTTCATTTTCTACTAAATTCAAAATTTAAAATTTCCTCTAAGGGCCTGTTCTTTTTGGTTGGGTTGAGTTTTGGTTTGGAAAAATTAATTTTATAATGTAAAAATGGTATTGGAAATGTAAAAAGGTATGCCTGTATAGTAAAAAGCTGTATTGGAAATTATGAAAACTGATTATAATATATTAAATTTACTGTTAATACCAAAACCAAATCTTAAAGAACAAGCCCTAAATCTTCACTCACATAAATTCAAAAAATAACATAATCATTACATTTTTTTTCCCCTACACAAATCCCCAAAAGAAATTCCCTCCAAAAAAATATTATTTCCCTAAAACAAAAATTTCCGAATTGGGTCACAGAAAACGGAGCCTAATTGTGAAATTGTAGAAACTAAGACTTCAAATGGAGAATCCTCATAGATAAGACCAACTTAAAAAGCTCTCCAAAATTGAATTGTCATAAGCTTTTTCTCCCAAGTTGTTAATCAGAACAGTAAAATACTTTAGAATTTGACATAAGAAAAGAAGTTTAAATCAATTCACCTCCTTTTCAATCTTCATCTAGTCCTCTCCTGCCCTACATGATTGAAAACGATACGCACTCTTTTATTTTGAGAGGGACTAGCGAAAAGAAAGACTAAAAAGAGAAGGGTTTGAGCAGCTATTTATGATATTAATAATAACACTAGATTCAACTTCATCCCACAAACTATCCTCAGCGGATTCGAGTCTCAACAAGTGTTAAAATCGTCAAAGTTTCTGTTTTTATAGTGTGGAAAGAATGTAAATCAGCATGACATCCACTTTTAGCAACACACAAGAAATAACTGAGGTAACCCTAAACCCTAGAAGTATGGACTTTCTTAATAACCTGAAATCTAAAATCCAAATGCAACTCCATCTTATAACTTCTGAAATCTAAAATAGATCCCAGTAAAGAACAAGAACCAAGAAAACAAGAAACAAAAAAAAAAAAGAATGTAAGTTGCAAGGCATTAAGAAAAGGACCCTTAAGTTTCATATAAACTTGAAACATTCTAGATCCATCAGGAATATATTACACATAAAAAGAAGCATAACAAGCAAGTCATACAATTCCGCAGAAGGTACATTCCAAGAAATACACTCAAAGCGATTCAAAATTACCTTCAAGAGGCCAACCGTAAGTCCGAGTAGAAAGCATGGAAGTCAGCAAGGCAGAGGCGGTTGCGGTATGGTACGGGAACATCGAGTCCACGCTGACACTGCTCAACTCAACCGGCGACCTACGACCACACGAACATATTTCGCATCTTTATTCCAAATATTACACATCAAATCAGTCGCTGTTAGTTTAATTTACCTGAAAATGCGAGCTGTGAGGGGCTTTCGAACAGGGATGCGAAAGGGGGACGGAGCCGCCGCTGGTTTGGCACCTGTGAAGACTTTAGCCGCCGCAGATCGAGCTGATGCGGCGGCGGAACGAGCTACAGTCCTGCCGGCAACGGCAGCCATACTTTGCTATGTGTAAATTGCAAGGGTTGAGTGAGAAGAGGAATTGCTGTGTGTGGCGGTCTTTCCAACCAGCCAAGGGCTTTGCTGGGGTTTAAGCCAATATCATCTACCTCCCCTCAAGTTCTATATAATTTCACATTGTTCCTTTTAAGTATCATAAATAACATATACCTCATTATAGATTCTAGAGTATAACAAATTCAACCCAATTAGTTCAATAAAAGTGATACTCCATGATAAGAATCTAGTTTCTAATATTATTTTTAGTATTAGTAATCGGAGTCTCCCAGTGGAACGGATGAAATACTATTTTCTTTGCCAAGTTCACTTATGTTGGCCAACACTACGATCTCAAATTATAAAAATAACTAATTGACAATTGTTGTAATTGCGCAATGTTATAAAATCATTACAATACCATAACTATCAAAGTATGTAATAAGCAATAATATAAACTACGAGAAGAATATATTAGAGAGAAATTAGAGGCAAGCATTTCTATCGTCTTTCATTCTTTTTATATTTGTTCACTTAAGCCTTATATTTATAGGCATAAGTTCATGAAATTACAAGACCATCTCAAAGGTCACTTGAAAGTAATTACAAAAGATCACTAATCTAATGGGGGTGATGGGGTAGTTGAAGAATCAGGAAGTAATTATGGGTAGTGATAATGGATATTCATACAAATATTTATAGCACGCAATACTTATTGTTATTAATTTGAACTTAGCTCATCACTATAGATTAAACATATTTTTTCCTTCTTAGGTGGGATTGTGCTTGCAATCTCTACAACAAAAACAGTCTTTTACGTTTGTATCTTGTTACATTTTTGGCCCCAGCCGGTCATGTATAATTTTCAAGAGTCAAACTTGTGATCAACAATTTTTATGTCCAGTTTTCAAAAGTTCGCAACCGTTAGACCACAAGTTTGACGCTTAAAAACTGGATATAATCAGTAATATAAGCCAAAAATACAATAACATGCAAACATAGTGGACTATTTTTACAACGATGGACGTAAGAGACAAAAACTGCAACGGATCCAAACAAAAGGGACTAAAATTGTCATTTTCCCTATTCATAAGTTACAAAAATTGTCTTTTTTATAAATTAGAGGTGAAGGTAACTTGAGGATAAAACAGTTTACATGATAACATCTCAATATATATATAGATTAGGAAATACTACAAATCAGTATTGAAAATATGATCTGCAATTCTTCTTTCCTTTTTTATTTTCCTTCCAGAAGTAAACACAAAAGAACTAGAGGTTTTAATCATATCTAATACATTTGGTATCAACAAGACAGCAAAACCCCTTCCTCTGTTGTCCTACATCCATTTCCAAGTGCTGGATATTCAATGTCATTGTGTTAATTGGTACAGCATTGTGCAAATCTGTCAATGTGATATCAAGAACTGAAAAAGAAATACATTCACTAGTGTATAATGGCAAAAAACTCGAATTAAAAGTCTAGCGTAGAATCGGGAGGATGAGTGTCTATTTCCTAGTCCCGCTATGATTTCCTAGAACAAGAGGCCATCATCTGAAGCCTCAACCACCTGAAAAATAACCATTGATCATTATTAGCTCACCTGATACTGAATCAATCAGTTAACCTAAAAGTATGAACTTGTTGGACTCAGAAATACACACATCTTCAAGAAATGGAGAAAGCGGCGAAATTCATAATAATCCGTCTGTCTAGTGAATCCTATGGTTATTAGATTTGCCTTTTATTTACATCTGGAAAACGATACATTACAAATATCACCTAAGGCGAAACTGTCTTTCTGATTAACAAACTCAAATGCACAATATGCATGAAATGACCTCAAGTAAACTTTACGACATGGGATTCTAAGTAGTTGGTGTCCCACAAGTTGTACAAATAACGACCAGGTACTTCAGAATTCAAAGTTTAAAGAACCTTTAAACTCACTACCTTCTTTTCAATCTTCAACTAGTCCTCTCCTCACCTACAAGATGAAAAACAAATATGCAATCATCTACTTCTGCAGGAAGTGAACAGTGGTCCCAAAAAATAGAAAGATGAGATTCCAAGCAGCAATTTAAGAAACTAGTGTTGAATTCAACTTCTTCATCTTTTAAGATTATCCTCATTATCTTCCATACGATATCACGCGATCATAAGAATTTCCAAACTATGTCTGCTACTTCAGTGAAAGATTGTTATAACCTTTTAAATGCTCGCTAAGTCTCAGAATCCAAAAAGGAAGTTTTAAGACAATCTAGAATCCTATAGCTATGGACTTTGTTAATACGAACCTGCAACCACATCGCTGCCATATCTCAATCTTATGAATCTACACAAAATACCAAATTAAGGAAAAAGAAAAGAATAAATCCAGAATGTAGAACAAAATCAGCACCCTAGAATCACACAAATGACAAGACCTTAAAAACCATCTAGTCAAAGTAAACACAGAGGATCAATTTGACAACACAATGTCACAAAGTAGTACCAAACAAACGGAACTATTGTACATCTGAAAAGTTTAATGCACATGAAGTAGGTACTTTAAGCAGCTATCAAACACAGAAGGCATATATATATATCAACCCCACTTCACAGTATAAGAAAAGAAAATATAAAATCTTTCATAGACTGCAGTTAGTTACATACATTTATACAAGATATATCCATTGAGTATAATGAGGCATAGGATTCAATAACATCCAAATTTATAAATAACTGAATTGTGTGTAGATTACAGTCAATTATCTCTGGCAGATAATTTATACTGAAATGGTGAAGAATAAGATTGCTTCAGCGGCTAAACACAACAAACAGGGCAAACTACTAAACAGTAAACAGCCCTTACTGAACATTGACACAGAGCTATTAAACTACTAAGAAGATTTATGACTTCCACAATCATCAAATGCCTGCCCCAATCAAAGAAAAAAAGAAATCCTTCTGGGAGTCTGGGTAATGAAAGACTAAGCACACCTAAACTTGTATTCGTAAGTCAACCTAAGGGGTGTATTAAGAAGCAACTAAACTAGTATTAAGAAGCAGGGAGAGCAATAATTTTATCTCGCTGAAGGCTAAACTACTAAATAACCTTGAACATTCCAATCATAGCACTCAAGGAAGCACAAGGTGTGGAGTCTTCCACGGGTAGATGGTAGCAGTTTGACACAGACAACGTGGTAAGGAGGCAATTGACAACCTAGATTCTTCCTCCTCCATATTTTCTTTCATTGTATTTGTCCTAACATTTTCTCTCATTTTCTAGGTTCCGCCAAAGTGAACTCCACATCTCCAATTTGCAAAACAAACATCAAGCAAACTAAACACAAGTTACAATCCAGATTCCCTGAAACTCATCTATGACCAAGGTAACAGAATAATACATAATTGCAAAAAGATCATTGCACACAAATAGGTTTTGTAAATCATATCTATAGTCGAAATAAAACCAATCCCTCTGCCTATTCACATTCACGATAACAACCATTTCAACTGATCAAATAAAGTAGAAATTCTCACTTAGAAAAATAAACCCAACATCAGAATTACCTTCAAGGGTCCAACCATAAATCCTGGGAGAAGCAGCTAACATAGAAGTTAGCAATGCAGATGCAGTTGCAGTGTGATAGGGAAGCATCGATTCGACACTGCTCAACTCAACAGGAGACCTACAATCAATCACAAAACTTCTTTTTAAATCACATGCTTCAATTATTGGGAAGTAATTCAACCTGAAAGTAGTTTTTCTTTTTTTTTTTTTTTTTTTTTACTCGACCTAAAAATGCGAGCTGGGAGGGGCTTCTGAGTAGAGTTGATAAAGGGGGAGCGGGTAGTCGGCTTCGCGTTAAATCCACCAGCGACTCTTGCTGCCGCAGATCGGGCGGATGTAGTGGCGGAACGGATCATAGTCCTGGCGGCGATGGCTGCCATGGGAGGCTGGCTGAAATGAAAAGCTAGCGTTCGCAGCCGCAGGGTTTTGGTGGGGGTTAACAGCGATAAAGGAATTTTCTTTTTTAAAATTATTATTTCGGTAAAGAAAGAAGGAGGATGAATCCGATCGATTAATAATCCAATTTTGACCCGTCTCAAAGACCCAAAGACCCGCTAATTTACTTAAATTTTTTTCCTCTGTAAAAAGGCTAAAATGTCCCTGGCAAAAAACAAAAAAAAAGTTACTGTTCACCCGTAAATGAACAGTAACCGGTTTAAAAAAAAAAAAAAAAAAGACTGAACAAAAATCACGGGCTGAACATGATGCATTTTTCTCTGCAACAGTCTATAAATAGACTGAAGTAGAGGAATTGAAATGGAATTCAAAGAAAGCAGAAAAAAAAAGCTGAGGTGCGGAGCTGTGTGGAGAAGAAGGATCAGAAAATTAGCTAAATCGAATAAAACGGTTACTGCGAGTAGGATCGACAAAAGGTTAGTGCCTCAAATTAATATCTATTTCGGTAATGTTTTATTTGTTTGTTTGATTAATTTAGTTGTAATATATCCGAATTTGTTAGTATTTTGCCCGAAATTGTGAATTTTTTTCTCGGATTGGCGAATGTACGACCGGTGATTACTGCAAATAACAAATTTGTTGGGGGGGGAGTGAAATACCACCGGTCGCCGGCGGTATTTCACTGCATAATACCGCCGGCGACCGGCGGTGTTTTAAACGAACAATAGCCCCCGGAATCGGGCGTTATTTTGGAGGAAAATGTCTCCGGCGGTAATTTTGGGGAAAATACCGCTAGAGACCAGAGCTATTTTCCAAAAAATAGCGCCACGGAGAGAATTTTGGGAAAAATACCGCCGGTCGCCAGCGGTATTTTTCGGCGATGGCGGTGCGGTTTTTCCAACCGAACGGCGACTTTTAGGTCAACATTTTAATTTTTTTAAAACTTTAATTGCTTTATTATTCCTTTTATGTTTTATGTTATCAATTAATTTCGAATTGATAAATGCGTGTTTATATTATTGCAGATGGCAGAAGCATTTAAGTAATTAAAATTGAAATTTACCAAAACCAAGAAGGATGACAATTCGCATTTGGTTCAAAGAGGCACTGAGGCGACACAGTCATCCTCTGAGGAAGCAGGTCGACGAATGTCGCCGACTGCATCCGAGATGCAGAGAAGGGTGGCAAGAAGGGCACATGGGTCTTCGCGCTTTTCAAATGCAGCGAGGGAAAGTAACTTCGATTACAGTGAAACACCATTTGCCCCGCCATACATTGGAAATGCGGAGGAGGATGAAGCTAGGGAAAATGCGGAAAGATTTGAGAGGGACATGTCTCAGTCTTAGTCGCAGGGGTACATGGAAGGGTATTTGGGGCGGTTGGAGGAAGAAACGATGGGAAAAATGCCGAGACCCAACAAAGGAGTGAGAAAGGGACATAATTAATAGGGTCCTCACGTAGGTCAGTGTCAGGGGCTGGGGCCGATTCCAGTTCCGGGAGGGATGCCGGGTGGAAGGCTTACCGGCCTCTATATGGTCCGATTAACGGTGAACCTTCATACCCAAAGCTGTTATGGAGTTTTAAGGGTTATATTGCATACTACGTATGGCATCGACAGGTATCGTAATATGCTTTAGTACATTTTTCGTTATATAATTTTTATTTAGTTTCGCTTTATGATTATTTCGTGGGCGCCTAAAAAGTATTATTTCATTTACTAAACTACGCAGGAACGTGGTGTACTGTTGTGCCATAATGGGCACGAGCGGCTGCAAAGGTGGGATTTAGCCGATGGGAAAGTAAAAACCATAGTGGAAGAATCCGGGTTGTCGCATTTGGTATGGTGCATGCATCCAGAATTAGACTCTGCACTACTTAGCGCCTTTGTTGAGAGATGGCATCCGGAAACTAATTCATTCCACATGTCATTCGGAGATATGAGTATCACTCTCCACGACGTCACCTACATCTTGCGGATTTCGATTGGCGGACAGCCAATTGGGTGGAAAATTAAGCCGGCAGATATGAAAGTTCTGCTTTTAGAATTGTTGGGGATTGAGGAAGACGAACTCGGTAATCGAGATTTTGCAACTGTTAAAATGTCCCTCCTTCGAGAGCACTGTGTTAGCGGACATGTGGAGGCCGCCAATTCTGTCGCAGGGTATTTGTTGTGGTTGGTAGGAAACACACTGTTCGTGGATAAGAAAAAAACCCACGTTGTTGGGCATTTCCTGCCTTACCTCCGTGATGCAGAAGGCACAGCAGGACTTGCGTGGGGTGCAGCGTGTCTGGGCAACCTTTACTGCAATTTTGGTAGGGCTTCTAGGGCGGACGATGCCCAGTTAGGCAGTTGTCTGACCTTATTGCAGGTTTGTAAGACTTGTTTATAAATTATTTCAATACTTTATATAGGTACATTAAAATGAATAATTTGTTTTTCAATTGTTTTAATAGAGCTGGATATACGAGTACTTTCCAGCGTTTAGTCCTCCCCAGCTCAGTTCCTGGGATGCAGCGTTCCCTGCTGCAACGAAGTAGAAAATCGAAATCGGAAGGAAGCGGGAGCCTAACGCAGATTTGCTTTCATACAGTCGCACACTAGACGGAATGAAATCTAGAGAGGTAATATTTGTATGTCATTTAAATTTTGTACTGTTTATTACTGTATTAGACGACGTATTAGAATATTCATTTACTATGTTTCACATGAACTAGGTCAATTGGCTTTCTTTTGGGCCAAATTCTGAGGGAGTGCACCCAATAACCTTGTATAGGGGTCTTATTCATTGCTATGTGGTCATAGAGCCATATATGCCTGGTCGGTTCTTGTGCCAATTTGGATTCGTGCAGTTGATCCCTCACGCAGTTTTAGAGCCAAAGAGTTGCTACAGAGGGCCTGAAATAAAAAGGTACTCCTGCGTTTACGATATGAATCTTAATGTCCCGAACATGTACAAGAAGAATTCGGTAAAGGGGATGCAAAGGGCTGAGTGGGCTGATCAGGCGTGCCCTGAGTACCTCGACTACTTCCAGCATCGAACGCACGTGCGTGTCAGTCCAGACGACATGGAAGTGGACGACACATTGGACCCCAAAAATATGTCCGCGGTTGCGGTAAGCAATACAAATTTTTGCTTATTTATGTCAATTAATTATATCTGTTTGTCAATAATTTTGACTGTATTTCGATTTATCTTACAACTGCAACGGTTACAATATATAGCAAGTAAACTTTATTATTCTCATCCCCAAAACTGGCATGCCTTCCCCAGCTCCGTGAGGAGAAGTGCCATAGAGGAGGTGGCTACCCATTTGGAAGATTTGATGCCGGGACTGGAGTTATAAATAGTTGAGTTGTATTTTTTTCGCGATTTTATGCATTGTATAAAGTAATATATCATTTCGGGTGATATATACATATATATTAATTGACTTCACTAATGTTGTAATTAATAACATACAAACGTTAAAAGATGAGAAACTTATATTGTTAACGTATAATGAAACAAGTAACTTGTATTTAACCGACAACAGTGGGTGTGAAAAACATATACTACTAACACTCAGCAATCGATTTAGTCCTTAAGAATCAAATTTTTGTTTCAAATGGGTTTGCCACAGCTGCATGTCTTCTGAGACCCTGTTTCTCCACGTTGGATATATTGGCTGTAGCAATACCTCACCGGTCGTTAACAAAGCAATGAAATAATTGTGTCTTATCAAACCCATATTGATGAAACTGACCGGATCAGTCCAGACACCGGCCCCTACCACACAATCAGTAAAAAGTATTACTCTGCTGTGCATATAATGTAATAACCTGCTGGTATTTCGTTGCAACAAGTATTCCCAGCAGATGGGAATCAAACCAGTAAACCTCTTCTGCCGGAACTACATAACAATCGATCAGCCTGATTACTAATGCGTAATCGACTGGCCCAAGGACGAAATTCCACAAAGTAGCTTCATCCACGAGTTCTTGGTGCAAGGCTCTGCGCATCTGGTACCACTGCGACTCATCTGCATCATGTACGAAATAGGAAATTACTCTAAATCACAATGTCCATCAGGCACTACATTAATGTCCCCTATAATGTATTCGAACACGAACTGCTTCAGAAATACGGGAATGTCGTAAAGCCATTCAGATGCGTGTGGCTTCACAACCCTTCGTCTTCTCTGTCCGCCTGTGGATCGCCGACCTGCAAGTGTAAATCATATTAAATTTAGCATGTGTAGATATTTGTAAACACAGGGAGCATGCAGATGAAATACATATATTCGCACCTCGTTGTAGTGCGTTCCTCTAGGCATGCTCGTACCCTGATAGATCTCGCTGGGTGGCATTATTTCTCGGTCATCCCCTGTGTGGCCTACTAACCGGCCCATCTAGATCAACAGTTTTCGGATAAAGCGTCAAATGCACCACACACATCACCCTGTATATCTCAGCGCTTGGACGCGCCATTACATCTAGAAACATGTCATGCAACCTGCCTTCAGCGGTTTGCCTCTCCTCATGAGTTTCTGGAATATCATCATTTCCCAAATGCAACATCTTCCAGAAGGCGTTTACATTGATATGATCAATTGGTTGGTACGCGTGCACCAACTGTTGCATCTCACATGCACATGGCAGACCGCAACTAGTTCGGAGTTCGCAACTACACACAGCACCATCTTTCTCGATAAGTCCAACTCTTGATGTATATTCTTCCTGCAGTAGTGTAATACTAGCGAAAGACAATCTACCGTTGAGTCTACTATAAAGTAAGTAGTCGCTCTTCCAGTAAGTTTTGCTGCGCGAAGATTCCATTGCAGTACGGATTTTATCAAAGTGATGCCTTATCATAATATTAATGTCGTTGAAAATACTTGGAAATGTCTTTCGATCCATATCAATTGCCTTCTTCAATTGTGCATTCTACCCTAAAAGACAATTCACATAAAAATTTAACATGTAGCACACAAAATTATATAAAAGACCATGTAATTATACAAAATAAAAATCATAAATCAAAGTTATAAATAACTTACATGTTCGTGGTGTGCGAGCCGTAATACTTTATACTTTTCGTCCAACATGACACGAATTTGTCCTTGTGGGGTTCCAACCACGTGTTTTTCAAGTATGGAATAACATTTCTGAATCTAAATTTATTTTCATACTTAGTATCAATGAAATCCACAGCTTTCGTGAACTGTTCGTATGTCAGGGCTTTAACAACGCGGCTCCAACGATATACAAACACGTCAGTTGTTTTTTTATCGTTGCCAGCCGATAATACGTGTTTCTTGATATCCATTTCAATATGTCTCCTACACAGTAGTTGGGTAGCACTTGGGAATACTAGTTCCACCACATTTATTAAGGCAAGTTCCCGGTCAGTGACGACCACATGTGGGTATCTGTTTCCCGCGAATAGCTTGCTCAATTGCACCAACCCTCAATAATAGCTCGGTGTGGTCTCATCCCTCATGAAAACGAATGCGATATGAACATACTGATATGTGGGTAATAGAGCCACTATTTGCAGCAGCGGCATGTTATACCTGTTCGTCTTATACTTCGTATCCATAAACAACACGTACGGAAACAAAACAAGCAGACGTGGCGCCTTCTTGTGTGCAAAGAAAATGTGCCCGACTGCATTACTATCGTCATCACATTCGTGCGTATAGAAGTATTCGTGATCATGCAGAAGTTTAAAGAAATACTACATGTTAGTCATACCTCCCCTAGCCTACTTTTTACTTTTTGCTTTTTCATTGTACACCTGTTGTATGTGGCTGATATTTTTCGGATCATCCGCTTGCAACTTGGCCAATATATGCATCGGTCTGATGTTAATACTAGACATGTCGGCAATCTTCTTCTTCTCCAATTCTGTTAATCGTGACTGCGCTCAATGTCAATTTCGAACTCCTTATAATTCATGATTGTGATTACCGTCTATGACCTCTAACTTCCAGTTGCCCCCAGCAATTTCTCGGCCCTTAAGGTGAAATGGACAGTTTATCATCTTGCTGCTTGTATTTGCCCGCCTGGTTTTCCCTTCAGGTAGGGGTGGCTTATCTCTAACTTTTTCTGATCTTTCGCACCCTATCTCAACTCTACATTTTCTCCCTCTTTAACGAACAGACCCAAAATCTTCAAAAAGGAAATAATTTTTGCAGTCATATTATTTTCAGCTGCTTGTGTGTTAACCCAAGCCATCATATCTTCCCTACTGCTGAACTCTTCGTTCGTCCGAAATACATCGGTGTGGTCAGCATAAATGCCATCTCTCTCAACACGGAAATCCTGTTCAAAAAATAAGCAAAGGTGGTTCATCATACTTAAACGTAAAATTTTAGATGCAACCAACAAATTGGGCAATAATCTTGTAGCTCTGAGTCGAAATTCTGACATAATTACTTTTAACAGAGGTCGGAGGGATATTGTGAATGGGACGAAATTTTCGGTCGAAAAAATCGAGGAAAAATCGGTTTTTCGCCGGAAAAATAGGACGAAAGACGCCAACGGTATTTCTCCGGCGAAAAACCACCGGAGAAAGACGCTGGGAAATACAGCCGCCGTCTGGCGGTATTACTAATACAAAATACCGCAGGCGACCGGCGGTTCCCCTAGGAATACCGCCGATCGTCGGCGTTATTTCCGGGCGTTATTTCGTCCGGAAATACCGCCGGTTGCCGACAGTATTCCTATGGGAAATACCGCCATTTTGCATGGCGATATTTCTCTGGGAAATACTGCCGGCGGCCGGGGGTATTTCCCAAAAATTCCGCCCGGGGAGATACTCTCCACGGCCGAAATGTGACAGATACTGCAAAAAATTGCTGGATAATAGCAGATCCGGAAAAAAAATTCCCCAAAATGGGTTTCTTTCCTGGCAAATGAACGGGTATACAGAAAATTTTTTCCGTCTAACTAAATTCAAGTAAAAAAATATATAGAGTATTTACTTACAGTGTAATATTGATCGACTTCGGGTATACATGTCATATTTGAAGAAACGTGTCACTGATCAAATGTAAAACAAGTATCTTCTGCGGTTTGAAAAATCCTAAACTCTTACATTTATAGATGAAATGGTCTGCACTATTACGCATGTGACTTTTTGTTTTTTTATTTTAGTATCAGGGGTATTTTAGACTTTTCACAAGAAAATGTTACTGTAAATATCAAAATGGTTACTGCGAAAAACATACCCCATTTTTTTTTACTCCGTACTACTTCAAAATTATTGAAAAACAAACGATTGAGAAACAAATTTAGAGTGTCCCAACTACAATCAACACGCATGTTGCCTCAAACTTCACTAGAGTGTGGACGATTACATTATTAGCTGTTTGTACTAAAAAATAACCACGCAGTTAGCCTCCTTGAGGCCTCGTGCCAGCCCGACCAGTTCCACCGCACCTTGATGCACAACATCCTCCCCTCGCACCGTCAAAATAACCAACGCCATGCATATTCCCAATGAGCAAACTGGACGTCCATCCCATCTGGGCGATCAACCCCACCGCCAACACTGCTGACATGGCCTCAGCCTCATCTGGAGAGAAAACATTACATTTACCAATTTCATGGCCTCTCCCCAAAGCCACCTTCCTTCCTCATTGCAACAGAAAATTCCACTTGCTTCCCGCAGGGTAGTAGGGGGTATGCCGCATCGAAAAATACCTTGATGCCAGGCGGCACAGGTTGCAAAAATGATGTGATATGTATTCATCGACCAATAACGCAATATTAATAATTATTTTATGAAAGATGTAGTTAATCTGCCATATAATTTGTTATGAAAAGTACCAATAATTAAATTAGTTGAGATAATATCATTACTCTTCTGAATCAAAATTACTCTTAAAACTTAATTCTTAACCTTTTTTTAAAAAAAAATTTTAATAGAGGTATTGTGTAAGCACAAATTTGATGGTTTTTTTCCAATTTTTTTTTTTATATAATTACAAAACAACAGAAATATTTTTTTTATTCTTATCCAAACAAATTCTAAAACTTTTTGCCCTTATGTGATTATCTTGGTCACAATGTTTGTATTGTTTTCGCAAATCTTCAAATGATTGTTTGAACCGCCTATACTACTACTAAAATGAGCGCAAAGATATTAACACCAAACTACAAAAGATAAAATACCAAAATAGTAACAAATTAAACTAACAGAGACAAATGTAGTGTCAATTTTCACTTGTAGACCTTTTTGTTCGTTTCTTCTCATCAATTTTCACTTGTACTTAACAAGTCTTTTATAATTCATTGAAAAAAAAGGTGGGAGTTGAAATTATTCTGATCTCTTACCAAACTGCAAGAATCTTGAACTAAACTAGTCACAAATACATACAAGAAAGTGCTGTTTTTTTTTTTTTTTTGGGAGAAATTAATGATCCCAGACAAATTAGGTACAACAACAGTAAGCTAAGCATTATTTCACTCTTTTGTATGGACAAAAAGAATCAAGTTTTTGGCCTCAATCTCAATGTCTTGAGGTGCTCTTGCTTCTGCTCATCTTCTCTATGACATTCTGTAACAATGGCACACAAAGCCCTTGAGATGTTTGATCTCCATTTGTCCGGGAAACCTCGGCGTTCGTTCTCCGGCTAGATAAGCTCCTGTGTTGTCTGAGGTCCATTGTGTTTGAAAACTGCAAGGTTCTTCCTCTGTTTCCTGGTTTTATTCCCATGAGCAGCCCTAGAGACACACTCTTGTCTGGAAAGAATGATGCTGTGGACTAATGTGCGAAGTAAAGAAACAAAAAACCATTATGAAAGATTAGACAAAAAATAGTAGATGTTAGCATCCAGAACAATTTTTCATCGTTTTTCCGGTACATATTGAAAAAGGGTAATTTTGAAAAAATATTGAAATATTACTTTGAACGCTAATACTAACTCTGTCAATAACAGCTCCATCGTATTTACCTCCGTGTCGAGATTGGAGGATGAAAATGATGAGAAACTTGGAGAGGGTATATCCAAGGGGGGTTGTTCTCCTGGTGTGGTTGCTGCTGCTGCTGCTTGAGGCTGAGAGTTGTGTGTTGCTACAAGTCTCAAGTTAATGTTTCCAAGTCCAAGTGGCCATCCATTTGGTGCTTCTGTAATCTGTAAAATTAAGGCTTCATTCAGAAGAACATACTCTCTTTGTAAAAGTCCGGACTATTCTAATGAAAGGGAGGGAGTACTTCAATATAGGATGACTGATAGAGCCTTAATTTAAGCAGTTTAAAAGTACTAAAATTTTCAACAATGGAATTCTGGCATTAGAACTGCAATTGATCTTAACTCAATTAAGTCCTAAATCCTAGTCAAGCCTTTGTAATTCCCAGACTTCCCTGAAATGCATAAGAAACCAAAACAACACAAAGAGGGAGGGCCGATTTTATTCTGTCGAACAATAACAAAGCATAAAATCATAGCTTTTCCCTCATTTGTATGTTATCAACAAGCGAGTGAGAAAGTAAAGTTGACCGGAATAAAACAGAGAATCTAAACCCGACCCAAAATTTCTGGACTGAAACCATCCAAAACATGTATGATGTTAGATTATCTACAATGAAACAGAGAGCAACCATTGATGAACTCCTTCTTCCAGCATCAACAATTGAAACTTGATAAAAACGCAGAGAGAAATGAATACTTCATATCACCAAAGACAAAGCTTTTCAACAACAATCAAGCAATCACTAACAGCATCAGTTCCAAGAATATCCAAGCACACAAATTAAACCATGAAAAAGGGCTGATTTGTTTGTTACCTCCACAACCATATTCCAGCCCAGAAAAGAAGCCTCGGTGGAAGGAAATTAAAGGAAGACCAAATAATGGTGATCACAGAATCATCCAAAAAAAAGGCAAAAGCGCCTCCAGAAAGGTTATTGGAAAGACAGGACGTATGTTAGAAACAAACTGGAAGGCCCCCCAATTCTTTACTATTCTTGAGAGCTGAATAGTCTCTAAGGTCCTACCTGTGATCAGCTCAGTATTTGTACCAATCTGACACCACACGAAAACCCGAAATAAACCTGATCTTCTGCTAACCTGAAACACGACTCGATGAAGAAGCGGTTGAAGGGTTAAGAGTGAAGTGGTTTGCACTCTGCCATGGGTAGGTGTGGAGTCTCTTTAGGGAGTGATTAGAAGCAATTAAGATTGAAGAATCCCTTCAAACCGTAACGTAATTATGGCAATTGACTTGTACGTTCCTCTGCAACACAGTGATTTCGCACGATAGTTAATCTGACAGGATGTGTTCGGTTGTTGAGGTTTAATGTCGGTGTCCCTTGTTGCCTATAGGAATAATAATAAATAAAAAATATAAATAAATTAGTGTATATAGTTAAAAAAGAAAACTTTATTCTTCCCATATAAAAGTTCTGTCTTGAGTTGTATTTTGTCTTTGTGAATGAGGTAGTCTCATGTCCGACATGTAATACTTCCACTTTTAAAATCGATATACATGTTTTCTTCCATATATGCAATACTTACTGTTTTAATTTAACTGCGATACATTAACTATATATGATACGAGATACATTAAAGGTTATGTAATACATCATATGTTAAAATTAATACTTATGCTTTTGTAGCATACATAAGATATTTTAGAAACAAAATTCGATATGTGCGTAGTTGAATAATCTAATGTGTCAGATGTAAGTTTTTGCGTTTGTGACTAGGAAGCAATAATTTATGTAGAACAATACATAAATTATAGTAAATAAAACTATTTTGTGATTGTTACCTTCTAAATTTGGCTATTCTTTTCCTAGTTTTAGAAATTTGTTTCCTCACTTGAGTGTGCTTTTTTTTTTTTTTGGGGGTACTATATGGTGCATACTATAAATATTCTCTTTATTTATCTATGGGGAGATAAAATTTGTTAGCATGGCTTTGTTCTTTTCTGAAGATAATTAGGAAAAGTATCACTTTTTTCTCAAAAATATTACACAAAGAAACAACATCATTTTTATAAAATTCACAATTTAAATTTAAAAATTCCCTCTATAAACTCACTCACATAAATAAAAAAAAAAACATAATCATTACACTTTTTCTTCTCTTTTTTACACAAATCCCCAAAAGAAATTCCCTCTAAAACAAAATTCTTTCCTAACTATAAAATTTCCTATCCATAGTACTAAGAGAACACACCTAACAATCATTTAAGATATGTTTAGTTGTGAATTTGGTGGGGACTCTGGGGAGTCGGGAGAGGAGGCCAAAAAGTAAAGGGTGATAATTTTTAGTACAATAGGAAAATACTTATACGAGTGAATATGATATAAATATGAGAATTGGAGAACAGAAAATGCGACATGAACCGAGAATTGGAGTATATAGTTTTGTTATGGAACTATTCGTTTCACGAAGAATGAACAATACAATGACATCAGTAATATTTTTTTATATATAAATCAATTAGAATTAGGTTTTGACACATTAGTAAATCAAATGAGTTGACAAAAACACAAATAATTACATGACTTTAATTTAGAATTAAAAATTGGTCCATACACAAATCTATCAATTCAAAGTGAGTGCCAAGTGCCGAGTCAATGTTGCCGTATAGTATTAATTTAGAAGTCTTTGTAGGATGATAATGACACAAATAATTTGCTCGGCCCAATTTGAAAACAGTAAAAAATAATAATAATAATAAATAAAGGCCTGTGATTTTGCAACGACGACGCAAAAGTTGGTTTGAGTAGTTATTGTCACAATTATTTATTTGCGTAAATAATAGGTTTATTTATTATATGTCGTCGAACCAGTGAGTCACGGGGTTGTACCCTATGGGTTAGCCAAATTAGGACACTTCACTTATCTAAAGAAAAGGGAAATTCGTGATTTTAAAATTAAATCCTAATAGAAACGAGTTAAGTGTCCCAACAGTATTGACTCACAGAGGGTCATCTAGAGTTCTCAATTTCTACCTCAAATTATTTTCCTTTGCAAAGAATTCGTCCAATAAAATAGTTTGATTTTTATTTTTAACTGTTGTATCCCCAATATTTAAACTCATAACCTCCGGTTTAAAAGATCCTCCCATTAACTGTCATCCCAACTCCATATTTATATTTACATTTGTCTCCAAAATGGGACCCATAAATTTGAAGTTATACAATACATCTCTTAACCTTGAGAAATTATTGTGTATTAGATGCACCACGTAACATGGTGCAGTCAGATATATTCAGGGGTAAGATGCTATTTTGAGGAGAAAAAAAAAAGAAGTAATGTACATGTAAGTGGCTTAGGATGTGAATACTAATGTATCATTGATTTATTACACTATTTTTCATGAATGCATCGAATATATCTAATAATCACACTCACTACCTCGACCCCATTCACCAATCAAATACGCATCTTACATCAGTGTAGCGCGCGTGCGGCCCAGAACATCTAAGGGCATCACACATCTTACATTTATTACCGATGAACATCTCCAACTTTGTCATACTGTACCTACTTAATTAATGAATAAACATGAATAATCATTAAATATAGTGTACACACAAAATGTACTACTGTGTATGTGATGCATGCACATGTCACACTTACAAATAAATTTCATAACATATAATTTTTAAAAGATTAAAAAAAAAATTATATATATTTCACGAAACTTTTAAATGCTTCTTGAGATTTTGAAAAATTATTTCCCTACTATCAGATATTAGTATAATAATTATTTTTTTTAGTTTGATCAAATTTTAAATTTTCCATATTACAAGTAGGAGAAATGATCGGGGTGATAAAAATTATTTCACTCACCACGTGCATTAAGTATACTAATTATACTACTTCAACTTATTCATCGAAAAATACATTTTGAAATGTACTACCATACAGGCTCAAATGTCTGATACTATCGACGGCTAGTAGCGGTGGCAAGCTGGCCGCGACGGAAGGGGTACTGATTTTCTGAACTCCGGCGAGAGCTTTGGAAAAAGGTCAAGATCGACTCCAAAACTATATTGAAATTTGAAGAAAGAAAAGTCTAAAAACGATTAATTGATCGATGCATGTGATTTTGACGATTCTGATTTTCGAGTTTTTTACCAAAATAACACATTTTACAAAACTAATTACCAAAATAACACAAATTCAAAACTAATTACTTAAATAACATTTTTTTTGCCCAGTCAGCTTTTAAATGCCCAGTCAGCTTCTTCTTCCTTCCTCTCCTTCTTCTTTCTCACCCACCGCCGCCCACCGCCGTCGCCGCCACCCAACAAACTCTCATCTTCTTCTTCTTCCTCTTCCTTCTTCTCCTTCTTCTTCTCCTCCTTCTTCTCCTCCTTCTTCTCCTCATCATCTTCATCACTCTCATCTTCTCCATCTTCTTCCTTCTTCTTCTTCTTCTTGTTCTTCCTTCTTCCTCTTCTCTTCATCTCTCTCCTCTTCTCCTCTTCTTCTCCTCCCACCGCCACCCACCTCCGCCACCCTCACCACCACCGCCGCCGTCGCCAACGACTTCATCTTCTTCTTTCTCCCTCGTCCTTTCTTTCTCCTTCCTTCTTTCTTCTCATCCTCCTTCTTCTTCTTCATCTTCAAACCCATGTCTCATCTTCTTCTTTTTCTTTTTCCCCTTCCTCTTCTTCTTTTCTTCTTTCTTCTTCTTCTCCCTCTCCTCTTCTTCTTTCTCCTCTTCTTCTCTCCCTCTCCCCTCTTCTTTCTCCTCTTCTTCTCCGGCGCTGGAAGTGATGGATTGGAAGTGGCGGCGTGGAGAAATGGTGTGGGAAGGATTTTGCCCAAAAGAAAAATTTTGCCCAAAGAAATAATATTTAGGAAGAGGAAGGAGGAGGAGAAGAGGAGAGAAGAAGGAAGAGGAGAAGAAGAAGATGAGAGTTTGTTGGTGGCGGCGGCGGCGGTGGGCGGCGGTGGTGAGAAGAAGAAGGAGAGGAAGGAAGAAGAAGCTGACTGGGCATTTAAAAGCTGATGGGCAAAAAAAAATGTTATTTAAGTAATTAGTTTTGAATTTATGTTATTTTGGTAATTAGTTTTGTAAAATGTGTATTTTGGTAAAAAACTCCTGATTTTCAGACTTAGTGAAATGTGCCGGAAATTGGCAGTCATAATTGTTAGTAGTAGAGTGCCGTATCAGTCGGGTTAGGAGGAAACGTTTGACCGGGGTGATGCCCCGATCACCTTAAATTAATATTCTCTCGTTTAAAAATAAAAATTATTTTTAACTTTTTACATAAATGATTCAAAATAACTATCAAAATTTTTCTTTATAGTATGTATGGGCAAGTATGAAAAAATGTGTCAAAAAAAGTTAGAATGACATATACTTTAAATCGGAAGGAACTAAAATGTGATGAATGGTTGTTTCATTTTCCAACTTGTTGCCTATGCTACAAGGCTACAATCTTGCATTGATTGTCCACCAAAAACCACGTAGTGTGAATTAATTATGATGATGAAAAGTAGTACTAATTCATAAATTAATGCGTCTCCACCTGAGATTTACTACTATTATTTAGAAGTCCAACACAAATATAATTACGTATTATCCATAATTAATTCATACCTAATTAATAAAGATATAAATAGAATAAAGTGTGTTAAATTAGGTAATTTAGGTGTTGTACCATAACGTTCATAATAAATTATACATTAGTCAAAGCAGACCCTCTAATAGAATGGATGGAGTATCAATTTTCCAGAATGCCCACACAGTCCCAGATTGATTTTGTATTATCAATCGTTATTGAACAATTTTCTAAACCTTTCTTGTTTTTTGATATTAAAAAAAAAAAAATTCAAGCCAAAATGGACCGTACAAAGCAGAAATGCAAATATTTGAGCTTAGAGGTATTTTTTTTAACTTTTTATTTTTATTTTTTAAGGATAAAATAGTAGACTGGGTTGGACAGATACCCATTGGATTACCTAATGTGGCTGGGCTTAGAGTTACCCAATGAATACCCTTGTAATGCTTTTGAGAATTAATTCCCAAAAATTGAAATAACCCAAACTGTAAATTGAATTAATTCACAATAAACTTTTATATACTTCTCACGTTTGCTGCTATCGTAATATATAATACCTTCTCACATAATCATATTGTCAAAACTACACGGTTTTACTAACTACAATTGCCTATTTTAATTATTCTAACTAATAAGCATGCATGACAACACTAAACTAACCCCTAACTTTTTTGCCCAAAAGCCACCTAAGCCAAATTATCAATGGACGGGCTTTTGTAATTAAATATCCAATGAGCTTGTGCGTTTTTTTGGGTCCATGAGTAATTTCAAAAGGTCTAATTGTTTTGGACCATACAAAGAGAAATAACAGGAGTAAAATAAAATACTTGCATTTGTGTGTAAAATGTGCACGAGATGTGCAACTATTGTGCAGGATATGAAATATGTTTCTGCAAAATTCATGCATAAAGCATGTACTTTTGTGCAACTAATGTGCAAGATATGGGATCAAAAGTGGTTCAATGGCAAAGAAAACAATTAAATATATCTGCAAAGTTGCAAGTTTAAATCCCCATTAAAAATAGTTTATCAAGTTAATGTAGAAGTGGGATTCATACAATCTTGTGTTTGAAAAGAAATAATAAAAAAAGTGCGCAAGAAAGTAGTGGATGTGTTTAATTTTCAATAGATTGATTCCCTATTATCTTTTAGGAACCGTCCCCTCGATTAGAGCAAAGGTAAAAGATAAGATTGCCAGCTGTCGAGAATGTGCGGACCTTGTCGCCCGCCTTGAGCTTGTAGCATTGATGGGCCTCCTAGCCTTGGCAACCCATATCCAACACTTTCCTTCCTCCAAACACCCACATCCATCAAAACCACCAATGTTGCTCCATCCTCCATTTTGACATGTTTGAATTTCATTCTAGCATCCCAAAAAAATTACAGCAGATATATATGTCCGCCAACTATTTACTGAAAGTACGCTCCTTCACTGCCCCCGTCACTTTCATCTTCAAAAATTCAAATTGGTATTCTACAATATAGATTATGAGACATGCAGATACAGAGGAAGATCAAGCCTGGAGATGAAAATTTATTTTTTGCGCAAAGAAGAGAGTCATGAATTGTTCGAGGGTTTTGGTTTTATGCGTGCGTATGAAAAAGTCCACATTGGTTGGTAGAGGTAAGGTGAGATGAGAAGTCGGTATACGTTTCTGAATAATTCTATTTCTTTCAGTGTCCATAAATTAAATGTTTTTCGTTTTTATTTCTTTTTTCTTTGAGATTGCAGCCATTGGGCGTATGCTAATGAGGCCCATGATTAATTTCCAAATGCCTAATTTAGACAATACAAAGTGAAATAACATGAGTAAAATAAAATGCTTACATTTGTGTGTAAAACGTGCACGAGATGTGCAAGACATGAAATATGTTTGTGCAAAATACATGCACATAGCACGTCCTTTGGGTGCAACTAATGTGCAATATATATATATATATATATATATATATATATGAGGATGGAACATGGTTCAACTACAAAGATCACAAGTAAATATCTGCAAATTTGAAGGTTTAAATGCCCACTAAAAAGAGTTTATTAAGTTAATTTAAGAGTAAGGCCCACATCATAGGCGGAAGAGGGGGGAGAGGGGAGGGGAGCCCTAGGAGCGCGGCCCCCACTGACTTGGCAAAAATTACTTTTTTGTCTCACTAAAATTTAAAAATTTTCATTTGTGCCCCCCAATCACTATTAATTTTAAAATATTCAATATATATCACATGTCATTCATTTCAATAAAAATAAGATTATCGTCTACTAATTCAAAATTTTCTTATTTTTTCTCACTGATTTATATATCATGTAATCATTAATTTCTTACATACACCGTTAATGTTATATATGTGCCCCCACTAAAATTTCTTTTTGCCATGTCCGGTTCGAGTTTAAAATCATTGTTGAAAACAAGTTTTTGGCATTTTTGAATGTCCAAAGTCTAGGATGTTAGGATTTGTTCTATTGAAGTTCCTAATTGCCAATTGGCTCTCTCTTCTTTCTCTGTTTGTTCTTCTTCTCTTCTAATTTAATTTGATAAATCCTAACACATGAAAATTTGGGGCTTTGAGACGGCCGCTCGCCTAGTGACACTCACAACAGCAACATTTACAAGCCGGTCGAACGGCAATTGGGACCGTGCCCTTTTTTCGCCTGAGAGCTAGGTTTTTCTCCATTTGCATAATCCATGAACAAAGAAACTTAGCCAATAAAATTAGCTTAGGAAGTTCAGATTTTCTCCCAATAAGCCTTAGAGACGTTCGTTCCCCTGTACTAATCTTTCATCCAAATTCTCGCGTGAAAATTTATGTACAAAATTGGCATTCACTACTAGAAATAGGGGCCTTTTACGACGAATTTTCTGGACGTAAAAAGTCATATTTTTGTCGTAAAAAGTGTTTTCCGTCGAGTATTCCGCCTCCACGTATGTCGTTGTCAGAGGCTCCGACGTAAGAAATCTTACGTCGAGATTGAACGGGACGGTGTAAATGGAAATTATACAACGAGTGCCTTTTCTGGACGTAAAAGTTCATTTTTTGGTCGTAATTACTTATCCATCTAAGTTGTATAAAACTTATTTACAACTTCAAAACTCGTCGTAAAACTGCGAAAACTCGTCGTAAAAAAGTGGCATTTCTATAAATTAAATTTATTTAATGATTTTTTAAAAATAATTGCTTAAGAAGATAACCTAAACCATTTCGATAAAGTATCAATATAGAAATGAACAATTCCTAAATAAAAATGTTTTGCACTAATCCACATTAAAATACTCTATTAATATATTTTAAATAGTCATCAAAAGTAATCAGCCTAACACTTAATGTGTTTTCTTTCAAAACTAATCACCCTAACAATTAGAAGGTATTTTCTTTCAAAAGTAATCAACAATTAGCTTTGCATATTTTCCATCTATTTCTACTCCTGCAAAATAGTTTGCAACCTTGCATCTCTTTCTACTCTCGCAAAATTGCTTGCACCACAAAAAGCCATCAAAGAGCCTGCAAATAGAGAAACAGAGCACACATTTAGTTCCTAATTATATTTTCACATGAAAAAGAAGACTCATATGATATATCTAAATCAATATCCACTTTGGATCAAATATTAATTGTCCAAAAAGTACATATTAGGTTCAGTTTCACATAAGGAATCTTTTCATTGGCCAAAGTGGTAGTAAAAAACTTCATGCCCCAACAAATTTAAGCTACTCAGAACCACAAATTTCGTCCAATCACTTTGCTTTGTTTTGAGAATTCAGAAGGAGCATGGATAGAAAAAGACCAAAGAGAGAAAGCAAAATTATAAAACTAAGTAATGCCTGGCATATTGGCATTGTAAATTAAACTTAGAAACTTAGATGGAAGAACACGAGAGCAACAGGCCATGCGTATGGTTCTATAAGTGGAGAGTAGAGAGTGTGAACTGTGGAGTAGTTGGAATTACGAACATATGTTTGAATCATTTCAGAAGTTGCTTTATAAAGCGCCAAAACCCAGAAACTAAAGAATTCACCTTTCCAGCAAGCAAGTGCATCCCCTGTTCTCATGTCTTTTGCAAGTAAGCAAATGGAGGAAAGCATCAAATTCAAATTACCTTCCTTTCCTACCTCTATAATTAAGGAAGTCTTAGGACAGTCATCGCAAATTACAGATAAAATCATAAAAGATTACTGAATAAAAGATAACATGATAATTATAGATAAAATCATAAACGCAGCCACTAACAAATTAAAGTTTCTGAGAGGTCACATTATATCTTTGTAAACTCCACCACACTAGAAAAGAACTGGCTAGATGTCTCAACGTAGTTATTGCAACCACGATACATTTACTGGACATGCTGTTTAACTCATGAACAATATCTAAGGAAAATTATGATGATTTCAGTGCAGACCAGTGCTCAGCTCTGTTTAATGAAAGCAAACACATAAGCAGATAATATGTGTGAATATGCCTAATGAGCCCATGTATGAAAATTTCACTATGGTGGGAAAACCCAAAGTGACAACACTAAGAAACTGTCCGGTAATTGAAACTTTGAACAGGTGTGCCATGTGCATGCAGAAGTGGGCTCCCATAATTTGGACTTCGCCAAAACTGCCAATGGAATGATTGTAGCTGAAAGAGAAGAAAATTAAATTACACCAAACTACATTCTTGAGGTTTATGATGACACTAGAGGCTTCACTTCCTGGTTTTCAAACTGGGGTCAACTATGCCCCTGGTACAAGTAGCAGACTTATTAAATATTTAGCCTGCAGATTTATTATTCTATTGTGATGTTGGTCAACTATGCAGATTTTTTAAACTACTCCTGGTCAACTATGCTATTGCAAGTGCCAGAAAACTTTTTGCTACTGGCAACAAGAGAAAGTTCATTCAATTTCCAGGCACTAAAAGTTGTTTCTAGGCATAACTTCTTTCGTTTCCTGTTTTTTTTTTCCTCTCCTCCTTTTTGGCTGGACTGTCACACATGTACAGAAGAAAAGAGAAGCTCAATTATGTGAATACCAATTTATGTAAATCCAACGTCACTCAATGTCAAAGTAAAGAAGAAGAAGAAGTGATTGCACAAAAAAATCATAAGCTTCAGAGTTCAAACCTATGAGTATGAATGTCCACTTCATCTTTTCTCGCACCCAATAAATCTAATCTCACTTCAATCTGTAGCTTATCTTTGCACTGAGGTGATTGCACAAAAAATATTCCCAAATTCAGATCGATGAAAGTGGAAATATAGCACATATCCATAACCTAATACCAAATTACAGATAACTCAGGTTCCTTTATTGCATAATAAGAGTGATTAATCATATAAGTATACAAAAGTATCAAACTACGGGACCGCAACCTTAAATTAGAAAATCTTGCATTCATACTTCAGATGAAATCTTATTAATCAAAGAAGATTTGGTCCATTGCTTACACACTTATCCAGCTATTATTTCTCAAACTGGATGTGTAAGTGGTTCAAGTACCTTCTTTTGTGTCAGAATTTCACCGCTAATCTTGAGAATCCACTCTCGATCATGCAGTAGCCCTAAAAATCATAGGAGGGAGTGAGCTATTTTTTCAAACAGTTCCTAGTTCAACTAACAATTTCTAGGTAGAAAGAATTCCACTGCAAACTGAAGATGACTTGGCAACACTATGATATGCAACCAGCAGCCACTGCGTCTCACAAAATTATGAAAAGACTCATCTTTTTTCTACAAGTGATTGTCAATGGAGTAACTAGTCTCTAGAGTTGAGCTAGTATACGAGTTCTTAGAGTTAGTGTCTGCACATGAACATCTGATTCAACTCAAAAAGATCACAACAATAGGAAAATCAAGAACCAGTAAGTTTTCATCAGGTGACAGAACTAAACCAAAACAAATAACTCCTAATATACCGTGATATAGCAGGCATGGTCAGTGAGCTAAGCATTCTGAACCCATGGAGAATTGAAGCAATGCTTAAATATGGTATAGTGCCATCCTCGAGAAATTCCTCAGTGCCCTCTCTTCTTTTCACAAAGTCAATGTCAGCAATGGATGCAGCCACAGTACCTAAAACAATTAAACTGTCGAAAAAATGATATTATTACTAAGTACAATGGAATAGTATAAAACAGATTTTGATTCAAACCTCCACTGAAGTAAGTCTTCTTCAATAACTTAGCAACTTCTGTTACAGTTTCAGTGGATCAAAAATGGGAAGGGAGAAAGAGAGATCAATAAATTTTGAAACAAAAGAAAATTTGGAAATCAGTTCAGCAGTGGATGAAGGTTTCCAAATTGAGATTCTCTGATGAAAATATAACTTTTCTTATTCTCCAAGATTTAAGATACTTAATCAATGAAACAAAAATGCTAAAGAAGAGAGAAGAATGTGAGCTTACAAAAACCTAGCTCATTACCATTTCGCACAATGAGGGCTCCAAGACCAGTTGGATATCCAAATATCTGAACAAGATAGACAAATACATTTAAGAATTAGGGAAGAAGTACCACCCTCAAATGTAAAATTATTACCTTGTAGAATGATATTGCAACAAAGTCAACTTTATATTTGGACAAGTCAGGCAGTTCTGTGGCACAGCCTTTTGCTGCATCAATTAAAATCTTCCATGATCTCTGTTTTCAAAAAGAAAGCCAGAAAAGTTTTTCGAGACATGTCATAGAATCTTTGTGGCAAAAGACAAAGCTATAAAAATGGTACTCTGTTCTCTCTGTCTCTCCATCTCACACAAGTCAAATACACATGATATATACACAAAGAAGCGTACAACAAGATGCATGCTTGTTGAACTTGAAAAATTGTCTAGGTTGAAGCTCATACCTGAGAAGTTGCATTCGGAGGGAAAGGCAATTAACAGAATAAATAACATGTGATGTGAGAAGGAAGATATTCATCAGAAAAAGATTATGGATAAGCAACATAGAATACAATCACAAAGTGCAAAACCCAAAATTTAATTATGATTATCAGAGATCTCTATTGTACTATAGTCAAAGCCAGAAGCCGTGCAATCTAAGAACAAAAACCTCAAAATTACACAAAAGAACTTTAAAGATGGAAGCACAAGAAGCTCCCAATCATGGGACACTGAGGAGCCTCTACAGATATCTGAAGTTTATTTTGTTTCTGGTCCTCTGGAGAAATCTGAAACTGCTTGAGAGTACTTGCCCATATATGATTAATATGTATGTAACATTTCTACTTACACAAAGATGTACATAGCTTATGTTGTATAATTGAGCAGCAAGTGAACTGGTGGTGTTTTTTCTTCATTAATTCAATTACAGTGTAATTTATTTATTTCATATTATGTAATTGGCCAGGCACATGGCATTACAGTGTACATAGCTATATTTTCTAAACAAATACTTGCCTCATAGTTCCATGGCTTCTTCTCTTGCATTTCTATCCATCAAGAAAAGCAGCACATCTACTATAGTAATTCCAGTAAGCTAAGATGAGCAGTTGATGAAGAAAACTTAAACAGAGAAATTACATATTACATGCATGACAAATATGACAAAACATAACAAGACTACTTTGACTACCTGGCATATCGAATCCACAGATTATTAGGTTTAAAATGACCATGAATAATAGCAGCATCATGTAGTATTTCCAAAGTGCAAAGCATCTCTATCGTGTAATAGATGCACAACACTTCTTCCATGCAGCCACCCATTATTACATTAGAGTTTATGGCATCCTGAAGCACATTCATATCAGTTAAGTGGCGATCAGGCTGGTCACACTTTAAGCTAAAAGATGTACAAGTCATTACATAGATACCTGAAGAGTCTCATGGGCTAAAAAGTCAGAAACAAGTATGTTGTAGTCAGAGTAGAGATGTATTTGGTGGGCAAAGCCAAAGTTCTTCCTCTGATTTAAAAAGAAGAAAACACAGAATTGGACAATAGTTTCTTAGATAATGATTGCAGGAAAAAATATAGTTCTGAGAATGGCATACTTCTGATTTTGGGATACGAGTATCAAGTTGAAGATAAATATAAAATTCCCCATGGAAAGATGAAGTCTGGCTCTGGTAAAATGTTACATGAAGTTGCAACAGTGATAAGAAGGATTTGATTCAGGCAGAAATTTTATCTAGTAAAAATGCATCTATTACCCTAAGAGCTAAACATCATCAGGACTACCATCCTTGTAAGCTTTAAATACTTTAGCAAATCCACCTTGACCTGCACAGCCTTTGATTTGGTAATTGTACCTCCTGAAGTATCACCAAAGCCCACAAAAGAAAAAAAGAAAAAAAGAAAAAGAGGGGGACTTGGGTCTAGTACTTCCTTGCCACTTTAATGGCAACCAAAATTATCTGATGGCAAATACCAAATTCACGAGGGATTCTCCTATACAAAAGCACCTAAGTTGTACTGGCAGTGATTTTTCTTGTGACTACTTTTATTTTTTATTTGTTACTATGAAACTCATCTCTCTCTTGCTGCAACTAATTCTCGATTTGTGCCTTAAATCATGCAGCAGCTTTAGCTTTCTATCTGAGAAATGTTGTTTGTTAACTTGGCAAAATTGGTCCCTAAATAGTGTAATAAAGGCTTAGATGTTGCTGCAACATGCCAAATTTGGTGATTAAGAAATTCAAGAAGAAATTTCAATCAAGCATGCTTACCAACTAAGGTTTTCTCCAATGTAAAGCCATCAACATTCCAAACCTTGACAGTGTGGTCAGAAGATGCAGTGGCTAGATAACTGAAGCATTACCATTTCAGTTTTAAATCACATGTACCTTATAAAGAGAGATGGAGATAGAAGTTAACATCTCTACTCTTCAATTCAAGTACGTTATTGATTCAGGTGCTCTTGGGAAGCTACTACATTTCCTGTATCTCCCAGCTTTACAACTTCCAGTCTAACTTCCTTCTGCAGTATTCATTTAAACATGCAAGTAGGCTTTATCCTACAACATAACAGCTAATATAAATACATGACACAAAATTAGTAGAGCTGAAAAGAACAAACAGGTACAATAGATGTAACACCACAGCATCCAATTTAATATGCAACAACACGAATAGTTTCTGTGTGCAATAGCTTTTTGCTTTAGTGGCATAGTTTATGAAGATCCCAATTGTAGAATCTTATAGTACAAAGAAAACACTCACATCAATACCATTATTCACATTATTAGAAATCAGTTCATAAACGTTTGTCTTTTTTTATAAAGGGCCAGAGATATCAAAAGTTGGCCACAGTCTCATACCTGCAAATATAAATCAAATATTTGCTTGGACAGTCAGAGGAAGCTTAAGTGAGTTTAGTGCCTCTGCCTTTAGTTTCAGGTTTGAGAACCACATTGCCTACAAAGATAAAATTAATGGCAGACAACAACAAGATTAAAGTAGAACAAGCTAAAATGTAAGACTAAAAAAGAATGACATAGAGTCAACTAACTACAGTTTTTTTCTTTCTGAAACATAATGTTGTAGGAAATAAAGGAACCCATCTCGAAAAACACATAGCCAATAAAATGATTATCTTTCAACCGTTGCTACTTATGGGCCACAAACTTTGTACTAATGCAAACTCTTAAAAACTATATCATAACGCTACTCAAGCAATAAGGCTACAAATGCAGCACTAGCCTAACAACTCTGCACCCACAATGGATGAGGCTATGTAAAATTTTAAGGTTTCGTAACGACCATCTTCTAATAACTAAAAAGAGCACTATAAACCACCAAATATGTACATGAACTTGATACCAATTTTTGCATATAATAGCCATGAAGACCCGTACACTCCACAATCAAACAACCTTTGACCTTGCAGATTCTAGGTCCTCTTTCTCCATTCAAACAACCTTTGACTTTGTAATTCTTAAATATACACACGTATTACAAGTTTTACCTTCAACAAGGAATGAACCACCAATTACTAATGCGACATTATCGATATACACGGGATGCTTTGAAAGAAAGATGAGAAAATTATTCAGTTAAGCTCTATCACATGCCACACAACAACAAAAATAAAATTGGAGAATATGAAACCTAAACAGAACAGTTTGAATCTTCTCATTATAACCTGAGAAGTCCAAGAATTTTGAATAACATAGACAGTTTTTGCACCTGAACCAAGGCCAAGATACCTAATGTGGAGATCAAAGGCCAAACAAACCTTTCCTAGGAATAACTATACCTGCAATCATATTCATAGTTAGTTACTAAAACATCTATATAATATTCAGTCATGATTGTTTGACTTTGAGGTTGCAATGATTGTTGTTTCATCATATTTTAAAATGTACTTAGACAATTTAGAGTTATGCAAAATTAGCACAAACACCATAATCGAAAACCGACTTCAGCCTTGTCCCATTGTCTCAAGCTAAGTGGTTGTATTAACCCCTGAAATTGAAGGAGCACAGGAAAATAAAACTAAAAAAATCACATTACTACTGTTTAATAAGAGAATCCAGTAATCTTAATATTGAAAGTAAAAACAGAATTTAAGTGCATAATATTTCAAACAATGTAAATTACCCATAGAGAGGCAAACAGATAACATATTGATATAGGTCACAATGGGAATCATTCAAATATTTCATATAGTTAAAGAAGAATAAATTTCTATATTTACCTCTGTAGATGCATTCTCATACTATACAAACGGAGAAATCGTCAAAATCCGACACAATAACCTATGTTGTATCTCCCTTCATGATTCCGTTTCGTGACCAGTAAATTATTGTGATTGCAGGAATTATCCAAAACCTCTACACTCTTCGCCTCGAAGAGTAATAGAATGGCGGCATGACAGGCGTTCGGTGCCTCTGCTTCACCAATGCCAGAGACGACGAGCTCTTTCCAATTAGGTCTCAGGCATTTGATTTCGCAATGTGCGGCCTGTGGTTCTCTTAAGCCCAAGGTTGATCACTCCATTAGAGCAATTATTGCGCTGAATCCTAAGGTTTCTAGTTGATTTAGTTTCAAGTTAGGGATTTGAGTTGGAAGGACTAAAGAAACAGCAGTAGCAAAGCCGATGTCGTTCACTAGTGTCATCAAATTTACCTTCGGAATTTTACCGAGCAAAGAGCTCTGCGGAGGCGATAGGACAGCAAGCGGACGGCGATAGGACGGCGAGTGGAGGGAATTTTGAGGAAGGGTGAGATGGAAAGTAAAAGAGGGTTAGGTCGGGTAGAGGTGAATATCCTGGTTAGTGGTTCGAGTTAGCGATAGGGGTAGAATGGATTAAAAATAATAATAATGTTAATAAATTATATAAGTAGGATTTTATTTGTTAATTTATTTTTACATCCAAATTAATCACTTTACAAGGAGATTAGGGTTTATGTGTAATTGAAAAGTAAATTTTACGTCCATATTAAAATTCTCGTCGCCATCCAACATTTTTTACGACGAGATTCGCACATCGTCGTAAAGTTTCGTCGTAGATGACCCCGTAGTGATTCCGATCACACCATGAAGACCCGAAAGTGCAGACGACAGAACAAAAAGCAACAGAAGGAGAAACCTGCTTTGGAGGAATTTTGCGCAACTTCCATAGGCGATTTCCAGGAGGGCATTCTCCTCCACATCCTTTCCTTCCTCCAAATACCCACCGCGGCCATCAAAACCACCGCTGTCGCTCCGAGATGGTGCAGCCTTTGGCATTCTGTTCCCATCCTCCCTTTCGACATGTTTGAATTTCATTCTAGCATCCCAGAAAAATCTAGCAGAGATGCCCGCCAACTATTTGCTGAAAGTGTCAGCGAGGCGGTCCTCCACCGCCCCGCCACTTTCCTCTTCAAAAATTCAAATTAGTATTCTACTATAGAGATTATGAGACGAGCGGATGCAGAGGAAGATTAAGCCCGGCGATGAAAAGGATTCTTTTTTGCGCGAAGAAGAGAGGCATGGTGGTTGGTTTGATGAGCGCGTGGATATGGAAGACAGGAAGAGTTCACGTTGGATAAAGTCAGGTGAGATGAGAAGTCTCCAAAATTAGTAGCTAAGATTATCATTATCCTAGAAATAACGTCTTCTTTTCGTGCCCATAAATTTAAATGTTTTCCGTTCTAGTTTTGTTTTTCTCGTCTTTGAGAGTGCAGCAATTGTGCAAGTGTTAGTTGGGGCTACTCGGTTATCTTTTTATTAATTATGAAAAAAGATAAAGAGCATTAAGGGTTTTTTCATGAACATATTATTTATGAAAATCGGAATCTAAAAATAGTGAAGACGTTTTAAAATATATTCTCATATCGAAAGTGATTTGCACATCGCCTTTCACTTTCAGGAGAAATATCGTTTTTAAACACGAAATTGTTTATCGATCCATTCAAGTTCTATGACTTTTGATTTATTGGAGAATGACAAAATTTTTGAAACAAAGCATACCTATTAAAACTTCAAATATTATTGTGATTTATCAATTGTATTGGTTTTTTCTCATTAGTAATTAAATAAATTTTGACTATTAAAAAAATAAAATTAAGCATTATTATTGTGATTTGTTGTCACCTTAATTTGCCTAAATGCAACCAACTTTTTAATTCTAGTAATCCTTAAAATTTGTGTATTTCACAAATTAGATTATTTTATTGGGACAGAGATAAACATGATTTTCGATAGAGAAAAACCTACCAACTTGACCTTATTAATATTGGACATGAGTCACAGTTTCATCGTTATAAGCTTCATATTACACTTTCATCGGATTTTTCACGAGGATCCGGCAACTGACCGGACCGGAAAATCGAAAACTTAGACATTTCCGAGTATGAATACTCGATCCGATTCTCTTTCAGAAAACCTTCGATCTCCGCTTTTACCTTTTCCGGCTCCGCGCTTTCGCACTCAATCTCGTAACAAGTTCCGAAATCGAACACGGTTTCATCCACTTCAAGTTTCATCCCATTCCATTCGAACACGTTTCTCACGTTTCTATAACCCCCCAAGGCCACAAACTTCTCCACCCCAAATTCCTCTTTTGCCCTCCTCACCACCGTGCTACTATTCAAGTATTCCCCGAACTCCGCCGGATCCTCCACGCACCCGAACCCGACGTTGTAGTCCACCAGCTCCACTTCCTGCTCCACTCGGCTCACCCCGGCCAGGATCACGGGTTTGGTTTTCATGCACACGAAACACGCCGGCCGGGGTGAGGCGTTGTCAAAAAACCGGAGGAAGAGGTTGGCCTTCCGGGAGCTCAGCTCCCCGGCGGCTCCGTCGTAGAAGATGCTCCGCTGGTGGTGGGTTCTGACGTGGAAAGGGGAGAGCAATGAAAGGAGGTTTTGGTGTGCGTTTGAGTTCGGTAATCTGAGCTTGACTTCAATTCCCATCCCTAACTCTGAGTCTTCCACAAAGCCCACCATTTGTGCTCGAGCTCGGTTCGAAAAAGAATTTTTTTTTTTTTTTTTTTTTTTTGGTTAGGCTTGGCATCGGCATCTTTTTATACGCGGGAGATCAAGGTCTTTTGGTGTAATTTCTAAAGAAAGAGAGGACAAAGCGTTGCGAATATAATTCGGGATGTGTACGTATATGGAATATATGCATGCACATGCATGCATGCTTTGTTTTGCATAGAGAGGAGATTGCCGAAATTTTTTTTTTTTCCAAATATATAAATCGTCTTTTTATTTACGTCATTAAAGTTTTTGTTTTGCACTTGATTAAGTATCAACTCTGATCATCACAAACGGATGACTGTAATATTTTTTATTTATTTTTTATTTGGTCAAATTATCAATCGGTATTCGTCAATAAGAAGAACATTGTAAGCTTTGGACACTAATTGATAATTTGACTAGATTTCAAGGACGGTGTGTACGTACAGATCACAAGAAAGATTAGTAAAGAAAAAGATACATTCATCACAAATTACTCGTAGCATGTACTTCTATATAGTCATGGTTATGGTTTTGGTGATGGGAACCGGACAGTCGGTTTCAAAACTGAAACCAGAACCATGGTCTACGGTTCCAAAACTGTAACCGGTCATGTTTACTTCTATCTATCATCGGACTAAATGTTATTGATTATTTGTGAAGATTGTATCATTTTGTCTATGGACCATCCACCGAAGAAAAAGATATATTCATTATAACTTAGTAGTAACATGGACTTTTATTTATCATCAGACTTAATATTATTGAATATTTGTGAAGATAGTATCATTTTATCCCATGTACATGATTTGCCGACGTGAAATTCCATTATAAATAGGGCAAATGACACCAGTGGCCACCCAACTATTTGCAATGTTCAGTTTTGGTCACTCAACTTTTATATGTGCGCGTTTGGCCACTCAACTTTCCAAAACGTGTATGTGCACCCATTCCGTCAAAAATTGGACGGAATCCATCCAAACCCAAAGCCCACATGAGTTTTTCAAGGGTAAAATTGTCCTTACAGCTGAAATTGGGGAAAAAATCAAAACAAACAATAATTAATCATCATCATCATCCTCATCCTCATTCATCACTGTATGTCTCTGTGGAAAAGAGGAGTAGGAATTCGTGAATCTGGGTCTGGAAGGGGTCAAGGAAGAGGAAGGCAACAAGATAATCTTGAGTCTTGACTATTTTGCTCATCAACAAAAATTGCCATTAGCAACAGCCAAGATACAAAGAGGTTGCAGCATGCATGCATAGAAAGTTAGCTTTGGGAACCAATAACACAGAGACATACAGTGATGAATGAGGATGAGGATGATGATGATGATTAATTATTGTTTGTTTTGATTTTTTCCCCAATTTCAGCTGTAAGGACAATTTTACCCTTGAAAAACTCATGTGGGCTTTGTGTTTGGATGGATTCCGTCCAATTTTTGACGGAATGGGTGCACAGACACGTTTTGAAAATTTGAGTGGCCAAACGCGCACATATAAAAGTTGAGTGACCAAAACTGAACATTTCAAATAGTTGGGTGGCCACTGGTGTCATTTGCCCTTATAAATAGCTCTTTGGAAACTTTCCCTGCATCGATATCATGGTCCCCACCATAATAATTTTTGTGCATCCAAAAATTGCCAATTGTGCATACGGAATTACCGATGCAATATACATCAAAACCCCCATAAAAATGGAACATTTCCTTTAGTATATTTGATTTTCCATAATGCAAACTAGAATCACTTTCTTATCAACGAAGGCGTCTTACCGATTAAGTTAAAACACGTGTAGCCTTTGCAATGTGTGTTCATATATATATATGATTATGTATGAGAATTAACGTTGTTGTTTGTTTTTCTTATATATATGGTTATTAAATTTGGCATTAAATTACGTACGTGCTTCCTAATGTTGACAAGGTTTATCCATAACATGTTACTTGTTTGAACATTAATTCTCACTATTTGTGGTTCTCCCATGGTCTAAGTGATAATACACTGGTCTGAATATGTGTTCAAACTATAATACCAATTGTTGACGTTCTTTTAGGTTGTTAAAGAGTGTATCGTGTGACAAGTACTTCGTTGGAGATTGCTTTTGCCAAGTCTTAACCTGTCATACGCTATGAGCATCATAGTGCATTTAGTGTAACGGTAAGAACAAAGTCCGACTCGTAGGGACTTGAACGCTAACGATGATAAATTAACGGAGGCAAAATGAAGTTTAAGAATGCTCAAATCAACTACAAATACTTAACTTACATTAATAATGGGTATGGTAGAAAATTTACTTCATTCGTCTTATTCAAAAAGTCTACTTTGTATTACTATTTATAATAATACAAAGTGAACTCTTTAGGTACGTATGATAGGAGGAGTATAAATTTTTAAACAAACTCTTAACATGGACTTCGTTTCTCTAGTAGTGAAGTATTGAGATGTGATATACAGGTCAAGGACATGCGATCAATATTTTCAGTGTCTCAAATATATTATAAGACGTTATCTAATGTATAAATCATATTGTATTCCAATGTGATTGGGTTGTATTCCAATATCCCAATATAGGTTATATTATCAATGCAGGTGGATTTAAAATTGAATAAATTCTCACTATTTAGGCAAATATAAAACTCTACACTACCCACAACTAACCTGAAAGATATACCCTCTGTCTTATTAAAAGAATATCGTCCCTATATGAAATAAATAAATTTGTTTCAATAAAATAGTTTTGTTTCAGTTTTTTTACATTATATACTATTACTAATATAATAACAAATATTTCATAATTAGTTCATAGTTAGAAAGTAAGAGTACTACAAGTTTGAAAAATGTATCAAATTACTCATTTTAAATGTTGTATCTTCTATCTCATAACAAATTATATATTTATTAAACATAACTATTTATATAAGATCTAAAAAGTATATATATATATATATATATATTAAAATTTTATCTTAATATCTATAACATGTTGTCCATAATTGATTCATATTTAGAAATAAAGAGTACTACTTAATTTAAGAAACGTATCAAATTATTCATTTTAGATATTCTATCTATTCTATAATAAGTTATATATTTATTAAACAGATCTCTTCATATGAGACGAAAGAGTACACATTAAGAATTTATCTTAATATTTCTTTTTGTTATCTTTATTAAATTAAAAGTAAAGTTGAGTGGAGATCTAGATTAAAAACGTGTGTGTTATATATCCTTCTATTTATGCATAATAATTATGTGGCGATTAGTATGTTTTTGTTTCACTCTTGTGAATATTTCCTCTTTTTGAAAAACCCCATAATATCATTCAATAAGAACTAAGAAGGCAAAAGAGGTGCCGTGTTCAAGAACACAATGTCTAAATCTGAAATCCTCCCAAATTGGCAAACCTCATAGGCCAGTCTGCTTTCTTATCTCTCAACTAGTGCTTAATTGGTAGGTAGAGGGGTATTGGAAACAGGGGTGGGCATGGTTTGGTCCAATTCGAAAATCGAACCGAATTCGAATTTACTGAATTCGAATAACCCAATTTGAATTTAGTATTCGAATTAGGTTTGGTTTGAAACCGAATTCGAATTATGAATTCGGTTTTAGAATTTGGTATCCAACTTGAAAACCGATTCGAAAATCGAATTGGGATGTATGATTTATATTTTTTAAATTTTATACTTCTCATTTTACTCTTCCTATTTCCTTCTTCCATCTTTCTTTCATTTTCTTCTATTAACTATCAGGTTTTTGGGAAAAGGTTATGGTGGTGTTGATTGTTGTTGTTGGATGGTGGAGGTTGTGGATCTGGGAAGGGGTGGCAATTAATGGTGGATCTGGAACTGGACGGTGCTTCTTCTCTTAATCTATTTTCTTTCTTCTCTTCATTATCTTTCTTTCTTTACTTTTCCTATTTCCTTCTCCCATCTCTCTTTCATTTTCTTCAAAACCTTACTGTGTTAAACTATTAATTCTGGAAACAAATTTGTAAATTTGGTTTCCACGGTCCAAACCGAATTCGAATTACGAATTCAATTTGGTTTCTTCAGTTTTAAAACGAATTACGTTCGGTTTTCGAATTGGCCAAAAAAAATTTAAAATTTGAGGAAACTAATTCGAGAAAATTGATTCGTACCCACCCCTAATTGGAAATGTAAATTTTAATGATATCGTCATTGATAGTAGGTGTTTGATAGTTTGACAGTTCACGTAAAGCGTTTAGACTCAAAGGTACATACGATCAGAAAATTTCTCATAATACAAAACTCTAGCCCGAGTATCAAATGAGACACTGAAAAAGGAAAGAAAGTGTTTTTTATTTTTATTTTTAACGAGTGACATTTGCCTTTGAAGAATTCTCATCTCTTCGTGACAAAGTTGTCTTCCTCCTGAGAATACCTACTGAGTTGGTTTCCAGAGTATCTTGGGCTTAATTCATTGTTTTCCAACAGGTATTAGAAATCAAAAGTTAAGTAAGAGCAAAAGGGCGAAAACGGGTATGTTGAACAGAAAATCGTAGAGCAATCATAGATTCTTGAGCAATCCGTGTGATAACATCAATCATAGTCAGCCTTCCGAAAATCTTGTCTTTCAGGAAAATTAATGAGGCTTTGAGTTGATTGTATAAGTAGAAACGAACCGAGCAGCTCGCAAACAGATCAGTCAAAACTTAACTCTATTTCAAAATTGACCTAACTCCATTTCGCTTGATAAGGAATCGAGATGAGTGTGAACTTTATTAATATTGGCAAAGTGGCTCGTTAAGCTAATCAAGCTATACTATCTATATATATATTTCATTAATATTATAAGATATTATATATTATTTAAAAGAGAAAGAAAAAAAAAAAAAGTCAAGCTCAAGTTTGACTAGCAGTTTGAGCTCATTATGTTAATATGTTTGAGATCGAGCCCATTGGAGTATGCTTGAGTTCAAATACAAAAAAATTTTAGCCTTTAGTCAAACTCATGTCAAGGCTTACAATACCCCCTACTTGACACCATTAATTAGCCCAATACTTTTGGTTAGATAATTTGATTGGATTTTGGTCGCTGATAAAATCATTGTTGAAGCCCAATACAAATTCTATCTGGAATTTTGGGTTATTCAAATTTTGGACACTCAAAATGGACTTTTGATCGTAGGAGACCCTAAACTACACGGTTGATGAGAAGTGCTTTGGAGAGCGAGCGATAATGAGAATAAACATATAATTTATTAAATGAAAACTCATATGTTTGGCATGTACAAATATTTAATAATTTATAATGCTATATCCTTTAAAAGACAATCTAATAAAATTTCTTTAACGAAAGATTCATCTATTTTCACATATATATAGATGCCCCTCGTTTCAACTCTCATTCCCATTTCTGCAGCATCTATATTCCTTCACATAGATTCAGTGGACAACTAATTCTTCTTTCAAAAATTTGTACAATATATATTTTGGCATCGAAATATAATTTAACCTTAAATGCTTATTTCCGAATGGGGTAGCTTGTGTCAGTGTAATTTTTTAGAAAGTTGGAGTAAATACTAAGTAGATTGGCTGTAAAGTAGCTATATATATGTAAGAACTTTTTCAGTATTTAGCCAAAGAAAGCGTTTAATATCAAAGGAATAAATATTAAGGACACAACGAACTGTTGGCTTCAGTATTTTATTTAAGAAATTAATGTATAGTTAATGGCCTGGGAATCCAACCAGAAGCTTTAGCTTCAGCCTTTAGTTAAACAGATTCTGTAAGATAACATTAAGAATGAGGTTGCTCAGAAGTCTTGTGTCACTGCTCAATGGCTACTATGTCATGTTACAAAAGCTGCCGGTATATGGAAATTGTAAGAAACATTGTGTAACAATTCTTGTTGTGTTCTTGTAATTAACATTCTTCAACACTAATTTTACATGTTTAACTATTCATTCGTGTTACTCGTATCGACTTGCTTAAATTATGAACTCGTAAAAACTCATTCTAATATGTTTATATTGTATTTGATTCTTGTCGTGTTTTTGCTTCATAAAATACATATTCGAGGGATTGAATTGGAAGGTTAGCTAGTCAAGTTCTCTGACATTTACCTTAAATTTTCTAACTATTTGCGTTAACTCATTTAACTTAGAAATTCACCCGGATTTAACCCTAACTAGCTCATTTCTATCGCGTGTAGCTCGCGTTTCATCTAGAATTACCATCTTAGTAAAAACAAACAAAATGCAAAGTAGAGATTAACAATTTAGTTAGTGAAGTGGGATTTTGTAGTACTCATCATCATTATAAGGATACTGAAAGTGGTAAAAATCTTAAAAATATGTCCAAACATTAACCATAGTTTATTATTAACCTCAGGACTCAGAAGTAACAGCAAACGTTGCTCTCATTACAGACTAAGGCTATTAATTATAGATAGCTTCTGTCACGTGGTCTCACCTCACTAAGCTTTCAGTGAAGTTGTCAGCTAATGCTTAAACAAAGAGCAAGTTGCATTCAATTGCAGGCTTTCAGAGTAAAAATCAAAGTAAATTAACAGAGTTCAGTTTTAAAAATATATAACGGATTATGAATTTCAAGATCCAATATATAAAACAGTTAATTTATCATTATTTATTTTACTTTGTCTTTAATTTTTATGCGTAAATTAATTATATAAATTTAATTGTGAGTTACATGCAGTAACTTATAATGAAGATGATGGTAGTTATCATAATGACAGGCAGGTAGTAGTAGCTTTACTTATCTCACCCACGCCTACATGCATGCCCCCATTAACATCTATGATCTATATATGTACCATTTTATGGATTAAACTTTGGCTTAATTAATTTTTGCCCTTTTTAACATCTTTGTGCTTTTTAAGGGCCTGTTCGTTACCAAGTTTTAATAGAAGTTTTGAAAAATAGATTTTCAAAAATATGTAAACGTATAAGAGTTTAAAATTGGTTTTCGAAAAAGGATTAGAGTTTTATTCTTATCAAGTTTGCGGCGCGAAACAAGGAGAGCTTTATTGCCTCACGTGTGAGCGGCAAAGCGAGGAGACCGTTTTTCGTCTCAACTTTGTGTGATAGTGTTTTCAAGGTCAAATGTGACTATTTTCAAAACCCTGTCTTTAAAACAATTTTTAGATTGGTACCGCACAAGGTTTGGGTTTTGAAACCTCAAAACACCCAAAACCAGCTTACAAAATATGGTACGAGCAGGACCTAAATGTACATTTTATCCTTTAGATTATTACTATTTTATAAAAATTGACATTATTGTACTCGGTTTTGTCCTCACTTTCACAAAAATTGACATTATTACCATGATTGTTAGTAAAAAATAATGCTAACATCAGCAAAATGACTAATGATGTCAATTTTGCTAAAATTATGATAATTCAAAGGTAAAAAGTATATTTTGAAAACACAGAGAACTCAATGGCAAAAAGTAAGTAAGCTGTAAAATTTCACCATTAATGTACCCACCACCCATTGCTTCATGAAACTTTTGTTATTTAGAAGAGAAACTGTGCATCCATCTATCTTCTTCCACAATATATAGAGCAACAAAGGAGAGGTTGTTTATAGAATAGATATTGAGTCCGCACAAATATAAGAGGTTATAGTTGTAATTTTATTAATTTTCTAAATATGTGTTAATAAAGTTAAAACGACACTTATTTTGAGATAGATGTAGTATCTAATAGATTGGTGTTTGGACTTGGTTTTGTAAACATAGATGTTAGTTTTATAGCCTTGTTAATACTTTCAATATAATTATCACGCAGTAAATTATTCAAAGTTCAAAGTAATGTCGCTTATGCCTTCAAGTTTTTCATTAATAGAAACTTAACACATTATTCATCTTAAACAAATCAAAATTGAATTAATATTTCATTAAATCATTAAAATTACAAAAGTAACAAAACACCATTACCTTCCAAACCTACCAAATCAATATACAAATTTAATGTAACATGTTAAAATATTCATTTTCATTCAATTCCCACCCAATCTACCCACATTGCCATCCCTACTTTCAACCAACAAAAATAGCTCTTCAAAGCCTATAACTACTAGTGTTAGATGTTATATTTAATAACCCTTACGTGCACCTATTTATGGAGTTGTCCATGGCCTATATATATTTATAAATTTTCATCTTTGGGGTCCAAATTTTCTCGTGAAAATTTCGCACGGTTTATTTGAATTTCCCGCGGGCCAGAGGGGTAGGTCAAGATTCCGAAAGCATACAATTGCCAATAAGTTCTGTTAACTATAAGTGGTGAAGAAATAAATGTAGGGATTTCACCATTAGAAAGATGCATGCACGGATGGTCGGGAAAGGTTTGGGGAGGTGGATAATAGAAAGACTTTGCAATTCTTAGTTTACGGTTCGAACTTTGGGGATGCAATGATTTTGAAAAGAAAAGTATGTACGGATGGTAATGTTTGAATTAGGAAGAATGACATTTTTGGTTTAAAAGTTTGGACAGTTTGCAACTTTGGTACTAACAGTTTACGTAGTTTCAAACTTGTGCTTTATGTTTATACTTTGTTGCATTTTTAGTACCAATATCGGCTATTTCACTTTTTACGTAGTCAAACCGATGTCAACGGTAATTTGGTATTTAGCAAATTCTACAATTTTGTGTGGCTTGAAAAGAAATATTTTAACTATTATTTCCAAAACATCTTTCGCGGTTTTCTTTCTCCAGCAGTCGACTAAAAATAAAGCACAAATTTTCTTCTTTTTCTCTCCTTCGGTCGATTTTGTGGGGCCTAAAGTCAACGGTAATAAATCTTGAATCGCAGCAAAACCTAATTTAATCGACCGAGGGAGAGATTCTGGACGGAAGCAATGTAAGTTTCATTCGAGCTTAGAAATTAGAATCTTCTTGAGAGCAAAAAAAAAACTCGTCAAGCAACTAATTCTACATTAGGGAATCCAAAGTCAAGATTAGTGATGTATCCCACATCAATTCTGGGAGGATTAGGTACTAATTGGTAAACGCGATGTACTACTCTAGCAAAATTCCACTCTCTAACCAACTCGAAAAAGATAATTCTGCCAAGTTAATTAATATTATAAAGCTCAGCAAAAGTATGAATCAAATCTGTGGTTAACACTCTTATTAGTCAGAAATTAGTAGCTCGTTATTTCCTTTACTACATAAATTCAAAATATTTCTTTTATTTGTCATAGCTCTACCACTAGACAAGATTTTTTGGAATTTTTTTTTTAATAATCATATATATATTTGTGGCAACGAATTTTTAACTCACACAACTAGGTAAGAGATCCCCGTATCTATTATACAAATTTATACTCGTTTATTTATGCAACCCTAATATCTTCAACTAGAATTTAGAGTGAGAAATATAATTTAGACTCCTGTGCGATGGGTGCACGGGAATGACAATCGGAGGAAAGACATGTGATTCCTAAAATTAAAATTTCTGTATTTGGTACGTACATGAATTTAACAAATTATTATATTCCTAATTAAAAGTAATCTAAAATTCCTTTAATGGCTGATTTATTTACTCTCGAATATGAAACGGCTCTCATTCTCATTTTCATTTACGCGCACCAAACACACATGTATATACAATAACTTTAGTCATAAGAGCCAAGAGGTGGGTAAATATAGTAGGTTAGAGGGTAGGTGAATCCCATTTTAAATAGTTATTAATCACATGGAGGGTAGTTTAATTAAAACTATAGTCTATTAAGTAAATAAGGAAGGTCATAGGCGTCCGTCAAATTGATGAGATCACATGGTGGGATTAAAGGCCTTCATGTTCACGGAGTCAATTTAGGGTAATTTCGAAAACGACGTCACACCATGGATCTTGATCCCTAATATTATTATTGTTGCTCTTGCCCATTCCTCATCCAAAAAATATAAAATTAATAAAACAATTATCAAATCAAACCAATTTGTTGGACATTCGACAAAGATAGGGGCACGTGATACCCAAAGAGGAGGACAAAACATCCTGCCTCCACAATTTAAATTTATTTGAAATGAAATATGCCCTAATTTGGAATGAGTCTCGTGTCAGATGGTCCGAAATTTGATATTTCTAAACTAGAAATGCATTTTTTAAAACCTTTTTATGGGTGTTTCTTCAATACTTATATTTTAATATAATTGTGACATATCATAAACTAAAATCATTATACGATATTTTATTATCTAAATTTATAACTGCGATACATCAACACAATAGCTAAATTGGATACATCATAGGCTAAACTTGATGCACATATTTCCATAACATAGTTACAATAATTTGGAGGCTAAATTCAGTACACGTACTGTCAGATTGTTAGACTAGTTGGGTACAAATGTTTGCATTTAATTTGACGGACAAAAAAAAAAAAGAAATAATAAAATAAAGAAAATCCAAAAAAAAGGAAGCTCGGTCTGATTTTCAGATTGTTTTGTTGCTTGCACCTATGGGCTATGGCAGAAGAAAACAAATTTCCGACGCATGTACTGTGGGGTACATTCAATTTGTTATTGTTCTCATCTCTTTTTTTCACTTTCTAATTCTTTTTATTTTTTTTTAATGAGTCAATTGAAGGTTTCCAATGTGAGTTATGCTATGTGTTTCGTTTTCCTTGATTTCCTTTTTAATCTCAAAGGTAAAATTAGAAGCTGACGCAACTAATCTTAGTAAATTTACACGTATCTAACTATTAATTAAAACTGTTAAAAAGATATTAGGTGAAAATATTATAGAGAATCTTTTTACACTTTTCATGAATAGAAAAGATGGTGTTTCCTTTTGCAAAATGCCACGATTATAGTAGTATATCTTATATATGGAATCTGTGGATAGTTGTCATCATGCGGGATTGATTTGGCTATAAAATAAGAATTGATAGAATCTGTTCGTAAAATCTTACACAAAATGTGTATGTCTAAAATTGTACATAAAATATAAAAAATACTTTTCTTTGAGTCATATTATTAAACTTTTCCAGAATTGAATAAAATCGAAGATAGAATCGATTTGATATTTTAAAATAGTAGAATCGTAACATCCTCCTATCTGGATCGAGATTTGTAACTATGGTTGTTAGACTATCTTCTTGGTATCATTATACTATATCCCTCTGAAGTTTTACTAAATCTTCAAAATGGGAAATAATTGGAATATTAAAACCCCAAATGGAGCATTAATTAATTTTTTTTTTTTACAAACTCTAAGGATATAATGTAATTAGCCATAAAATTTTCTTTAAAAAAAGAAAGAAAAAAAGGTATATTTTTAAAACAGCAGTGAATTGTAAAAGTGGTGAAAATTTGGAGACATAATGCTTTAATTTAGCTTAATTGTCTGTAATCCAAAAAGAAAAACTTAAATTTCTTTTTTAAGAAAAAAAAAAAAAAGCTTGTGTTTCTTTAAATATATATATATATATCGAAAAATGAGAAAATAAGAAAGGAAAATAAATATATGGGATAGCCGACAAGAACCGGCAAATTGAAGACCACGGCATTAAACAATGTACCAATGAGGCACCCACAACAAAAGGCGTAACTATCGAGCTTGTTTGGATGAAAGTTACGTATATTTATGAAACTAACTAAATTTATGTCCTTCAATTAAAGTTGACAAAAACTTGTACATATACCACCTACGTCATCACATGCATTTTTAATTTTTTAAAATTTATTTATCACACTATAGTATTGAATTGAGTCTTAAAAGTACCGCTCATCGTTTATTATATCTAATGTATCAAGAAAAAAAAACATCTACTTTAAGGGTTAATTATATTGATTATAGCCTATGATGTATCAATTTAACTGCTGATGTATTGTCTATTTTTATTAACTAATAAAATAAAAATATATCGCCTGTGGTAACAAGAAAAAAAATGATATCGATTTTAAGGGTGAAAAAGTATTATGAATCGCGTATAATGAAATATTACATCCTAATTTAAAATTCTCACACGCACCAAACATATGAATTTTAATTCTAGGAATCAGATGTCAATTCCCTCATTCTCATTTTCGTGCACCAAACACACCTAAAGAGTATTGCATGTAGTGAAGAAGACACGTTTATCAATGATAAAAGAATGAAATACAATCCGTCTAGATGTGTTTGACAAGAAACTCCCTTGTACAAAAGAAATGTTAAAGGAAGGAAAGATTATCCGTAGTTTTCGCGTCCGGAAAAAGGGAGAGACATACGCGGATTGTGAGACGGCTCCCGAGTGGAGTGGGCAAGTCATAACCCACGTTCTAGGGTTATCAAAGCATTGCCATATTTTTGTGTCAAGTGCCGTTATTCACGGACAGATCGCATTTCCATTCCATATGGGATGTTTGCCCTTTTGCGCAATCTTCTTCTCAATCAAATTACTAATGTATTTGTTGATTGCAAGAAGAGACTTGTGTAGTAGTATAAGTTTGGTTAACAATTTGAACGTGCTTTCTAGGGAATTTTCAATAATTGACGTAGACGTACAATAGTAGAGAGAAAATAGACTGAACAAGTGAATGAAAAAAAAATATTCATTGGTTTATAATTATCACGTTATTATTTATGTGGTAGTTTTTTTTTTCATTCACAGGTTGACAGTGGATATATATATATATATATATATATAATTTTTTTTTTCGTTCTTTTTTTCGTGGTAGAATTGCATTACTATTACTATTAATCAAGAAAGATATCCTCGTGCTCGATGCAAATCTTATGAAGATACTAATTTTCTAAATAAAAAAAAAATTAAAGGAGATAAATGTAACTAATCCAACATGCAAAAAACTCATATGAAACAGTATAAAACACGGTTTATATATGAGATTGCGCTTGGACGATGCATTTCTCTATGCATAGTGACACTTAACTCTGTGTGTGTGTGTATTTTTTTTTTTTAAAGAGTAGTGATACTAGAGTGTGAGAGTGATAGTCTTGTAACTTGAGTGCAACAGTTGCCTTTTTTTCTCTATTTTTTAGTTTTACTTTTTTACAAAGAGTTAGATTTTTTCTTCTCTTTTCCCTTAGTGCTTCTCCTAAAAAGCGTCATTATTACTCTTTAAGATCGTAGCGGTTGTATTATTCAAGAGTACCACTCCTACTCTTCAGTAGTAATAGTTTTTTTTTTTTTTTCTTTTTTCGTTTTTTTCCTCTCTTTTTCTTGCTCTATAAAGCGATACCCTTCAAAAGTATGGCCGATACTCGTAAATAGTATTGGGTAATGTTCATACTTATTAATTTTTTAAAAATTATTATTTAGAATAACAAAGTACCACTAGCTAGTATCTTTTTTTTTTTTTTCTTTCCATTGCTTCCTTTGTATCAGTTTGTAAATAATTTTTCTTAAAAGAAAATTGTATCATTCACATGAATACTGATCGCATATATAATCTTGTTTTTTTAACAGTAGATGAGCTCAACCCAAAATATTAAATGTAATGAGCATGAACATGGTATATATATCTACCACTATGACTAGAATTAGTCATTTTGGTTGCCAGTGGTTGCACTTGCACCAACTAATTTGTGAATGGAGGGGTCCTCCATTTTTAATATTTGCCCACTACGAATGGGATAGGCATCGTCGCAGACGTTCCTATCGCCACTCTCTTATCCAGTTATCGTTTTGCTACTTCCATTCCCACAAGTGATGGACATCTGGAAGAACCAATTAATCTCCGTTGGATGCCATCACCATCGACAAATACTTTCACTTACCCCATAATTTTTGGAAGATCGTACTTTTGACTATTTTTGTGTTATGTTAAACGAACAAATATTAAAAATACGTATAGAATTTTGCAGATAAAATATGAAGTTTAGCTACTGAACTATCACAATTATGTTAAAACAATAAGTATTAGTAAAAACACGTATTTTGAATTTAGCTGTTAGAATAGTGTAGTTATGTTAAAACAACAAGGATGGATGAAAACATGTGATTATTGAGTTCAACTGTTCAAGTATCGTGTGTTGGACAGATAAACGAGTCGGCAAGAGACTTCCTCTCTATTTTTTTAAAAATCTAAATTATTAAACAAATTTTAAAGTTTCAAAAATTACCAAACAACCATGTATTATTTAAGAGTAATGATATTCTTAGGGACTTATCATCTTAATTGACGTATCCATCCAACGTGGATTCCCACAATTCACGTTTCAAACCAAAATCAACGGTTAATCCTACCTCCCTCCCTCTTCTTCTTCGCGCAGGACAAAAAGACCTCACCATCTCCATCTCCATGCATGTGCCGCGCCCATCGCCAAATTGCAATTGCTTGACCACGAAAATTCCAGTTACTAATTTCTTGTCGCCCTCTTCTTCATGCAAAAAAAAAAAAAAAAAGAAGATAAAACCTGCGCACCTCTAGATTTTGTATAAGCTGCGCACGAGTTTGCAACAAATCTGGATTTCGTTTATTTTTTTCAATCGATGACGGGTTCTTCTAAATCAAGTGAAATTTATTCAAATTTGATTGATGTAAGAAATAGAGAAACATTGATGGCACCATAAAGAAAACGGCAAAAGTTTTGTGGATTTGATAATCAAGGTTTGTATATTTATCCTCTGTAGGTTTCTTTCAACTTCGTCGGTTAAATTGCAATTGATAGGCAATATGTGTAAATGGATATTTTGTGAAGAGATTTCATTGCTTCCATGGAAGCATTGAGATTGTGCATGATTTTTTCTTTTTTTTATAAAAAAAGGCACGAATGATCGTGGGTTTTGGTTTGAGAGTAATAATACACTTCTCAAATAATCTTCTCAACTTTCTTAACTCAAGTGAGATGTCATGAATTCATTGGTCAATAATATTAATAATTATTTTATAAAAGTATAGCCAATGAATGCATGACACCTCACTTGAGTTAAGAAAGTTGAGAAAATTACTTGAGTGTATCATTATTCTTGGTTTGATACGTGTATATGGAAGAGTCCACGTTGGATGCGACACATCAATTGAGATGATAAGTAGCAAAAATTAGTCGCTAAGGGTGTCATTACTCATTATTTAATAACATTACCAAATCTGCCCTAAGGATTCAAGGGGTGTGTTTGGCGCTCTGAAATGGAATGAGGGAATAGGCAAGTGATTCATGGAATTCATTTTTATTATTTATATTTGGTTCATACATGATCCGATCATTTAAACTATTTTATAATCTAAAAGACAATCTAAGATTCGTTTAACGAATGATTCATAATATGAGATGTCCTTAATTATCATTCTCGTACGCCAAACTCACCCTTAAAGATAACTAAAACCTCAATGTCTATTTTGTTAAGCAGATTTGCAGGGTTTGTTTGGTAATTGTCTATATTTCCTGATCTACTTAATATCATGACGACAACAACAATAACTAATTATTTGTTTACGTACATAATAATTTAGATAAATCTATGAATACTTTTGTTATTTTACCCCTATAAACTTCCCGACTTTATGTAGTACGATAAATAATTAAATATTTAGTTGTTGTCGTACTTTACAAATTTGCAAAAGTTAGGTCGGAACGTTGGACTTAATTAAGACTTTAGAGCCTATAAGGTCCCATAATAATTGGAGGTAATAAATCCTAGTAATTATCACTTCATATTTCATTGCCGAAAAATTTGGAAGCTAAGATGCTTATGAACTACGTTTAGTCCAATAGGGAGCGGCCGGCTATTCCATCATCCATTGCTACTACTTATCATAATTTGCAAAATATCGATTCGTATTGTGCAATTTTATGATTCCAGGAGCTTAAAATACCAAAATGATCATGTGTGTGTATATATTCTATCTGATCCTAAAACTTTTGACTGAAATAGTTTAAATAAGAGTAATTTTTATAATTTGTCGGTAATTTTACATATAATATTTTTTGTATGATCCATCCTAACAATTCTAATTCTACATTCAAATTGATCTTACGAGAAATCTCAATCTCGCAAGCTATGTTACGCTACTTATCCATCATTAAACATAATTGAATTAATTTTGGATTCATAAATCTTGTAGGGGTGAACTCATTAATGACTACAAGGACCTGTTTGGTTCGTTTTAAATTAATTAATTAATCTATTTAATTTTCTATGTACGACAGTAGATGCTCATAACTCTTCATAACTGAAGCATTTATTATTACAATAACTGATTTTCTGGTAAATTAATTTATTAAACTCCCCAAAGTTTCTGGTCAAGTTATACTCATGCTTGCAGAAATACACAGATATGTGATGAATTAGCATGAAAGCGACAGAAGAAGGAGAGAATTCTGCAGCTTCGTGCATCCCATTAACTATAGCTATGAAAGTTCCTAATTTTGAAGCAAGGTAAAATATTCAAATTCACATAAAATTAAATGTTTAAACTTTTTAAAATTTTGAAGCAAAGTGAAATCAATTCACAATAAATCATTACAAAACAAATCATGTTGTCTTAATAATTACATTTATACCTCTTGACCGAATATTCATATTACAAAACGATCGTTGTGAAGCGTGAAAACTACAAAATATACCATGTGGAGTTTTAGAAACTATATAATAGATTCTGTGAACATACTAATTGTAGTATATTTCATACTTTTTTTAATATTCAAGTTAAAGGAATACGCATTTTATAATTTTGTGAGACAACAAGGTTCATTTCATAATTATACCTAAACTCAGGGGTAAAGTAATTTACCAAGTTTAGAACCTGTATGGAAAATCTATTGTTATAAAAATAAGATGAGGAACAACCAGTGTTTCAGCGGCTGTGACGCACAATAAGACGCTCAGAGGTTGACGGTTCGATTCATTCCTATCTCTGTTAATACTGCGTATTTTTTTTATCTACGCTCTTACAATAGGAAGTGAGACTCATGATATAACATGTGAGTTTTATCTTCCATTGTGATATAACAGATAAAGCAAACAAAATGAATAGACAGAAGATCTGAACTCGTTATACAATGCTTTAAGAAAACATACAACAAACATGGATATTGATGTGTTTTTTTTTTTGGGTGGGAAGCTTCCTCAGCTTTTGTAGTAATTCCTATTTGTTTATGGGATCTTCATGAGTACTTGAATAAATCAAATTCCTGGTTACATATATCAGACTTAGTGAAATGTGCCGGAAATTGGGCAGTCATAATTGTTAGTAGTAGAGTGCCGTATCAGTCGGGTTAGGAGGAAACGTTTGACCGGGGTGATGCCCCGATCACCTTAAATTAATATTCTCCCGTTTAAAAATATAAGTTATTTTAACTTTTTACATAAATGATTCAAAATAACTATCAAAATTTTTCTTTAATAGTATGTATGGGCAAGTATGAAAAAATGTGTCAAAAAATAGTTAGAATGACTTATACTTTAAAACGGAAGGAACTAAAATGTGATGAATGGTTGTTTCATTTTCCAACTTGTTGCCTATGCTACAAGGCTACAATCTTGCATTGATTGTCCACCAAAAACCACGTAGTGTGAATTAATTATGATGATGAAAAGTAGTACTAATTCATAAATTAATGCGTCTCCACCTGAGATTTACTACTATTATTTAGAAGTCCAACACAAATATAATTACGTGTTATCCATAATTAATTCATACCTAATTAATAAAGATATAAATAGAATAAAGTGTGTTAAATTAGGTAATTTAGGTGTTGTACCATAACGTTCATAATAAATTATACATTAGTCAAAGCAGACCCTTCTAATAGAATGGATGGAGTATCAATTTTCCAGAATGCCCACACAGTCCCAGATTGATTTTGTATTATCAATCGTTATTGAACAATTTTCTAAACCTTTTCTTGTTTTTTGATATTAAAAAAAAAAAAATTCAAGCCAAAATGGACCGTACAAAGCAGAAATGCAAATATTTGAGCTTAGAGGTATTTTTTTTAACTTTTTATTTTTATTTTTTAAGGATAAAATAGTAGACTGGGTTGGACAGATACCCATTGGATTACCTAATGTGGCTGGGCTTAGAGTTACCCAATGAATACCCTTGTAATGCTTTTGAGAATTAATTCCCAAAAATTGAAATAACCCAAACTGTAAATTGAATTAATTCACAATAAACTTTTATATACTTCTCACGTTTGCTGCTATCGTAATATATAATACCTTCTCACATAATCATATTGTCAAAACTACACGGTTTTACTAACTACAATTGCCTATTTTAATTATTCTAACTAATAAGCATGCATGACAACACTAAACTAACCCCTAACTTTTTTGCCCAAAAGCCACCTAAGCCCAAATTATCAATGGACGGGCTTTTGTAATTAAATATCCAATGAGCTTGTGCGTTTTTTTGGGTCCATGAGTAATTTCAAAAGGTCTAATTGTTTTGGACCATACAAAGAGAAATAACAGGAGTAAAATAAAATACTTGCATTTGTGTGTAAAATGTGCACGAGATGTGCAACTATTGTGCAGGATATGAAATATGTTTCTGCAAAATTCATGCATAAAGCATGTACTTTTGTGCAACTAATGTGCAAGATATGGGATCAAAAGTGGTTCAATGGCAAAGAAAACAATTAAATATATCTGCAAAGTTGCAAGTTTAAATCCCCATTAAAAATAGTTTATCAAGTTAATGTAGGAGTGGGATTCATACAATCTTGTGTTTGAAAAGAAATAATAACAAAAGTGCGCAAGAAAGTAGTGGATGCGTTTAATTATAGCGGAGGAGTCCAACGTATCTTCTTCATCAAGCTATGCTACCCCGATTAATTTTCAACAGATTGATTCCCTATTATCTTTTAGGAACCGTCCCCTCGATTAGAGCAAAGGTAAAAGATAAGATTGCCAACTGTCGAGAATGTGCGGACCTTGTCGCTCGCCTTGGGCTTGTAGCATTGATGGGCCTCCTGGCCTTGGCAACCCATATCCAACACTTTCCTTCCTCCAAACACCCACATCCATCAAAACCACCAATGTTGCTCCATCGTCCATTTTGACATGTTTGAATTTCATTCTAGCATCCCAAAAAAATTACAGCAGATATGTCCGCCAACTATTTACTGAAAGTACGCTCCTTCACTGCCCCCGTCACTTTCATCTTCAAAAATTCAAATTGGTATCCTACAATATAGATTATGAGACATGCAGATACAGAGGAAGATCAAGCCTGGAGATGAAAATTTATTTTTTGCACAAAGAAGAGAGTCATGAATTGTTCGAGGGTTTTGGTTTTATGCGTGCGTATGAAAAAGTCCACATTGGTTGGTAGAGGTAAGGTGAGATGAGAAGTCGGTAGAACGTCCTGGATAATTCTATTTTTTTCAGTGTCCATAAATTAAATGTTTTCCGTTTTTATTTCTTTTTTCTTTGAGATTGCAGCCATTGGGCGTATGCTAATGAGGCCCATGATTAATTTCCAAATGCCTAATTTAGACCATACAAAGTGAAATAACATGAGTAAAATAAAATGCTTACATTTGTGTGTAAAACGTGCACGAGATGTGCAAGACATGAAATATGTTTGTGCAAAATACATGCACATAGCACGTCCTTTGGGTGCAACTAATGTGCAATATATATATATATATATATATATATATATATATATAAGGATGGAACATGGTTCAACTACAAAGATCACAAGTAAATATCTGCAAATTTGAAGGTTTAAATGCCCACTAAAAAGAGTTTATTAAGTTAATTAAGAGTAAGGTCCATATCATAGGCGGAAGAGGGGGGAGAGGGGAGGGGAGCCCTATGAGCGCGGCCCCCACTGACTTGGCAAAAATTACTTTTTTGTCTCACTAAAATTTAAAAAATTTCATTTGTACCCCCAATCACTATTGATTTTAAAATATTCAATATATATCACATGTCATTCATTTCAATAAAAATAAGATTATCGTCTACTAATTCAAAATTTTCTTATTTTTTTCTCACTGATTTATATATCATGTAACCATTAATTTCTTACATACACCGTTAATGTTATATATGTGCCCCCACTTTTTGCCGTGTCCGGTTCGAGTTTAAAATCATTGTTGAAAACAAGTTTTTGGCATTTTTGAATGTCCAAAGTCTAGGATGTTAGGATTTGTTCTATTGAAGTTCCTAATTGCCAATTGGCTCTCTCTTCTTTCTCTGTTTGTTCTTCTTCTCTTCTAATTTAATTTGATAAATCCTAACACATGAAAATTTGGGGCTTTGAGACGGCCGCTCGCCTGGTGACACTCACAACAGCAACATTTACAAGCTGGTCGAACGGCAATTGGGACCGTGCCCTTTTTTCGCCTGAGAGCTAGGTTTTTCTCCATTTGCATAATCCATGAACAAAGAAACTTAGCCAATAAAATTAGCTTAGGAAGTTCAGATTTTCTCCCAATAAGCCTTAGAGACGTTCGTTCCCTTGTACTAATCTTTCATCCACCGTTCTCGCGTGAAAATTTATGTACAAAATTGGCATTCCGATCACACCATGAAGACCCGAAAGTGCAGACGACAGAACAAAAAGCAACAGAAGGAGAAATCTGCTTTGGAGGAATTTTGCGCAACTTCCATAGGCGATTTCCAGGAGGGCATTCTCCTCCACATCCTTTCCTTCCTCCAAAGACCCACCGCGGCCATCAAAACCACCGCTGTCGCTCCGAGATGGTGCAGCCTTTGGCATTCTGTTCCCATCCTCCCTTTCGACATGTTTGAATTTCATTCTAGCATCCCAGAAAAATCTAGCAGAGATGCCCGCCAACTATTTGCTGAAAGTGTCAGCGAGGCGGTCCTCCACCGCCCCGCCACTTTCCTCTTCAAAAATTAAAATTAGTATTCTACTATAGAGATTATGAGACGAGCGGATGCAGAGGAAGATTAAGCCCGGCGATGAAAAGGATTCTTTTTTGCGCGAAGAAGAGAGGCATGGTGGTTGGTATGATGAGCGCGTGGATATGGAAGACAGGAAGAGTTCACGTTGGATAAAGTCAGGTGAGATGAGGAGTCGCCAAAATTAGTAGCTAAGATTATCATTATCCTAGAAATAACGTCTTCTTTTCGTGTCCATAAATTTAAATGTTTTCCGTTCTAGTTTTGTTTTTCTCGTCTTTGAGAGTGCAGCAATTGTGCAAGTGTTAGTTGGGGCTAATCGGTTATCTTTTTATTAATTATGAAAAAAGATAAAGAGCATTAAGGGGTTTTTCATGAACATATTATTTATGAAAATAGGAATCTACAAATAGTGAAGACGTTTTAAAATCTATTCTCATATCGAAAGTGATTTGCACATCGCCTTACACTTTCAGGAGAAATATCGTTTTTAAACACGAAATTGTTTATCGATCCATTCAAGTTCTATATGACTTTTGATTTATTGGAGAATGACAAAATTTTCGAAACAAAGCATACCTATTAAAACTTCAAATATTATTGTGATTTATCAATTGTATTGGTTTTTTCTCATCAGTAATTAAATAAATTTTGACTATTAAAAAAATAAAATTAAGCATTATTATTGTGATTTATTGTCACCTTAATTTGCCTAAAAGCAACCAACTTTTTAATTCTAGTAATCCTTAAAATTTGTGTATTTCACAAATTAGATTATTTTATTGGGACAGAGATAAACATGATTCTCGATAGAGAAAAACCTACCAACTTGACCTTATTAATATTGGACATGAGTCACAGTTTCATCGTTATAAGCTTCATATTACACTTTCATCGGATTTTTCACGAGGATCCGGCAACTGACCGGACCGGAAAATCGAAAACTTAGACATTTCCGAGTATGAATACTCGATCCGGTTCTCTTTCAGAAAACCTTCGATCTCCGCTTTTACCTTTCCGGCTCCGCGCTTTCGCACTCAATCTCGTAACAAGTTCCGAAATCGAACACGGTTTCATCCACTTCAAGTTTCATCCCATTCCATTCGAACACGTTTCTCACGTTTCTATAACCCCCCAAGGCCACAAACTTCTCCACCCCAAATTCCTCTTTTGCCCTCCTCACCACCGTGCTACTATTCAAGTATTCCCCGAACTCCGCCGGATCCTCCACGCACCCGAACCCGACGTTGTAGTCCACCAGCTCCACTTCCTGCTCCACCCGGCTCACCCCGGCCAGGATCACGGGTTTGGTTTTCATGCACACGAAACAAGCCGGCCGGGGTGAGGCGTTGTCGAAAAACCGGAGGAAGAGGTTGGCCTTCCGGGAGCTCAGCTCCCCGGCGGCTCCGTCGTAGAAGATGCTCCGCTGGTGGTGGGTTCTGACGTGGAAGGGGGAGAGCAATGAAAGGAGGTTTTGGTGTGCGTTTGAGTTCGGTAATCTGAGCTTGACTTCAATTCCCATCCCTAACTCTGAGTCTTCCACAAAGCCCACCATTTGTGCTCGAGCTCGGTTCGAAAAAGATTTTTTTTTTTTTTTTTTTTGTTAGGCTTGGCATCGGCATCTTTTTATACGCGGGAGATCAAGGGCTTTTGGTGTAATTTCTAAAGAAAGAGAGGACAAAGCGTTGCGAATATAATTCGGGATGTGTACGTATATGGAATATATGCATGCACATGCATGCACGCTTTGTTTTGCATAGAGAGGAGATTGCCGAAAATTATTATTTTTTTCTAAATATATATCATCGTCTTTTTATTTACGTCATTAATGTTTTTGTTTTGCACTTGATTAAGTATCAACTCTGATCATCACAAACGGATGACTGTAATATTTTTTTTTTTTAATTTATTTGGTCAAATTATCAATCGGTATTCGTCAATAAGAAGAACATTGTAAGCTTTGGACACTAATTGATAATTTGACTAGATTTCAAGGACGGTGTGTACGTACAGATCACAAGAAAGATTAGTAAAGAAAAAGATACATTCATCACAAATTATTCGTAGCATGTACTTCTATCTAGTCATGGTTATGGTTTTGGTGATGGGAACCGGATAGTCGGTTTCAAAACTGAAACCAGAACCATGGTCTACGGTTCCAAAACTGTAACTGGTCATGTTTACTTCTATCTATCATCGGAGTAAATGTTATTGATTATTTGTGAAGATTGTATCATTTTGTCTATGGACCATCCACCGAAGAAAAAGATATATTCATTATAACTTAGTAGTAACATGTACTTTTATTTATCATCAGACTTAATATTATTGAATATTTGTGAAGATAGTATCATTTTATCACATGTACATGATTTGCCGACGTGAAATTCCATTATAAATAGCTCTTTGGAAACTTTCCCTGCATCGATATGTCCCCACCATAATAATTTTTGTGCATCCAAAAATTGCCAATTGTGCATACGGAATTACCGATGCAATATACATCAAAACCCCCATAAAAATGGAACATTTCCTTTAGTATATTTGATTTTCCATAGTGCAAACTAGAATCACTTTCTTATCAACGAAGGCGTCTTACCGATTAAGTTAAAACACGTGTAGCCTTTGCAATGTGTGTTCATATATATGATTATGTATGAGAATTAACGTTGTTGTTTGTTTTTCTTATATATATGGTTATTAAATTTGGCATTAAATTACGTAAGTGCTTCCTAATGTTGACAAGGTTTATCCATAACATGTTACTTGTTTGAACATTAATTCTCACTATTTGTGGTTCTCCCATGGTCTAAGTGATAATACACTGGTCTGAATATGTGTTCAAACTATAATACCAATTGTTACTGGACGTTCTTTTAGGTTGTTAAAGAGTGTATCGTGTGACAAGCACTTCGTTGGAGATTGCTTTTGCCAAGTCTTAACCTGTCATACGCTATGAGCATCATAGTGCATTTACTGTAACGGTAAGAACAAAGCCTGACTCGTAGGGACTTGAACGCTAACGATGACAAATTAACGGAGGCAAAATGAAGTTTAAGAATGCTCAAATCAACTAGCAAATACTTAACTTACATTAATAATGGGTATGGTAGAAAATTTACTTCATTTGTCTTATTCAAAAAATCTACTTTGTATTACTATTTATAATAATACAAAGTAGACTCTTTAGATACGTAGGATAGGAGGAGTATAAATTTTTAAACAAACTCTTAACATGGACTTCGTTTCTCTAGTAGTGAAGTATTGAGATGTGATATACAGGTCAAGTACATGCTATCAATATTTTCAATGTCTCAAATATATTATAAGACGTTATCTAATGTATAAATTATATTGTATTCCAATGTGATTGGGTTGTATTCCAATGTCCCAATATAGGTTATATTATCACTGCACGTGGATTTAAAATTGAATAAATTCTCACTATTTAGGCAAATATAAAACTCTACACTACCCACAACTAACCTGAAAGATATACCCTCTGTCTTATTAAAAGAATATCGTCCCTATATGAAATAAATAAATTTGTTTCAATAAAATAGTTTTGTTTCAGTTTTTTTACATTATATACTATTACTAATATAATAACAAATATTTCATAATTAGTTCATAGTTAGAAAGTAAGAGTACTACAAGTTTGAAAAATGTATCAAATTACTCATTTAAATGTTGTATTTTCTATCTCATAACAAATTATATATTTATTAAACATAACTATTTATATAAGATCTAAAAAGTATATATATATATTAAAATTTTATCTTAATATCTATAACATGTTGTCCATAATTGATTCATATTTAGAAATAAAGAGTACTACTTAATTTAAGAAACGTATCAAATTATTCATTTTAGATATTCTATCTATTCTATAATAAGTTATATATTTATTAAACAGATCTCTTCATATGAGACGAAAGAGTACACATTAAGAATTTATCTTAATATTTCTTTTTGTTATCTTTATTAAATTAAAAGTAAAGTTGAGTGGAGATCTAGATTAAAAACGTGTGTGTTATATATCCTTCTATTTATGCATAATAATTATGTGGCGATTAGTATGTTTTTGTTTCACTCTTGTGAATATTTCCTCTTTTTGAAAAACCCCATAATATCATTCAATAAGAACTAAGAAGGCAAAAGAGGTGCCGTGTTCAAGAACACAATGTCTAAATCTGAAATCCTCCCAAATTGGCAAACCTCATAGGCCAGTCTGCTTTCTTATCTCTCAACTAGTGCTTAATTGGTAGGTAGAGGGGTATTGGAAACAGGGGTGGGCATGGTTTGGTCCAATTCAAAAATCGAACCGAATTCGAATTTACTGAATTCGAATAACCCAATTTGAATTTAGTATTCGAATTAGGTTTGGTTTGAAACCGAATTCGAATTATGAATTCGGTTTTAGAATTTGGTATCCAACTTGAAAACTGATTCAAAAATCGAATTGGGATGTATGATTTATATTTTTTAAATTTTATACTTCTCATTTTACTCTTCCTATTTCCTTCTTCCATCTTTCTTTCATTTTCTTCTATTAGCTATCAGGTTTTTGGGAAAAGGTTATGGTGGTGTTGATTGTTGTTGTTGGATGGTGGAGGTTGTGGATCTGGGAAGGGGTGGCAATTAATGGTGGATCTGGAACTGGACGGTGCTTCTTCTCTTAATCTATTTTCTTTCTTCTCTTCATTATCTTTCTTTCTTTACTCTTCCTATTTCCTTCTCCCATCTCTCTTTCATTTTCTTCAAAACCTTACTGTGTTAAACTATTAATTCTAGAAACAAATTTGTAAATTTGGTTTCCACGGTCCAAACCGAATTCGAATTACGAATTCAATTTGGTTTCTTCAGTTTTAAAACGAATTACGTTCAGTTTTCGAATTGTCAAAAAAAAATTTAAAATTTGAGGAAACTAATTCGAGGAAATCGATTCGTACCCACCCCTAATTGGAAATGTAAATTTTAATGATATCGTCATTGATAGTAGGAGTTTGATAGTTTGACAGTTCACGTAAAGCGTTTAGACTCAAAGGTACATACGATCAGAAAATTTCTCATAATACAAAACTCTAGCCCGAGTATCAAATGAGACACTGAAAAAGGAAAGAAAGTGTTTTTTAATTTTATTTTTAACGAGTGACATTTGCCTTTGAAGAATTCTCAGCTCTTCGTGACAAAGTTGTCTTCCTCCTGAGAATACCTACTGAGTTGGTTTCCAGAGTATCTTGGGCTTAATTCATTGTTTTCCAACAGGTATTAGAAATCAAAAGTTAAGTAAGAGCAAAAGGGCCAAAACGGGCATGTTGAACAGAAAATCGTAGAGCAATCACAGATTCTTGAGCAATCCGTGTGATAACATCAATCATAGTCAGCCTTCCAAAAATCTTGTCTTTCAGGAAAATTAATGAGGCTTTGAGTTGATTGTATAAGTAGAAACGAACCGAGCAGCTCACAAACAGATCAGTTAAAACTTAACTCTATTTCAAAATTGACCTAACTCCATTTCGCTTGATAAGGAATCGAGATGAGTGTGAACTTTATTAATATTGGCAAAGTAGCTCGTTAAACTAATCAAGCTATACTATCTATATATATATTTCATTAATATTATAAGATATTATATATTATTTAAAAGAGAAAAAAAAAAAAAAAAAGTCAAGCTCAAGTTTGACTAGCAGTTTGAGCTCATGATGTTAATATGTTTGAGATCGAGCCCATTGGAGTATACTTGAGTTCAAATACAAAAAATTTTTAGCCTTTAGTCAAACTCATGTCAAGGCCTGCTCCAGCTTACAATATCCCCTACTTGACACCATTAATTAGCCCAATACTTTTGGTTAGATAATTTGATTGGATTTTGGTCACTGATAAAATCATTGTTGAAGCCCAATACAAATTCTATCTGGAATTTTGGGTTATTCAAATTTTGGACACTCAAAATGGACTTTTGATCATAGGAGACCCTAAACTACACGGTTGATGAGAAGTGCTTTGGAGAGCGAGCGATAATGAGAATAAACATATAATTTATTAAATGAAAACTCATATGTCTAGCATGTACAAATATCTAATAATTTATCTTTAAAAGACAATCTAATAAAATTTCTTTAGCGAAAGATTCATCTATTTTCACATATATAGATGCCCCTCGTTTCAACTCTCATTCCCATTTCTGCAGCATCTATATTCCTTCACATAGATTCAATGGACAACTAGTTCTTCTTTCAAAAATTTGTACAATATATATTTTGGCATCGAAATATAATTTAACCTTAAATGCTTATTTCCGAATGGGGTAGCTTGTGTCAGTGTAATTTTTTAGAAAGTTGGAGTAAATACTAAGTAGATTGGCTGTAAAGTAGCTATATATATGTAAGAACTTTTTCAGTATTTAGCCAAAGAAAGCGTTTAATATCAAAGGAATAAATATTAAGGACACAACGAACTGTTGGCTTCAGTATTTTATTTAAGAAATTAATGTATAGTTAATGGCCTGGGAATCCAACCAGAAGCTTTAGCTTCAGCCTTTAGTTAAACAGATTCTGTAAGATAACATTAAGAATGAGGTTGCTCAGAAGTCTTGTGTCACTGCTCAATGGCTACTATGTCATGTTACAAAAGCTGCCGGTATATGGAAATTGTAAGAAACATTGTGTAACAATTCTTGTTGTGTTCTTGTAATTAACATTCTTCAACACTAATTTTACATGTTTAACTATTCATTCGTGTTACTCGTATCGACTTGCTTAAATTATGAACTCGTAAAAACTCATTCTAATATGTTTATATTGTATTTGATTCTTGTCGTGTTTTTGCTTCATAAAATACATATTCGAGGGATTGAATTGGAAGGTTAGCTAGTCAAGTTCTCTGACATTTACCTTAAATTTTCTAACTATTTGCGTTAACTCATTTAACTTAGAAATTCACCCGGATTTAACCCTAACTAGCTCATTTCTATCGCGTGTAGCTCGCGTTTCATCTAGAATTACCATCTTAGTAAAAACAAACAAAATGCAAAGTAGAGATTAACAATTTAGTTAGTGAAGTGGGATTTTGTAGTACTCATCATCATTATAAGGATACTGAAAGTGGTAAAAATCTTAAAAATATGTCCAAACATTAACCATAGTTTATTATTAACCTCAGGACTCAGAAGTAACAGCAAACGTTGCTCTCATTACAGACTAAGGCTATTAATTATAGATAGCTTCTGTCACGTGGTCTCACCTCACTAAGCTTTCAGTGAAGTTGTCAGCTAATGCTTAAACAAAGAGCAAGTTGCATTCAATTGCAGGCTTTCAGAGTAAAAATCAAAGTAAATTAACAGAGTTCAGTTTTAAAAATATATAACGGATTATGAATTTCAAGATCCAATATATAAAACAGTTAATTTATCATTATTTATTTTACTTTGTCTTTAATTTTTATGCGTAAATTAATTATATAAATTTAATTGTGAGTTACATGCAGTAACTTATAATGAAGATGATGGTAGTTATCATAATGACAGGCAGGTAGTAGTAGCTTTACTTATCTCACCCACGCCTACATGCATGCCCCCATTAACATCTATGATCTATATATGTACCATTTTATGGATTAAACTTTGGCTTAATTAATTTTTGCCCTTTTTAACATCTTTGTGCTTTTTAAGGGCCTGTTCGTTACCAAGTTTTAATAGAAGTTTTGAAAAATAGATTTTCAAAAATATGTAAACGTATAAGAGTTTAAAATTGGTTTTCGAAAAAGGATTAGAGTTTTATTCTTATCAAGTTTGCGGCGCGAAACAAGGAGAGCTTTATTGCCTCACGTGTGAGCGGCAAAGCGAGGAGACCGTTTTTCGTCTCAACTTTGTGTGATAGTGTTTTCAAGGTCAAATGTGACTATTTTCAAAACCCTGTCTTTAAAACAATTTTTAGATTGGTACCGCACAAGGTTTGGGTTTTGAAACCTCAAAACACCCAAAACCAGCTTACAAAATATGGTACGAGCAGGACCTAAATGTACATTTTATCCTTTAGATTATTACTATTTTATAAAAATTGACATTATTGTACTCGGTTTTGTCCTCACTTTCACAAAAATTGACATTATTACCATGATTGTTAGTAAAAAATAATGCTAACATCAGCAAAATGACTAATGATGTCAATTTTGCTAAAATTATGATAATTCAAAGGTAAAAAGTATATTTTGAAAACACAGAGAACTCAATGGCAAAAAGTAAGTAAGCTGTAAAATTTCACCATTAATGTACCCACCACCCATTGCTTCATGAAACTTTTGTTATTTAGAAGAGAAACTGTGCATCCATCTATCTTCTTCCACAATATATAGAGCAACAAAGGAGAGGTTGTTTATAGAATAGATATTGAGTCCGCACAAATATAAGAGGTTATAGTTGTAATTTTATTAATTTTCTAAATATGTGTTAATAAAGTTAAAACGACACTTATTTTGAGATAGATGTAGTATCTAATAGATTGGTGTTTGGACTTGGTTTTGTAAACATAGATGTTAGTTTTATAGCCTTGTTAATACTTTCAATATAATTATCACGCAGTAAATTATTCAAAGTTCAAAGTAATGTCGCTTATGCCTTCAAGTTTTTCATTAATAGAAACTTAACACATTATTCATCTTAAACAAATCAAAATTGAATTAATATTTCATTAAATCATTAAAATTACAAAAGTAACAAAACACCATTACCTTCCAAACCTACCAAATCAATATACAAATTTAATGTAACATGTTAAAATATTCATTTTCATTCAATTCCCACCCAATCTACCCACATTGCCATCCCTACTTTCAACCAACAAAAATAGCTCTTCAAAGCCTATAACTACTAGTGTTAGATGTTATATTTAATAACCCTTACGTGCACCTATTTATGGAGTTGTCCATGGCCTATATATATTTATTTATTTTTTCACCTTTGGGGTCCAATTTTTCTCGTGAAATTTCGCACGGTTTATTTGAATTTCCCGCGGGCCGGAGGGGTAGGTCAAGATTCCAAAAGCATACAATTGCCAATTAAGTTCTGTTAACTATAAGTGGTGAAGAAATAAATGTAGGGATTTCACCATTAGAAAGATGCATGCACGGATGGTCGGGAAAGGTTTGGGGTGGTGGATAATAGAAAGACTTTGTAATTCTGAGTTTACGGTTCGAACTTTGGGATGCAATGATTTTGAAAAGAAAAGTATGTACGGATGGTAATGTTTGAATTAGGAAGAATGACATTTTTGGTTTAAAAGTTTGGACAGCTTGTAACTTTGGTACTAACAGTTTACGTAGTTCCAAACTTGTGCTTTATGTTTATACTTTGTTGTATTTTTAGTACCAATATCGGCTATTTCACTTTTTACGTAGTCAAACCGATGTCAACGGTAATTTGGGTATTTAGCAAATTCTACAATTTTGTGGAGCTTGAAAAGAAATATTTTAACTATTATTTCCAAAACATCTTTCGCGGTTTTCTTTCTCCCGCAGTCGACTAAAAATAAAGCACAAATTTTCTTCTTTTTCTCTCCTTCGGTCGATTTTGTGGGGCCTAAAGTCAACGGTAATAAATCTTGAATCGCAGCAAAACCTAATTTAATCGACCGAGGGAGAGATTCTGGACGGAAGCAATGTAAGTTTCATTCGAGCTTAGAAATTAGAATCTTCTTGAGAGCAAAAAAAAAACTCGTCAAGCAACTAATTCTACATTAGGGAATCCAAAGTCAAGATTAGTGCTGTATCCCACATCAATTCTGGGAGGATTAGGTACTAATTGGTAAACGCGATGTACTACTCTAGCAAAATTCCACTCTCTAACCAACTCGAAAAAGATAATTCTGCCAAGTTAATTAATATTATAAAGCTTAGCAAAAGTATGAATCAAATCTGTGGTTAACAGTCTTATTAGTCAGAAATTAGTAGCTCGTTATTTCCTTTGCTACATAAATTCAAAATATTTCTTTTATTTGTCATAGCTCTACCACTAGACAAGATTTTTTGGAATTTTTTTTTTTTAATAATCATATATATATATATATATATATATATATATTTGTGGCAATGAATTTTTAACTCACACAACTCGGTAAGAGATCCCCGTATCTATTACACAAATTTATACTCGTTTATTTATGCAACCCTAATATCTTCAACTAGAATTTAGAGTGAGAAATATAATTTAGACTCCTGTGCGATGGGTGCACGGGAATGACAATCGGAGGAAAGACATGTGATTCCTAAAATTAAAATTTATGTATTGGGTACGTACATGATTTTAACAAATTATTATATTCCTAATTAAAAGTAATCTAAAATTTCTTTAATGGCTGATTTATTTACTCTCGAATATGAAACGGCTCTCATTCTCATTTTCATTTACGCGCACCAAACACACATGTATATACAATAACTTTAGTCATAAGAGCCAAGAGGTGGGTAAATATAGTAGGTTAGAGGGTAGGTGAATCCCATTTTAAATAGTTATTAATCACATGGAGGGTAGTTTAATTAAAACTATAGTCTATTAAGTAAATAAGGAAGGTCATAGGCGTCCGTCAAATTGATGAGATCACATGGTGGGATTAAAGGCCTTCATGTTCACGGAGTCAATTTAGGGTAATTTCGAAAACGACGTCACACCATGGATCTTGATCCCTAATATTATTATTGTTGCTCTTGCCCATTCCTCATCCAAAAAATAAAATTAATAAAACAATTATCAAATCAAACCAATTTGTTGGACATTCGACAAAGATAGGGGCACGTGATACCAAAGAGGAGGACAAAACATCCTGCCTCCACAATTTAAATTTATTTGAAATGAAATATGCCCTAATTTGGAATGAGTCTCGTGTCAGATGGTCCGAAATTTGATATTTCTAAACTAGAAATGCATTTTTTAAAACCTTTTTATGGGTGTTTCTTCAATACTTATATTTTAATATAATTGTGACATATCATAAACTAAAATCATTATACGATATTTTATTATCTAAATTTATAACTGCGATACATCAACACAATAGCTAAATTGGATACATCATAGGCTAAACTTGATGCACATATTTCCATAACATAGTTACAATAATTTGGAGGCTAAATTCAGTACACGCACCGTCAGATTGTTAGACTAGTTGGGTACAAATGTTTGCATTTAATTTGACGGACAAAAAAAAAAAAGAAATAATAAAATAAAGAAAATCCAAAAAAAAGAAAGCTCGGTCTCATTTTCAGATTGTTTTGTTGCTTGCACCTATGGGCTATGGCAGAAGAAAACAATTTTCCGACGCATGTACTGTGGGGTACATTCAATTTGTTATTGTTCTCATCTCTTTTTTTCACTTTCTAATTCTTTTTATTTTTTTTTAATGAGTCAATTGAAGGTTTCCAATGTGAGTTATGCTATGTGTTTCGTTTTCCTTGATTTCCTTTTTAATCTCAAAGGTAAAATTAGAAGCTGACGCAACTAATCTTAGTAATTTACACGTATCTAACTATTAATTAAAACTGTTAAAAAGATATTAGGTGAAAATATTATAGAGAATCTTTTTACACTTTTCATGAATAGAAAAGATGGTGTTTCCTTTTGCAAAATGCCACGATTATAGTAGTATATCTTATATATGGAATCTGTGGATAGTTGTCATCATGCGGGATTGATTTGGGTATAAAATAAGAATTGATAGAATCTGATCGTAAAATCTTACACAAAATGTGTATGTCTAAAATTGTACATAAAATATAAAAAATACTTTTCTTTGAGTCATATTATTAAACTTTTTCAAAATTGAATAACATCGAATATAGAATCAATTTGGTGTTTTGAAATCGTAGAATCGTAACATCCTCCTAGCTGGATCAAGATTTGTAGCTATGGTTGTTACACTATCTTCTTGGTTTCATTATACTATATCCCTTTGAAGTTTTACTAATCTTCAAAAGGGGAAATAATTGTTTAAAACACCAAATGGAGCATTAATTAATTTTTTTTTTTTTACAAACTCTAAGGATATAATGTAATTAGCCATAAAATTTTCTTTAAAAAAAGAAAGAAAAAAAGGTATATTTTTAAAACAGCAGTGAATTGTAAAAGTGGTGAAAATTTGGAGACATAATGCTTTAATTTAGCTTAATTGTCTGTAATCCAAAAAGAAAAACTTAAATTTCTTTTTTAAGAAAAAAAAAAAAAAGCTTGTGTTTCTTTTAATATATATATATATATATCGAAAAATGAGAAAATAAGAAAGGAAAATAAATATATGGGATAGCCGACAAGAACCGGCAAATTGAAGACCACGGCATTAAACAATGTACCAATGAGGCACCCACAACAAAAGGCGTAACTATCGAGCTTGTTTGGATGAAAGTTACGTATATTTATGAAACTAACTAAATTTATGTCCTTCAATTAAAGTTGACAAAAACTTGTACATATACCACCTACGTCATCACATGCATTTTAAATTTTTTTTAAATTTATTTATCACACTATAGCATCGAATTGAATCTTAAAAGTACCGCTCATCGTTTATTATATCTAATGTATCAACAAAGAAAACATCGACTTTAAGGGTTAATTATATTGATTATAGCCTATGATGTATCAATTTAACTGCTGACGTATTGTCTATTTTTATTAACTAATAAAATAAAAATATATCGCCTGTGGTAACAAGAAAAAAAATGATATCGATTTTAAGGGTGAAAAAGTATTATGTATCGCGTATAATGAAATATTACATCCTAATTTAAAATTCTCACACGCACCAAACATATGAATTTTAATTCTAGGAATCAGATGTCAATTCCCTCATTCTCATTTTCGTGGGGCAAACACACCTAAAGAGTATTGCATGTAGTGAAGAAAACGTGTTTATCAATGATAAAAGAATGAAATAACGCCCGTCTAGATGTGTATGACAAGAAACTCCCTTGTACAAAAGAAATGTTAAAGGAAGGAAAGATTATCCGTAGTTTTCGCGTCCGGAAAAAGGGAGAGACATACGCGGATTGTGAGACGGCTCCCGAGTGGAGTGGGCAAGTCATAACCCACGTTCTAGGGTTATCAAAGCATTGCCATATTTTTGTGTCAAGTGCCGTTATTCACGGACAGATCGCATTTCCATTCCATATGGGATGTTTGCCCTTTTGCGCAATCTTCTTCTCAATCAAATTACTAATGTATTTGTTGATTGCAAGAAGAGACTTGTGTAGTAGTATAAGTTTGGTTAACAATTTGAACGTGCTTTCTAGGGAATTTTCAATAATTGACGTAGACGTACAATAGTAGAGAGAAAATAGACTGAACAAGTGAATGAAAAAAAAATATTCATTGGTTTATAATTATCACGTTATTATTTATGTGGTAGTTTTTTTTTTCATTCACAGGTTGACAGTGGATATATATATATATATATATATATAATTTTTTTTTCGTTCTTTTTTTCGTGGTAGAATTGCATTACTATTACTATTAATCAAGAAAGATATCCTCGTGCTCGATGCAAATCTTATGAAGATACTAATTTTCTAAATAAAAAAAAAATTAAAGGAGATAAATGTAACTAATCCAACATGCAAAAAACTCATATGAAACAGTATAAAACACGGTTTATATATGAGATTGCGCTTGGACGATGCATTTCTCTATGCATAGTGACACTTAACTCTGTGTGTGTGTGTATTTTTTTTTTTTAAAGAGTAGTGATACTAGAGTGTGAGAGTGATAGTCTTGTAACTTGAGTGCAACAGTTGCCTTTTTTTCTCTATTTTTTAGTTTTACTTTTTTACAAAGAGTTAGATTTTTTCTTCTCTTTTCCCCTTAGTGCTTCTCCTAAAAAGCGTCATTATTACTCTTTAAGATCGTAGCGGTTGTATTATTCAAGAGTACCACTCCTACTCTTCAGTAGTAATAGTTTTTTTTTTTTTTTTTCTTTTTTCGTTTTTTCCTCTCTTTTTCTTGCTCTATAAAGCGATACCCTTCAAAAGTATGGCCGATACTCGTAAATAGTATTGGGTAATGTTCATACTTATTAATTTTTTAAAATTATTATTTAGAATAACAAAGTACCACTAGCTAGTATCTTTTTTTTTTTTTTCTTTCCATTGCTTCCTTTGTATCAGTTTGTAAATAATTTTTCTTAAAAGAAAATTGTATCATTCACATGAATACTGATCGCATATATAATCTTGTTTTTTTAACAGTAGATGAGCTCAACCCAAAATATTAAATGTAATGAGCATGAACATGGTATATATATCTACCACTATGACTAGAATTAGTCATTTTGGTTGCCAGTGGTTGCACTTGCACCAACTAATTTGTGAATGGAGGGGTCCTCCATTTTTAATATTTGCCCACTACGAATGGGATAGGCATCGTCGCAGACGTTCCTATCGCCACTCTCTTATCCAGTTATCGTTTTGCTACTTCCATTCCCACAAGTGATGGACATCTGGAAGAACCAAATTAATCTCCGTTGGATGCCATCACCATCGACAAATACTTTCACTTACCCCATAATTTTTGGAAGATCGTACTTTTGACTATTTTTGTGTTATGTTAAACGAACAAATATTAAAAATACGTATAGAATTTTGCAGATAAAATATGAAGTTTAGCTACTGAACTATCACAATTATGTTAAAACAATAAGTATTAGTGAAAACACGTATTTTGAATTTTGCTGTTAGAATAGTGTAGTTATGTTAAAACAACAAGGATGGATGAAAACATGATTATTGAGTTTAACTGTTCAAGTATCGTGTGTTGGACAGTTAAACGAGTCGGCAAGAGACTTCCTCTCTATTTTTTAAAAATCTAAATTATTAAACAAATTTTAAAAGTTTCAAAAATTACCAAACAACCATGTATTATTTAAGAGTAATGATATTCTTAGGGACTTATCATCTTAATTGACGTATCCATCCAACGTGGATTCCCACAATTCACGCATCAAACCAAAATCAACGGTTAATCCTACCTCCCTCCCTCTTCTTCTTCGCGTAGAACAAAAAGACCTCACCATCTCCATCTCCATCTCCATCTCCATCTCCATGCATGTGCCGCGCCCATCGCCAAATTGCAATTGCTTGACCACGAAAATTCCAGTTACTAATTTCTTGTCGCCCTCTTCTTCATGCAAAAAAAAAAAAAAGATGATAAAACCTGCGCACCTCTAGATTTTGTATAAGCTGCGCACGAGTTTGCAACAAATCTGGATTTCGTTTATTTTTTTCAATCGATGACAGGTTCTTCTAAATCAAGTGAAATTTATTCAAATTTGATTGATGTAAGAAATAGAGAAACATTGATGCACCATAAAGAAAACGGCAAAAGTTTTGTGGATTTGATAATCAAGGTTTGTATATTTATCCTCTGTAGGTTTCTTTCAACTTCGTCGGTTAAATTGCAATTGATAGGTAATATGCGTAAATGGATATTTTGTGAAGAGATTTCATTGCTTCCATGGAAGCATTGAGATTGTGCATGATTATTTTTTTTTATATAAAAAAAGGCACGAATGATCGTGGGTTTTGGTTTGAAAGTAATGATACACTTCTCAAATAATCTTCTCAACTTTCTTAATTCAAGTGAGATGTCATGGATTCATTGGTCAATAATATAATATTAATAATTATTTTATAAAAGTATAGCCAATGAATGCATGACACCTCACTTGAGTTAAGAAAGTTGAGAAAAATACTTGAGAAGTGTATCATTATTCTTGGTTTGATACGTGTATATGGAAGAGTCCACGTTGGATGCGACACATCAATTGAGATGATAAGTCGCAAAAATTAGTCGCTAAGGGTGTCATTACTCATTATTTAATAACATTACCAAATCTGCCCTAAGGATTCAAGGGGTGTGTTTGGCGCTCTGAAATGGAATGAGGGAATAGGCAAGTGATTCATGGAATTAATTTTTTTATTAATTATTTATACTTGGTTCATACATGATCTGATCATTTAAACTATTTTATCATCTAAAAGACAATCTAAGATTCGTTTAACGAATGATTCATAATATGAGATGTCCTTAATTATCAATATTGTACGCCAAACTCACCCTTAAAGAGAACTAAAACCTCAATGTCTATTTTGTTAAGCAGATTTGCAGGGTTTGTTTGGTAATTGTTTATATTTCCTGATCTACTTAATATCACAACGACAACAACAATAACTAATTATTTGTTTACGTACTTAATAATTTAGATAAATCTATGAATACTTTTGTTATTTTACCCTTATAAACTTGCCGACTTTATGTAGTACGATAAATAATTAAATATTTAGTTGTTGTCGTACTTTACAAATTTGCAAAAGTTAGGTCGGAACGATGGACTTAATTAGGACTTTAGAGCCTATTAGGTCCCATAATAATTGGAGGTAATAAATCCTAGTAATTATCACTTCATATTTCATTGCCGAAAATTTAGACGGTAAGATGCTTATGAACTACGTTTAGTCCAATAGGGAGCGGCCGGCTATTCCATCATCCATTGCAACTACTTATCATAATTTGCAAAATATCGATTCGTATTGTGCAATTTTATGATTCCACGAGCTCAAAATACCAAAATGATCGTATGTGTGTGTGTATATATATATATTCTATCTGATCCTAAAACTTTTGACTGAAATAGTTTAAATAAGAGTAGTTTTTATAATTTGTCGGTAATTTTACATATAATATTTTTTGTATGATCCATCCTAACAATTCTAATTCTACATTCAAATTGATCTTACGTGAAATCTCAATCTCTCAAGCTATGTTACGCTACTTATCCATCATTAAACATAATTGAATTAATTTTGGATTCATAAATCTTGTAGGGGTGAACTCATTAATGACTACAAGGACCTGTTTGGTTCGTTTTAAATTAATTAATTAATCTATTTAATTTTCTATGTACGACAGTAGATGCTCATAACTCTTCATAACTGAAGCATTTATTATTACAATAACTGATTTTCTGGTAAATTAATTTATTAAACTCCCCAAAGTTTCTGGTCAAGTTATACTCATGCTTGCAGAAATACACAGAGATGTGATGAATTAGCATGAAAGCGACAGAAGAAGGAGAAAATTCTGCAGCTTCGTGCATCCCATTAACTATAGCTATGAAAGTTCCTAATTTTGAAGCAAGGTAAAATATTCAAATTCACATAAAATTAATTGTTTAAACTTTTTTAAATTTTGAAGCAAAGTGAAATCAAATTCACAATATATCATTACAAAACAAATCATGTTGTCTTAATAATTACATTTATACCTCTTGACCGAATTATTCATATTACAAAACGATTGTTGTGAAGCGTGAAAACTACAAAATATACCATGTGGAGTATAGAAACTATATAATAGATTCTGTGAAACATACTAATTGTAGTATATTTCATACTTTTTTTAATATTCAAGTTAAAGGAATACGTATTTTATAATTTTGTGAGACAACAAGGTTCATTTCATAATTATACCTAAACATCAGGGGCTAAATGTAATTTACCAAGTTTAGAACCTGTATGGAAAAATCTATTGTTATAAAAATAAGATGAGAAACAAACCAGTGTTTCAGCGGCTGTGACGCACAATAAGACGCTTAGAGGTTGACGGTTCGATTCCTATCTCTGTCAATACTGCGTATTTTTTTTATCTACGCTCTTACAATAGGAAGTGAGACTCATGATATAACATGTGAGTTTTATCTTCCATTGTGATATAACAGATAAAACAAACAAAATGAATAGACAGAAGATCTGAACTCGACAATGCTTTAAGAAAACATACAATAAACATGGATATTGATGTTTGTTTTTTTTTTGGGTGGGAAGCTTCCTCAGCTTTTGTAGTAATTCCTATTTGTTTATGGGATCTTCATGAGTACTTGAATAAATCAAATTCCTGGTTACATATATAAAATTAAAACGTACGTACCCCACAAAACGTCTATGCGAAGGAAACTCACAAGGGTCTTAATTTGCTAATATTAATTGATCCAAAAAATCAATCTTTT